>ONZH01026904.1:15000-143294 GCA_900303285.1 Rhinella marina
TTCTTATTTACAGCGTTCGATGTGCATTAAAACTGATCCATTACTTTCATTCTACTGGTCAGTACGAATCCGGCAATACCTAATATGTATAGTTTTTCCTGCGTTTTCATAGTGATAAAATAATTAGAAAGTTGCCCTTTTTTTTTTTTTTTTTTCCTTGTCAAATCTTGACCCCTATAACTTTTTGGTATTTATGTGTACAGAGCTGTATGGGGGCTCATTTTTTGCGGGACGATCTGAAGTTTTTATTGATACCATTCTGGGGTGTGTATGACTTTTTGATCACTTTTTATTTAATTTTTTTTAGGAAAAAAAAGCGACAAAAAACGGCAAATCGCCATTTGGACGCTTTTTTCCGCCACACAATTCGCCGTATTGGAATTTTTTTTTTATATTTTAAAAGTACGGGCGTTTTCGGTCACGGTGATACCCATAATGTCTATATTTATTGTTATTTAGGTATTTATTTTTTACTTATACGGAAAGGGGGGTGATTTGAACTTTTACATCTTTTTTATTTTTTATATATTTTTTAACATTTTTTTAAATTTTTTTTTACTATTAGAAAGCTCAAATATGGGCTTATAAATTGTGGCTTTTTTTTCTTTCTTTATGAGCAATTCTGGGTTTTATAGACTCAGAAATCCATCAATTGCTCATTTCTTATCCTGGCCTGCCATCTAGTGGCCAGAATAAGAATTGCACTTTGAAAACTGTAATCCTCACCAGCGAGGATTACAGTTTTCATATGGTGTACAGACACCCCGATTGACCACACGGGGTGTCTGTACACCCCCCGGAAGCGAACGCTTCCGGGTTTAGACGCAACTAGATGCCGTGATCACGTGTGATCACGGCATCTAGTCACCCCGGAAGACACCGCCGATGGCGGTAAGTAGCGGCAAGTCTCTGCTGTTAGAAACAGCAGAGACTTGCCGGCCATGACGCCCGCCGCACCCGCGAGCGGGCGCCATGTGCCCGCATCGCCCCAGCGCCGTACATGTACGGCGCTGGTCGCGAAGGGGTTAATGCATTGGGTATTTAAAGACTGCACTGGCTTGCGAGCACAGCAGACGTCATAGCTACCGGATACCTGTTATTTTAAACAGCAGATAGCTGGGGCAAATGTGACCACAGTATCTAGGAGCTCAAAAAGCGGGAGTGTGAGCTACCGACCATGCAACAGCTCCCTCTAGCTGGGATCAGGGGAGCCGGATGGAGTGTGCGGAAGCCTCAGTCCTCCTGAATGATCTAAGCGGTGGCAGGGCTCCATAGGAACATAGTGATATTGTCATAGACTCTAATGCTAATGCTGATGCATTGGAGTCTATGAGAGAAGCAATCTAATGACTGTAAAAAAAGAAAAAGGTGTTTAAAAATGAATATAAAATGAATATAAAAATTAAAATCACTCCCCCTTCCCAAAAATTTAAGTAAAAATAAACAATCAAAAAATAAACATCATGGGCATCACCACATGTGAAAATGCCGGTACTATTAAAAATATAAGTATTTATCCCATATGGCAAATGTGGTAACCATTTTTTTTGTCACTGCGCCTCCCCCAAAAAAACGAACAAAAAGTGATCAAAAAGTCATATATACAGTACTACAGATCATACTGCAAAAAATTAGCCCTCACACAGCTGTGTAGACATAAAAATAAAAAAGTTATGGGGGTCAGAATATGATGATGCAAAGAAAAAATAGTTTTTTTCCAAACTTGCAAGGAAAACTATACGCATGCAATATCGCTGTACTGACCCAGAAAATGAAAGTAACAGGTCAGTTTTACTGCATAGGAAACACTGTAAAAACGAATCCCATAAAACTGTGATGGAATTGTGTTTTTTTAAAATAATTCCACCCCATTTGAAATGTATTTCTCGTTATGGCTCTGGGAAGACTGGGAGTAAAAAACGAAAAAACAGAAAATGGCCCTATCATGAAGTGGTTAAAATTATAGATTGCTTACATTTGCTTTTGTGAAATGGGTTTTCAAGTCCATGCAAATACTGCAGAAGCTAATTCAATCAGAGGAATGGAAACTGATTTTTATTTGCAGAATTTTTGGCAAAAAATCGTATTCCCTATGAATGTTATCATCAACATGTTTCTGCAACACAAATTCCAATGAGGATCTGTTGCAGATTTTGCAATGGATTTGCAGTGGATTTCACCCTATGCCTTGCAAAGGTAGAAATCTGCAGTTGATATCTGCATTTAACACCTGTGTGCTGTATTACATCCCCAGGAAAAACACTTTTATTCTGCAGGAAAACACCTCCCAAGTGCCCAGCTCTGCTACTGCAGTGCTCTAAGCAAACCAGACTGAAGAGGGGAGGGCTGCTTTAGCTGCTTATATCTTGGGATTGGTAGGTGATCTTCTTTGAAAGCTGGCATTCCAAGCTTTCAAGTGATACAAAAATCACAGCATTATATCCACTATATCAGAAGATATAGCTATTAGAAATTGACTCGGGAGAGAAAGGAGTTTTTAGTTTCACTTTCAGCTGGGCACTTGGAAGCTGTTTTCCAGCAGAATAAAAGTGCTTTTTTCTGAACATGTAATACACACAGTGCACACAGGTATGTCTGGGAAGTGCTTGCAATCTTCTGTGGGGCACTGCTATTAGTTATATAGATGAAAAACAGATGAAAGACTCCCTTTAAAGGGGTTATCCCATGATTAATGTAAAAAGTCAAAATCAGAAATCATATAGTACATGACAATCTATTTCTAACAAAGCTAGACCCAACCATGTACCTCACATGGATCCAGAGAGCTCCACATTAATTGCTCTGCTAGATTTATATCAAGCTGGCAGTTTAGGAGGGTGTCCTTTCTGCTACAGCTCTCTCACTGTCACAGCTCAGGAGGTAGTTGAAGGATCAAAACTGAGCATGTGCGGCCATCTCAGTGAGCTGGTCAAAAAACTAAGAAACAAACAAACAGCAGGTGGCACTACACAGATACATTTAATTAAATAACTCCGTGGCTATAACAACATTTTAATTACATGCAATTACAAAAATATATTTATATCCAGGTGCTTGTTTGGAACCTGTGGGACAACCCCTGTAATATCACTCGACAGCCTCTTTAAGGGATATTATGTTTTGAACACAGGTTGTGTGGGCTGAGTACAGTTCCAAATTAGAAAATACACAAAAATGCATTTTTTATGAAGGCAAATAAGATTTTCCCCTTTATTCTTGGCACATTCTATGTACATACAGTAAAAGGGTATTATAGCAGATTAGAAAGACCCCCATAAGAATCCTTCTTGAAAAGTATTGTAGCTGACAGCCGTGACCTCTGTGAGTCTGCATGTTTACCCATAATTCATAATTAACAAAGACATTAGAACAGGCACTGGGGGTTTGTGTGCTTTATTTCTTTCTAACTGGGCAGCACTAATGCTGAAAGTGCTCCCTGTTCAGTGATTTAACATTTCAGGAAATCTTGGAGAGGCAGCAGAAGCCTCCTTCTATAGTTCATACTCAGGGACTTTGGTTATACTGATATGGCTGTGATAATTATTCAGCTCTTGTTATTGCTGTACTTCTGCACCTGATCCCTGAGCCATTAGAGCACTCTGCAGGTTATTACAACTGTCAAACATCAAGGTCTCTTTTATAGTCTCTCAACTATGTGGTTATCACTTACTTCCTTTAAATTCTCCATCTGCATACAAGTCTCCGATGTTCTAAAGTAACAAATATCTGGTAACATTTTCTTTTTAATTACTCCCTCAAATGAGTTGTCTGTGTTATCAGCACATTAAATTTAAATAGCAGTATATCCACTTAGTTTAGTCTTTCAATGCCCCCTTTTGGTTGATTTGCTATTGCATTGGGTTTGAAGATTTATTGCACAGTGAAAAACACAATATTTTAATTTGCATGGCGTTATTATTGCGGTACAGATCCTTAATATTATTATTTTCATCTTGATTGCATTCATGTCTGTGGTGCCTATGCGTACATTCTGTTTAGGACTAAATTTGGTGTCAGTCATGTGACCCCTGGCATTCAATTAACTACAGGGTAATGACTTCTATGGACTAAATGGATAGAAATAACGGGGGCACAATAATTAGTGGCATGGTTACTGCATTTACTTGTCACTGTCTTTATTGTTGTTAATAAAGTTTAAAGGGTTTTCTGAGATTTTAATACTGATGGCCTATCCTCTGGATAGGTTCTCAGCATCTGATTGGTGGGGGGACCAACAGCTTGGACCCCCGTTGATCAGCTGTTCGAGAAGGCAGCAGCACTTGCAAGCAGAGCTGTGGCCTTCTCTCGGCTTTTCCTAAGCAAGTGATGTCACATTCATCGGTCACATAACCTTTCATTGAAGTAAAGTGATGTCACATTCATCGGTCACATGACCTTTCATTGAAGTGAATGGGGCTAAGTGCAATACCAAGCACAACTGCTATACAATGTAAAGGAGCACCGCTGCCTTCTCAAACAGCTGATCAGTGGGGGTGTCGGACCCCTACCAATCATATACCAATGACCTATCGAGTGGATAAGTCATCAATATTAAAATCTTGGAAAACTCTTTCAACTGAAAAAAAAATCCATGCAATGATCTGTACATGAAGTTGTCATGTTGTTAAGTTAACATGATATTGAGGAGCAAAAGTTCTGCTCCTCAATAATTATTTGCTAGATTCCTGGACAATGATAACTGAGGTCACATGACATGTCTGTGGAGGGTCACATAACTGACGCCATGTTTAGTCCATTCAGTTAGCCCATGGGTAGAATAACTATGAACTAATCTGTAGGCTATGTCTTTTTTTCCAGACAGCGGCCTACTGCACCCACACAGTACGTGAGCTGAATTTTAAATAAATGCATATTAATAAAATGAATGATTTCCTGGCCTAGAAAGAAATAAAAAAATCTAAACTGGTTTGTCACCTCTAAAATCAATCTTCCAATGTAACATTTTATGGTTTAAGTAGGTCTTATTTATTTTATACACCTATATAGGGCTTTACAGACCTTAACCCTATGGGGCTCACAAATTAAGTTCCCTATCAGTATGTCTCTGAAGAGTGGGAGGAAACCAGAGCAAACCAACACAAACATGGGGAGAACATACCAACTCCATGCAGATGTTGTCCTTGGTCAGATTTGAACCTCAGTGCTACAAGGCACCAGTGCTAACCACTGAGCCACCACGGTCTGAAACTCCTTTTTGTACAGTAATATATTTTATTTATCAATTTTACTGTAGCCACCCGATGTTTAGGGTGTTTATAGCTCTTTGGAGTCTGTACACTTGTACACTGCTGACATGTCAGTATGGGTTCCTCAGTATTGCGGGAATGGAGGCTGTAGCAAGCTCAAAGAGCACACATTGCTGCTCCTGCCTATGTCAACTCCGCTCAGCTAAATCCTGACATAGCACATTGGTGCAGGCTTTCCTGTACTAATGTGCTGTGCCAGGATTTAGCCGAGCGGAGCAGGTGCCGACAGGAGCACCAAGATGTTATGTAGAGCTCCTGATTGGCTCAGCTAAAAGCTCTGCATAGCACATCAGTACAGGAAACACTGAACCGATACACTGTGCAAGCAATTAGTGGAGCAGGCACAGACAGGATCTCTGCATTACACATTACCGGTGCTGACTGCGCCCACTCCACTCAGCTAAATCCTGGCATAGCACATTAGTACCGGAAAGCCAGCACCGATGTGCTATGCAATTAACTGAGCAAGCACAGGCAGGTGCTCTGCATTACACATTACTGCTCCTGCCTGAGCCCACTCCACTCAGCTAAATCAGTACAGGAAAGCTGGCACCGATGTGCTAGCTAGGATTTGGCTGAGCAAAGCGGGCACAGACAGGAGCAGCGATGTGTGTTCCTGCCTACACTGAGGTTAGCTATATGCAATGGCCCAGGAGAGTCACCTGGAGGATGAGAGTGGCAGTTGTAGCTGTCAGGGTGGTGTTGCGGTCCCTAGAGTCATGCAGTGACTGGAGAGTGCACACTTTCATTCCTCAGGGCACACCCTGGTATAGGAGGTCCTGCCTAGTGTTGATTGGGATGCCCTTGATGTTGGATGATTTGCTTGGTGCAAGACAGGACCTGTGAACGATGGAAACAATTAGAGATAAGCGAATCTATTCGCCGCTTCGTAGACTTGTATTGAATCCTCCATTTTTCCTACTCCGAAGCGAATCCTGATTTTTTCAGATTTGCTTCGTATTATTCGTAAATGTTCTTAAAATTTTGAACACTAACTCTACGTACGCTACTTACGCAACGTACGGATTCTTCTTGCTTCCCCCAGCCCTCTGAAGCGGGAAAATGACGATACGCCCCCTCAAGAGCGGGAAAGTGAAGTTACGCCCCCTCTCAGAAGTGGGAAAAACCAGCCCGGACGGAGGAACCACCAGGCGCAGGACATGAGCGCTGCCTACAGGAGTCACCAGAAGGCACCCTCTGTTTCCGGGAGAAGCCACAGCCGGAGCCTCTGATCCCTGGACTGCCACCACCACCATGATCACAGTCCTTTCAGCTGGGCCACAACATGGACTTCAACTGACGGGTGAGAGCTAGTTGGCACTTGTTTTGTTTGTTTAGTTTGTACTGCCCCCTGTTTGACTCTCACCGAGATGGACATGGCTTGTCAGGACTCCCGGACTCCACCCCCATTTTGCAGAAAATTCCCAGTTGCGCCTAAGCTTGCCTATTTTCCTTTTTCCCCCTTCTCAATTGAATTTTGGACTGTGTTCCAGTGTTTTATGCCAAGCAGCCATAAGGGGAGACTCAAACGTATATCTGAGCCTATTATGCTTGCAAATGTGAAATTGATTGCACTAATTGTTTGCATAATTATGTCTTTGCTGTATTTTAGCATAGCAATAATGTTTTTACAGGTTCAGCAATGTTCAAGCACTTTAGCCCATTGTGTGTATTCTTTTTCAGGTACTGCAATGTGTCCTATTATGCACTTATTGTATGGTGTTTTTTAGTGAATTATGCACTTAGCACCTTACTTTTCTAGCTCATATAGACTGCTTCTAAAGACTGTACGCCGCAGCCTAGCCTCGTGAGTATGACGCAATCGCGAGCCAATAGTGCGCTAAGGATTCGTACGCACATTGTACGCTAATGCTTACGTATTGTGTACTTTTAACAACGCTTACTTTATGTTCATAATTTGTGTAGGAATGTTCGCAAAACAACTATTATTTTTTAATGCAAATTCGACTGAATAAATTTGTATCAAGAACGAATCTTGTCAGAAATTCGTCGATTATTCGCCGAAGCGAATTTTAGGTGATTCGCTCATCTCTAGAAACAATGATCAGGCTGTGGTTAGCATTAATTAAAGTCTCTTTTTACTACATTAATAATAGGGATTGTAGTACAAATAACAAAGGCACAATTTCTTCTGCAATTCCAGGACTGAGTGGTGCAGAAATGTAAAAATGGCATGTGTATGGCTACACGGCGACATGTGCCGTGCAACAATAAAGTCATGCTGCATTTTCTGTAATGTATGTCAATGATGACACAATGCCACATGCTGCAACTGTGACACAAATTTTATGTCGCAAGTCAAATGTCAAATGTGACTTTCACTCCCTTGACTTTAATGTAAGTCAGTTGCGACACAAGATTCACCTGCGACTTGCCTGCCACTTGGTTGTTTTTTCACAGCCAAATCATAGCAAGTTGCAGACAAGACGCACATATTTTTGTGTTGCGCATGTTGCATGTTCCAAAGCAGTAAAGTCTCTGTCTAAACGAGCACAATACTTTGCTGTCTGAAGCTTGCATGACCTTGTAAGTTCTACAGTCATGGCCAAAAGTTTTGAGAATGATACAAATATTAATTTTTACAAAGTCTACTGCTTCAGTTTTTATAATGGCAATTTGCATATACTCCAGAATGTTATAAAGAGTGATCAGCTTAACAGCAATTACTTGCAAAGTCAATATTTGCTTAGAAAATGAACTTTATCCCCCAAAACACATTTCAACATCATTGCAGCCCTGCCTTAAAAGGACCAGCTAACGTCGTTTCAGTGATTGCTCCATTAACACAGGTGTGGGTGTTGATGAGGACAGGGCTGGAGATCAATCTGTCATGATTAAGTAAGAATGACACCACTGGACACTTTAAAAGGAGGCTGGTGCTTGGCATCATTGTTTCTCTTCTGTTAACCATGGTTATCTCTAAAGAAACACGTGCAGTCATCATTGCACTGCACAAAAATGGCCTAACAGGGAAGAGTATCGTAGCTAGAAAGATTGCACCTCAGTCAACAATCTATCGCATCATCAAGAACTTCAAGGAGAAAGGTTCCATTGTTGCCAAAAAGGCTCCAGGGCGCCCAAGAAAGACCAGCAAGCGCCAGGACCGTCTCTTAAAAGTGTTTCAGCTGCGGGATCGGGCTACCAGCAGTGCAGAGCTTGCTCAGGAATGGCAGCAGGCAGGTGTGAGTGCATCTGCACGCACTGTGAGGCGGAGACTCTTGGAGCAAGGCCTGGTCTCAAGGAGGGCAGCAAAGAAGCCACTTCTCTCCAGAAAAAACATCAGGGACAGACTGATATTCTGCAAAAGGTACAGGGAGTGGACTGCTGAGGACTGGGGTAAAGTCATTTTCTCTGATGAATCCCCTTTTCGATTGTTTGGGACATCTGGAAAACAGCTTATTCGGAGAAGACGAGGTGAGCGCTACCACCAGTCTTGTCTCATGCCAACTGTAAAACATCCTGAAACCATTCATGTGTGGGGTTGCTTCTCAGCCAAGGAAATCGGCTCTCTCACAGTCTTGCCTAAAAACACAGCCATGAATAAAGAATGGTACCAGAATGTCCTCCGAGAGCAACTTCTCCCAACCGTCCAAGAGCAGTTTGGCGATCAACAATGCCTTTTCCAGCATGATGGAGCACCTTGCCATAAAGCAAAGGTGATAACTTAATGGCTCTGGGAACAAAACATAGAGATTTTGGGTCCATGGCCTGGAAACTCCCCAGATCTTAATCCCATTGAGAACTTGTGGTCAATCATCAAGAGACGGGTGGACAAACAAAAACCTACAAATTCTGACAAAATGCAAGCATTGATTGTGCAAGAATGGACTGCTATCAGTCAGGATTTGGTCCAGAAGTTGATTGAGAGCATGCCAGGGAGAATTGCAGAGGTCCTGAAGAAGAAGGGTCAACACTGCAAATATTGACTTGCTGCATTAACTCATTCTAACTGTCAATATAAGCTTTTGTTACTCATAATATGATTGCAATTATATTTCTGTATGTGATAAAAACATCAGACAAACACACATAAAAACCAGAGGGCAGCAGATCATGTGAAAATATAATATTTGTGTCATTCTCAAAACTTTTTGCCATGACTGTAGAGCTTCTTAGATATCTGGTCTCTCCTTCTATCTGGATAATTTTAGTAGCTGGGTTACTTTCAAGGCATTTGTAGGTTCAGAGATTAAAGGAGCTCTCTGGGAATTAAGAAAATGAAAATACCTAAATATTACTTTATTATAAATATATTCTCAAATATCTTTCATTAGTTATAATGGCTCGTTTTGTCTAGGGAGCAATCATCAGGAGAAATAAAATGGCTGCCGTCCTATTAGTACACACAAAACCTGACCTAATCACATAGCAGGACAGAGCTTCATCCCCACCTCCTCTGTGTTCTTCATGTCTCCTCATGAACTCCATTCCTACAGAGATTCAGCTGAAGGTCATATAAAACTGTATTCAGGACCATAACCCCTGACAAGCTGAGCAGAAAGGATGATGAGGCAGCTCTTTACCTCAGTGTTGTGAAGTAACTTGTCCTCATGTGTGATCAGGACAGGTTATGTGTGTACTAGTAGGACGGTGGCCATTTTGTTTCTCCCGATGATTGCCCCCAGACAAAAAGAGCCATTATAACTAATGAAAGATATTTGAGAATATATTTATAACAAAATAATATTTATGTATTTTCATTTTCTGGATTCCTGGAGAACCCATTTATGGTTCTCTGAACTTGGACCTAGCTATGCAGGAGCTGTAACACACATCTTCTATCTTGCTCTGCTCAGACTATAGTTCCACAACACTAACTAGTCAGGGGGCGGATCTGGTCCATCTCCTAACAACTTAACACAATTTGAAAGGATGTTAATCATATGCTGTCCATATTATGTTATAAATGCATGTACATAACAAATTACATCATTTCACTGAATAAACATTGCATTCAGGGCTCATGCACACGAACATATTTTCTTTCCGTGTCCGTTCCAGTTTTTTTTACGGACCGTATGCAGAACCATTCATTTCAATGGGTCCACAAAAAAAAAAAAAAAGTCACTCCGCATGCATTGCGTTTCTGTATGTTCATGTTTCCGTTCAGCAAAAAAAATAGAACATGTCCTATTATTGTCTGCATTACGGACAAGGATAGGACTGTTCTATTAGGGACCAGCCGTTCCGTTCCACAAAATACACAATGCACACAGACGTCATCCGTATTTTTTGTGGATCTGTTTTTTGCGAATCCCAAAATACATACGGTCGTGTGCATAAGCCCTTACTCTGTCAATGGTAATTAACACGTAGTCGTTCTAGGGTACTGCATATAGGTCCTATATTTTTATGCCATTTTTCATCTGCATCTCGTATGGGCCTAACTCGTGCTTTGTTATTAACTAGTTAGTAAACTAGAGCTAATTATCTCATTGTTTTCCCAGACATTTCTTTTAGCAGTGACCATCTTTCCAGTGCTGCATTCAGCGAACAAAGGATTCCAATAAGTGATCATAGATTATAAATACTTGTTAAACCGTCGTGCACTCTCGCTGATAGTCCTCTCCCATTCACATTAAGCCTATCAATTTGTCTTGTAAAGTGGTAAAATGGCAATGTGGTAATTTCATTTTAGAATGTGCTTAATAAATGATTGCCCTAGTTTTATGTGATCTCGGAGAACAGTGTTGGTTTTATTGAAAAAGAAGTCTGCTCATGAAAGGCACTTTCAATTTTGTTTGTGTTCAGATTTATTTCAGCATAACATTAATAAGATGTTGATGGAATTGTTGCTTTTGAGTAAAAATGAGAAAACCTTAAATATAAAGTACAGCATTTCATTAGAGAAGATTTAGACATAAGGCAGGAGAATTGCAACTGTTAATAAAATTAAAGGGGGATTTCCAGGATCTAGGAGCCCATGTAAACCCACCTTAATTACACAGAATTCACCTGTAGAAGAAAGTTTATAATATACGAACCTGTCACGCGAGGTCGGCGTCGCGCTCCCTCTGCACGACGTCGCCGGACCTCTCCGCCCCCCTAGAGACGAGCAATAGGGAATTGAAGTGCTGGTCTTTTCAGCCAGCACTTCATGAGTTAATTCTCTGTTTGGGTTTAGCCATGTGGTGCTGATCACACCACATGGCTACTTTACATATTGTTTGGACAGCTTGCTCCGCCTCAGGTCATGTGATGCTGGCCACATCACATGATCCTGGGCGGGCTATTTAAAGATGGCAACTGGCTCACTCAGATGCCTGTGATTAGTCTTCTGAGATCAGTGCTGTGTGTTGGACCTTGCTTTTGGATTATTGGTATATTGGATTTTGGCTTTGGACTTAGACTACGCTTTTGTGATTCCCCTCGGTATTTGACGTGACCTCCTGTTCTTGACTTGGCTTGCTGACGATTTTGCTATTGTGTTTGTTTCTGTCTGTGTTCGTCTTTCCCTGTGTTCCCTTCCCTACCCTGTGCACGTACTCAGCATAGGGACCGTCTCCAAGTTACGGTTTTGTCGCCTAGGGCATCTACTGTAAGTAGGCAGGGAAAGAGGTGGGGTTCAGACAGGGCACACTATCCCTTGTTTCCCTGTCGTGACAGAACCATCGCTTTCTCTTTTTTGGAGATCTAAAGGTTTAACTTTGGTGTCACAATTATTCAGCAAAGGAAATAATTTAAGTTTTCAAACTTTACACTGTGTGCAGAATTATTAGGCAAGTTGTATTTGAGAGGATTCTTTTTATTATTAAACAACAACTATGTTCTATATCAACCCAAAAGACTCATAAATATCAAAGCCTAATATTTTTGGAAGTTGGAGTGGGGTTTTTTAGATATGGCTATCTTAGGAGGATATCTGTTTGTGCAGGTAACTATTACTGTGCAGAATTATTAGGCAACTTAATAAAAACCAAATATATACCCATCTCACTTGTTTATTTTCACCAGGTAAACCAATATAACAACACAACATTTAAAAATAAACATTTCTGACATTCAAAAACCAAAACAAAAAAAATCAGTGACCAATATAGCCACCTTTCTTTACGATGACACTCAAAAGCCTTCCATCCATAGATTCTGTCAGTTGCTTGATCTGTTTACGATCAACATTGCGTGCAGCAGCCACCACAGCCTCCCAGACACTGTTCCGAGAGGTGTACTGTTTTCCCTCCCTGTAGATCTCACATTTTATGAGGGACCATAGGTTCTCTATGGGATTCAGATCAGGTGAACAAGGGGGCCATGTCATTATTTTTTCTTCTTTTAGACCTTTACTGGCCAGCCACGCTGTGTAGTATTTGGATGCATGTGATGGAGCATTGCCCTGCATGAAAATCATGTTTTTCTTGAACGATACCGACTTCTTCCTGTACCACTGCTCGAAGAAGGTGTCTTCCAGAAACTGGCAGTAGGTCTGGGAGTTGAGCTTCACTCCATCCTCAACCCGAAAAGGTCCCACAAGTTTATCTTTGATGATACCAGCCCATACCAGTACCCCATCTCCACCTTGCTGGCGTCTGAGTTGGAGTGGAGCTCTCTGCCCTTTACTGATCCAGCCTCGGGCCCATCCATCTGGCCCATCAAGAGTCACTCTCATTTCATCAGTCCATAAAACCTTAAAAAAAATCAGTCTTAAGATATTTCTTGGCCCAGTCTTGATGTTTTATCTTATGTTTCTTGTTCAAAGGTGGTCGTTTTTCAGCCTTCCTTACCTTGGCCATGTCCCTGAGTATCGCACACCTTGTGCTTTTTGATACTCCAGTAACGTTGCAGCTCTGAAATATGGCAAAACTGGTGGCAAATGGCATCTTGGCAGCTTCACGCTTGATTTTCCTCAATTCATGGGCAGTTATTTTGCGCCTTTTTTTTTCAGCACTCTTCTTGCGACCCTGTTGGCTATTTGCCATGAAACGCTTGATTGTTCGGTGATCACGCTTCAAAAGTTTGGCAATTTCAAGACTGCTGCATCCCTCTGCAAGACATCTCACAATTTCTGACTTTTCAGAGTCCGTCAGATCTCTCTTCTGACCCATTTTGCCAAAGGAAAGGAAGTTGCCTAATAATTAAGCACACTTTATATAGGGTGTTGATGTCATTAGACCACACCCCTCCTCATTACAGAGATGCACATCACCCAATTTACTTAATTGGTAGTTGGCTTTCAAGCCTATACAGCATGGAGTAGGACAACATGTATAAAAATGATGATGTGATCAAAATACTCATTTGCCTAATAATTCTGCACACAGTGTAGTTGCACACTTTTTATTTACTGATAAATACTTTTTTATTTTATTTTATTTTTTTTACATTTGGAGATCCACTATGCAACCTCTTCTTTGTCCTATATAGACTTCACCATTTGAAATGCACCTATTGTGGATTATTTAGTGTCTCAAACATTCTAGGCAGATGTATAGATATGAGAGTATGAATAATTCCCTGACAACAGAACCTAAGAAGAAAAATCTTGAGTTATGCGGAACAGAGTTTTTATGACACTTTTTTTTTCTCTCTCTCTTCCTCCCAGGGGCAATAAACGTGGTGGTAGTGGGGCGCCAGACAATTCAGGTGGAGTGTAATTAAGTGATAGGGTATGTGGGGAGTGTATACCGGTAGGCCAAACAGGAACAAGAGGTATAGTACCCACAGATGTGACTAAGAATAGAGAGAAATTTAAAAAAAGAGTTTATCTATATATGATGATGAGATTCGTAGCCAAAATACATCAAAGTGTCACACAGATGAATATCCATGTATGGTGGTAAAGATATATTTACATAAAAAAATAAAAATACACGTACAGTAAAATAAGCTAAAATCCACAGCTCAAATGAGGTTGTGGAAATCAGATGAAGGTTGACTAACTTACTTTACCAGGGAGGGGGGTAGCGGGATAAGCTCAAGACACCCGTACCCTTCCCTCCCTCGCCAAGGTCACCTGTAGAATAACGGATACGCCACGTGCTTGTTAGTAGATGAACCGGAGGACTTCTCTAGTGGTAAGTATCTTCATTAGGTATAGCTCAATGCGTTTCGGGGAATTGGTAAGTATCCTCTTCATCAGGAGCACAATACAGTATGTACAAACACAGACAGGACTTACATTTATGTGGGTCAATCCCCAGATGTAATTGGATCCACGTGTCAGATTTGAGCGCCAACAGGACGTTAGAAGGCGCTACTTCCGGTTTACAGATTTCCTAACCGGAAGTATTATTGCGTTCCAATACTGGAACGCATGTAGGCCTATTATGGCCATCTAAGACACAGCTAGTAACAACCTTTGTTAAAGCAATGCCAAATTATATTAGAAGATGGTTCCCCTACTAATAATAATAGGAACGGAGGAGGAGTACATAAAAGATAGTGGCTACTTACTCCTCCGTAGTATGCTGCGGGTCTCAAGTCACGTGATCGGGTTTTCTGGCCTGTGCGTTCCAGGCTGGAGTGCACAGGAAATGGAGAAGTGTCGGAAGTCACGTGATCGGCTCTATGCGTTCCAAAGTGAAGCGCACAAAATTCGGGGGAATAGCTGCCTGGGGTGGAGCCATTACTCCAGGGTGTTGGACCATTGGATCAGATACATCAGAGTTATATAAGTTTAAATGTGATTAGCACAATTAATATGCCCGAATTTTTGGAACCCAAATGGAATAAAAATAGATAAAAAAATATATATATATAATAATTAAAACATTCTCAATAACTAAATAAATAAATGAATAGCTGTAACTGTACATTCATAGCAATCTTATAAAATATATGGGGACCCCTGCAGATACATCAAAATACATAAGTGTGTGCAAATATACATAGAATACGTAAAAACACATGAATGTGTACAAATATGGATACAGTATCGTAGTAAAAATAATAATAATAATGATAAATAATAATAATGTTAAAATAAACAAAAAAAATAAAATAAAATAATGTTAAAAAAATTATATTATTTATTTGTATATATGTAAATATTTCCGTTCTTTATAAAAATGATGTATGCGTTTTTTTCCAATCAATCTTCATCCAATAATACCAATGGTGACTCCCTGGTTGTAATATCCCCGAACCATTCTACAGTCTCACCAACCAAGCTATGTGTTGCTTCGTCCCAATCAGTATCGTCATCTAATGTAAATAACCTATCATTCCCTGCACCATCACCCACTCATTTGTCAGTGTACAGCTCCAGCTCCTCTAGCCCGGATAATTTTTTAGTCCTACCCCCCAATTTAGCAGAACACTCACCGTCGAACCTTCTGTCTCCAGCGCAGGGCAGGATCCCATCACAAACAGTCCTTTCCAGTATCCAGTTACTATCACCACTTCTATCAGCATCAAATCGTTTACCCACATCTTCACAACCATTGATAATCTTAAAGAATTTACGTCCACAACAAACTCTCAAAATCACCAACTTCTACAGTCCCATCCCGACTCTCAGAAGGAAAAACAAAAGACAAAAATCAGAAGAAGGAGAGGATGTAGAGGAGGGAAATCTAGAAACACAACATGCAATGAAAAAAGGCAAAACCATACCCAGTGGGGGACTTGAACCCCCTAGAACTTTTTTTAATAACAAAGGTATTTTTAATTTATCTGACCACATTCTTAATAAAAACGAAATTGAAATACTATCCAAGGGATTATCTTTCTGCCCCTCCAATAAACCTGACCTCTTCGAATTATTTGTCGACCTTAATCAGTACATTAGGAAACTTACCCTACAGAGACACTTTACACAAAAAAATTCCCAGTCAATAACCCCCCAAACCAGTACCAATAATAATTCACCCCATGGTACTGATGCGGATGACATAGGGAAACTGTTGTTTGAATGACAGTACGCTCCCATCCTATCTCACTATCGCCCAAAATCTACATTCTATCCGATTGAAAGCAGGGGCCCACACCTTGAAGCCTTTTATAATATGGTAATGACCAACTTACCAACCTTTACTGGTACTAATTCCAGCTACAGATCTCAGACACATAACCTCTCTCACCCCCAACGGGAAGCCATTAAATCCCTCAGTACCAATAGGGGAATAGTAATACAAAATGCAGACAAGGGTGGGGGGGTTGCTATCTTGAATGCAGATGCCTATAACAATGAAGCTAACAGAATTTTGTCTGAAGATAACTATTATATGGGGCTCAAAACCAACCCCACGGATGATTTTAAGAAACAGCTCTCGTAACTTATCAAAACTGGTCGAACTGACGGTATCTTACTAAAAACGAAGCCAAGTTTCTTTTACCTCCACATCCATCCATTCCATATTTTTATTATCTCCTCAAAATTCATAAAACACTCATTAACCCTCCGGGTCGCCCAATTATATCCAGTATAGATTCACTCACATCTTCCCCACTTATACCCCACTTACACTCCATTTTTTTTTCTTTATTCTCCCTCCCGGGGGGGATAATTGGGTGTGGGGTTGTATGGGTAATAACTGAACTGTACTATTATGATATGATGTAATTTTGTTAAAAAAAAAATGTTGGATAGATCACCGCCTGGGTACTTGGTCACTGCTCTTCACTTCTGCAGCCCAGGATAGGGGAGATGCTGTGGACAGGGCTAGAAATATTTGTCTCCCTGGCGCATGCACAGATGAGGTGGATTCAGTAGTTTGAACCTACTCCAGACAGAGGGATAGTTCTGGGCTTATCCACAGAGCCTCCTCCATCCTAGTTTAAAAGATGTCAAGATTTGCAGAAGAGATGGTAAGTATATATCAAACTTTCTTCTACAGGCAAGTTCTGTGTAATTAAAAGGATTGTGGAGTGTTGGAATATTGATGACCTATCCTCTTCAAAATAACCTGCACGCCATCTCCCTTGTAATGGTGGTGCAGGATAATTTTACCTTCCTCCTCCATTAACTTGAAACGGAGAGGAAGATATAATTACACTGCAGCATTCCTACAAGGGTGACATTGTGCAGGTAAACTTTGAAGTGGACGCAGCACTAGCACAACCGCTGTGGCTCCTTCAACCAGCATTTCTGGGAAAACCCCTTTAAACTATACCAGTGATCTGGTGATCCACTGATTCAGAGATCCACTTACAAATCTCTTAAGATGGACATATACATAACACTGTGATTGGCCAGAACGTTAGTGATCAATCGTCAAGAGTCCAGACCATTATTATGAAGGATTTGACTAACAACATCCCAGGCAAAACTGACAGATCAAGAAGAGGTCAAGGAGACAGTAAAAAGAAAATAAGAAGTTTGTACAAGGTGACAAATAGTTGGCCAAATTCAGATGATTATACCATACAGTTGTAGTGTCAGCTGTACAAACAAATAAAAATAAATAAAAAAATCCAACCTGATCATATTTTTGGCAGACAATAGTCCTTTATCGGTTATAGTGAATAATTATAAAAAGATGGTAGGTCAAAATGCTAATCCAGGAATCACCATTCAGAACAAGTGGGTCACAGCTTGTACAAGCAATGACGTCTGAACAGGTCACAAAACATCTCTACAAACCTGTCCCATGAATGTAAATGAACATTAACAAACAAAGTCAATGAACAGCAACTGTTGTGCAAGATGGCTGCTCCCATAATCATCCTCAGGAAATAGAATTAAAAAAAACACAATCATAAAATAAAAACTGATTAAAAAATAGGTATCACTACCTTTAATGTTAATATGTTGTATTGTAGATACATTTGACAGGAACATCTTGAATTCTATGAATTAAACAACACCATAAAAGATCATTTCAAAGTTTATTAAAAATCTTTCAAACTTCTGCAGATTTACTACTCAGCATGGCAATAGGAAAAATGAAATGAGATTTTCTTTCACATAATCCTTATCAGTTCATTTTCACTTAAACATGTGAAAATTGCATCTGAGATTGTAAAACCAAGCTTCTTAGGCTCAAAAGTCTGACAGGTTCACCTGATGTTGATATATCACAGTGTACATATATAGAAAATGGAAACATTTTACTGGGACATAATAAAAAATAAGCTATATATACAGGTAGCGGATCCTCTATAATCATGGTCAGATAGTTTCATGCCTTCTACTAGGCATTGCTCCCACTAGCCAGATTCCTACTCCACACTGATGAGGGGCAAATACCCCGAAACAGCTGTCTGTGGATGGATACCATGCTTTGGCATAGGTGGTTTCCTTTTGGAGACTGCCTTTCCCTTGGTTGTTCCTTCCCGGTGAAAGGCCTGGCTAGTTTGACCGTCGTTGAGACACGTGATGGTGTCTCCGTGGTTTTCTTTTATTTGCATATTGCTTTTCCCAGGGAGCCTTGTGTTAGATTCACCAACGTTGAGACTCGTGATGGTGTCTCTGTGGTGATGATGGTTGATCTCCCTGAGGTCAATCATCTTTTCTTAGATAGTTTCATGCTAACCTGGGGTGCGAGTTCTAATCTAGTCCTTGTCTTAGCCCCTAAAGCGGTTGTCCAGGTGTTAATATTGATGACCTATCATCAGGATAGGACATCAATATCTGATAGGCGGGGTCTGATACCTGGCACACACCCCTCCTCCACCACCCTCCGTCTTTCAGCTGTTTGAAGAGAAGGCGGCGCTCCATGAGCAAACTTGTCAAATTCATTTAGTTCCAATTCATCTAAATTCACAAAAAAATTAATTTGGGCAGATAGAGAAAAGACCGGCCAGCATGTAACGTTACTCAGTGAAAAAGATGTACAAATCAGTTTTTGTACCAAAACTATACTGAATATTTCACACCAACAGTTGTAATGCAGCTGTCTAAATCCAATGCTCAGCCTTTTAAATACACCTTAAAGCACAACTTGGATAATAGCTAGTGATGATCAAGCACCCCGATGCTCTGGTGCTCTGGCCGAAAACTAGGTGGTGTTCGAGTGCTCGGCCAAGCACCCGAGTATAATGGAAGTCTATAGGAGAAGACCAGGCACCCCCTGCTCTGCAGAGGGGAGGGTGTCTGGTTGATAGGGAAACGTGAGAAAATGGTGGAAACACCACTGAAATGGTTAGTTAACCACATGGGGAGGATGTCTGGATGCATCTTGGACACCGAAGTCGCTGCTATTAACGATGATGTCTGACTATTACGCCACTTTTACGGAATGACAAAAATACCCCACCAAAACCCAAGACAACATCGATTTTAGAGGAAATATTGTTAGGAAACATATATTTACTTGTAGGTAAAGCGCAAGTAGCAGCAAGCCCTGACCCCTAATGTTTTACATGGTCAGCTCAGCAGCAGGCACTCACCCCTAATGTTTTAGACGGTCAGATCAGCAGCAGACTCTCACCCCAAATGTTTTTGAGTGTCAGCATCACTGAGCGTCAACTTGTCAGGATGAGGACCACAGTGAAGAAGTAACGTAGTAACATAGTAACATAGTTTATAAGGCCGAAAAAAGACATCTGTCCATCCAGTTCGGCCTGTTATCCTGCAAGTTGATCCAGTGGAAGGCAAAAAACCCCTGTGAGGTAGAAGCCAATATTCCTCACTTTAAGGGAAAAAATTCCTTCCCGAAGAGGAAGAGGAAGTAGTGGACGATGAAATCACTGGCCCAACATGGGAAGGAGGCAAGCTGAGCGAGGACAGCAGTACAGAGGGGGAGGGATGTGCAGCACCGCAACAGGCTGTAAGAGGCGGTGGGGTGGCAAAAGGGAGAAGGCAGGCCACACCAATAAGTGTGGACGATAAAAGAATTGTCATTTGCAACCTGTGCCGTACCAAAATGAGCAGGGGCATGAACACTAGCAACCTGACCACCACCAGCATAATTTTAATGGCAGCAAAGCACCCTAATAGGTGGGCCAAATGCCTGGATCCACAATCGGTGTCTGCGGGTCACACCACTGCCTCCTTTTCCCTGTGTTACGTGCTAGCCAAGATGCAGGCCCAGATGCCCCCCCCTGCACCTGGACCCTTGCAAGCACCATCAGCGAGCACATCCACTTCTGTGTCCCAGCGCAGCGTACAGATGTCCATACCCCAGGCCTTTAAACGAAAGTGCAAATACCCAGCCACCCACCCACAGGCTATAGCACTAAATGCACACCTTTACAAATTGCTGGCGCTGAAAATGTTGCTTGTGGACACTGAGGCTTTTTGCAGCATGATGGCGGCGGCTGTCCCTCGTTACGCAGTACCTAGCCACAACTATTTTTGCCAGTGTGCCCTCACCGCCTTACACCAGCATGTGTCCCGAAACATAACCTGTGCCCTGACCAACGCAGTTACTGGGAAGGTCCACTTAACGACTGACACATGGACAAGTGCTTCTGGCCAGGGACACTACATTTCCCTGACGGCACACTGGGTGAACGCTGTGGAGGCTGGGAACGAGTCGTACCCTGGGATGACACAGGTGCTACTGACACAAAGGATTGCGGGCCCTACTTCCATCAGGATTAATACATTAGCGGCTGCAACCTCTCCTTCTCCTCCACCACTTCCATCTAGGAATTCTCATCTTGCAGCACTAGTCAGCCATGAGTCAGTAGCTAGAAGCAGTTTAGTACAGTGGTGGGGAAGCGGCAACAGGCTGTGCTGAAACTTATTTGCTTAGGAGACAAACAACACACTGCCACAGTGCTATGGCAGGATATAAGGGACCAGGCTGAGCTGTGGCTCTCGCCACTCAACCTACAACCAGGTGTGGTTGTGTATGATAACGGCCGCAACTTGGTGGAGGCTTTGGTGCTCGGCAAGCTCACACACATACTGTCACGCTCAGGTGTGGGGGGAAACCACACAGAGCGTAGGAGGGAAAGAAGATTAGGCCTGGAAACTAAGGAAGGTAGATGGACACCTCCTAAAGGAAACCATGACTCTAATCCTGATTGACTACCAGTATGAACAGGCCTCAAAGGTAGGCGAGTTCATACACAGGAACCTAAACCAAACTGACCCTATAAGACCCTGGAACTAATGACAGGAATGAGTTTACCTGTTCCTCCAACAGGAAGGACGAACAGGAGTCTCCCTCAGGCCAAACAACTGCTTCAACTTAGTTGTTCAGCGGTTTCTCAAAAACTACACTTTTTTGTCTGAGCTGCTGGTGAAGGTGCACATTTCCAAGTCACCTACAGCTTCCGCCGGTCTGGCAACGCTGCAGCAGCGCTTACACTTGCCAGCTGACTGACTGCTGTGCGACCTGAGCACGTGCTGGAACTCTACCTGCTCACAATAAAGGTGGACAGCGCTGCATGTGGAAAAGGTTCTGATAAGCGGCCTAGTGTCACAACTAGGAGGGAAAAGTTTTGTAAAATGGTAAAGGAGTACCTAGCTGACAATGTCAATGTCCTCAGCAATCCCTCTGTGCCTTATAATTATTGGGTGTCTAAGCTGGACACGTGGCATGAACTGGCGCTCTACTGTACGTCTTGGAGGTGCTGGCCTGCCCTGCCGCCAGCGTTTTGTTGGAGTGGTTATTTAGGGCCGCTGGGGGCATAATAACTGCTAAGCGCATCCGCCTGTCAACTGAAAATGCTGACAGGTTGACGCTAATCAAAATGAACAAGGCCTGGATTGCCCCTGACTTCGCTACCCCACCAGAGGAAAGCAGATGAACATAATTGAATTTTAAATGTGGCTTTTAAGGTGTATTGAATACACTGTATTTCCATGAACCCCTTCAACTTCTTGTCCTCTTCCTCCATCATATCAAACTGCTTATTAGGCAGCCATTAAATATTTAAGAGGTTCACCAGCAGGCCCTCACCTAAAAAATTAACCTCACTCTGGTCCTCCTCCTGACATGTTGACTTAACAAAAACCTGTCGTGCGCTACTCTCCAAACTGAGACATGAAGCTAGGAGTTTTGGATGACTTTGTTTCTTGTGCTCTGCTAGCAGACACTGTTTCACCGCGCCCACCGTGCACAATCAGCAGCACCACCACTTCCCTGTCCTTTACTGCTTGCCTTGCGCATACTAAATGATATATATACAAGTCTGTCAAAAGTACAGTTTCGCAGATTTTTTTTAGTGTATGAGCAGAAAAATTTCACCGAATGAGCAAACGTTATGCAGCGCAGGTAATGTCACATACCTGTGCTGCATGTGCAGTATAGCCTTTCTGTATCCTAAATACCAGACATCCAGTGTATTTTTTTCTGCCGTTATTCATATAATGTATAACGTTTGCGCAGGCACAGATAGTGTAGGGATAGGATTTGGCTAGGCAGGGCTAGTTGTTCTGTTGAAAAGACCCCAAAGTCCTTTTAAGGACTTTTGTTATATCTGGCTGCAATATTGTTATTCTTGATGGTCAAAATTTGCGCAAGTTTACCTAATCTTAACACAAGCTGCGTAGTGTGTGCAGGACAATGTATGTTTCTCCTATGTACCTGACATTTATTGCGTTTGTTTCTGCCACTAATCACGGCGACATTAGTAATGTCACCTTCAGTAGCTGCAGAAAAAAATACACCCGATTTCTGTTATTTGGGATACACAAATGTTAGACAGCAGACGCTGAAAAGGGGTGTTAAGGTCAGTCAACCGTGCGTACTTTTTAACCCACCACAAAAATAATATATTGCAGCCAGATATAACAATGGACTTTTGTGTTTTTTGAACAGAACAACTAGCCCTGCCTAGCCAAATCATATCCCTACACTATGTGCCTCCTTGCGCAAGTTATACTGCAGACGCAAATGAGGAACTGCGGCCTAAATTAACGGTAGAAAAAATACCAACTGATGTCAGGTTTATAGACTTTTGAAAGGTTCTTGCATTCTTTTTGCCCCAAAAGAAAAAAAAAATTCAGCCAGATTTAACAATGGACTTTTGTGTCTTTTGAACAGAACTACTAGCCCTGCCTAGCCAAATCCTATCCCTATCCCCTCCTTGCGCAAATCTTATACAGCGAGATGCAAAAGAGGTATTGCGGGCTTAACAGCAGAAATAATAAAAAAGGATGTCAGGTATATAGTATACAGAGAGTATCATACAGCATGCAGCAGCTGCACAGGTGGCGTTAATGGCAGGCCACCTACCGATATTTCTAACACCCCCAAAATAAAAAAAATGTTTGCCAGCAAGATATAATAGCCCTTAAAAGGGCTATTGGGTCTTTTCTGAGCAAATTCTGCCTAGCGTTCGTCTGTCCCTACTTTATCTGTCCCTGCTTGCAGCAGCTCTCCCTGGCTCGGTATGAGCCGGACACATGTCACCGGGTGCTTTATAGCACCCGATGACGCGTTCCTGGCCAGCCAATCACTGTAATGCCAGTAGCTAACATGGCTACTGGCATTACAGTTAATGCCAGTACCTTCTCGCACGCTAATTGGCTAATTAGCGTGCGGGGAGGGAACTTGAGTGTAGCGCTCGAGCGCCGCCATGTTCGGCCAAATAGTGTATTCGGCCGAACATGTTCGCTCATCACTAATAATAGCTAAGCCAGCATTTCATTTACTCACAGCTCTTTCTAGGGGATTATCCTTTATCAGAATAGAGCACCTTGAGGGGGGGTACTTTTTCTTATTATGGTTACAGCTTGGTATGCTTGTGCGTACACCACAAACTTAACTAAGCGTGCCGTGGCAAATTTTTTTGATGCTAAAACACTCCTCTAACTCCACCCAATGCATGACTATGCTCACCCAGTCCCACATAATAAAATCTATCATCAGGTACAGGGCGGTACCATAAACGAAAGAACCAACTGGTTCTACCTCATCCAGGGTCACACTTTTTGGGCACACGGCAAGGATCAGAAGAGAAAGAGACCATGTGATTTTGAGGCCTAGTTTGGTGATTTAAACACTAGCAAACAACTGCAGAGGCTCTGAGGTGAAATAATTAAAAAAAAAAAAAACAGTAATGTGTAAAATAAAAATTGAAAGTTTTTCACAGATATGGCATTTCAGTTCTGTGCCCAGTTTTCGCCATCTTAGACATCTGATCTAAGAAATACGGTCCACATAGGTGGTTCTACCAGGTACTGAAATGCCATCAATGTGGACAGAAACTGCTGTTTGGAGAAAGGGTCATCCTAGTATAGGATTTCAACTTTTGGACATATGATCGTGAGTTCAATGCAGTACAATACACGGGGTCAGAGAGAGAACCCATTCTCTCTGCCAACCCCTTCGATGCAGTGGTCAGAAGTCAATATGGCATCAAAGGTGTTTAAACACAATCAGTAACTGACTGCCAGTAAATATATATGTCAGGATGGGGTTAATGTTTATTGGGGGAGGGGAGAGAAACTCAATGGATTCAATAGGGATTGACTTCCCCCCAAGTAACATTACCTCCTTCCTGACTCATGCCATACATACTGTGCACTGATCAAGTAATTGCAAAGCTGTATTTGCTTGCTCAGAGGCAGGTGCCTACTGTGGCAGTCAGTTGACAGCTGATACCAGGGACCCTTGCTGTACCCGCCGACATCGCTTGATGCCAGTGGTACAGCAGAGGCCCCAGGCATGGCTGTCAATAACTGACTGCCAGGGTAGGCACCTTCCTCTAATCAAGCAAATACAGCTTTGCAACCACTTGATCAGTGTGCACTCCACTGTGTATGGCATCAGTCAGGAAGGGGTTAATGTTCATGGGGGGGGAACCCCTTTTCTATCACTGGCGTGATTCTGTCTGGATGGTGTCACCAGTATAGGGCAAAAACACGGTGGCAAAATTGTACTATATAATTGTACCTTAACAGTTGAGTCTGTAGTGTATGTGCCCCCTGCCTGCCCCTGGGCTGGCTGAAGATGGAGGGGAGACAGGGGGTCACAGTCACTTGATTACAGCAGCAGCTTACAGGCCACTGGTGGCTGTGACTGGAGTCTGGCTAGGCCAGAGAGGCAACATCACAGCAGGGCAGCAGGGCTCCTCCAGGCTCCTCTCCGAAAACTCAGCAGGGCAGGCGAGACCACTGTTTTATGCCCGGCCTGCCAGGGCTGCATCTCAGTCACTGACGTCACTACGTCAGCGAACTGAGCGCAGCCCTGGCCTGCCTGATGGATTGTGCCTTGCTAGAGGCTGTCAGCAGGCGCAGGAGCCTTTAGCAAGCAAGCAGCGGTCAGTTGTTCTGAAGCGATCAGAACAGGATTGAAGCATTGGGCGGGGGTATGCACAGCAGGCATGTAATACTCTTAGTCCGTGTGAGCGGGCCGTCCATTCTCGTCAAGTCCTCCTACCTTGGCTGCACGGCCTGCGCCCCCCTGAATGCCGCAACAGTCTGCGCCCGGGGCAAATGCCCCGCCTGCCCCCCCCTCGTTACGCCTCTGACTGGGGGAGTTGTCAAGTCCAGATGACAGGGTTCTGGAAGGCTTTAATAAAGTAATGTGTTTTTGGTGCATTTTATACACTAACTAGCAGAAAGACCCGGCTTCGCCTGGGTATATTTCATTTAATGTTTCTGTGTGTCGTTGCAGAGAGAAAGTCAATGCAGTTGACAGAAGTTGATTTTTACCTTCATTTTTTCAATCCCCATTGGCTGCGGAGTGGGAGGGGGCATGACGTGACCGGGTCTGGGGCGTGGTTTACCGGGACCTTGGGGGGGGAGGGTGATTTTAAGTCCTTCCTTTCAAGGTGGCCTGAATTATAGGAGTAGTAGCAGTGGAAGAAAAAATTGTTTCGCACGGGTATATTTAATCTATTTCATTTAATGTTTCTGTGTGTCGTTGCAGAGAGAAGTCATCCTACCTCCAACCCCTGCAACTGACAGATGTTGATTTTTACCTTCAATTTTTCAATCTCCATTGGCTGTGGAGTGGGAGGGGGTGTGGCCTGACTGAGTCTGGAGTATGACGTAGCGAGACCTGGGGCGGGAGTTTTAAGTCCTTCTTTTGAGGGTGGCCAGAATTACAGGTCGATGCCATGGTAATTTATGAGAACACACAATGGGTGGCAGTGGAAGAAAACATCTTTTATTACTAACTAAAATTTGTGTATTTCATCTATTTCAATGTTTTGGAGTTTCAGCAGCTCTCTGTTGTTTGTGACATACCCTGTCAGATTGGAGACGGGCTTGGGTCTGCTGCGGAGTTTCAGCAGCTCGCTGTTGTTTGTGACATACCCTGTCAGATTGGAGATGAGCTTGGGTCTGCTGCGGAGTTTCAGCTGCTCTCTGTTTTTTGTGACATACCCTTTCAGACTGGAGACGGGCTTGGGTCTGCTGGGGAGTTTCAGCAGCTCGCTGTTGTTTGTGACATACCCTGTCAGATTGGAGACGGGCTTGGGTCTGCTGAGGAGTTTCAGTAGCTCGCTGTTTTTTGTGACATACCCTTTCAGACTGGAGACGGGCTTGGGTCTGCTGGGGAGTTTCAGCAGCTCGCTGTTGTTTGTGACATACCCTGTCAGATTGGAGACGGGCTTGGGTCTGCTGAGGAGTTTCAGTAGCTCGCTGTTGTTTGTGCCATACCCTGTCAGATTGGAGAGGGGCTTGGGTCTGCTGAGAGTTTTCATTATCTCGAGCAGCAGCCATGCGTTTTGCTGCAGGAGTCTTGCGTCCAACAGCAGTTTTCCTTTTTGGAGGCATGAATAGTTTAAAAGCGTTTCAATTTATAAGAATGCTTACATCCAGTATGGCAGTCCAGTATAGGTACAGTCTATTTATGGCTGTGTTGTTATGGAAACCTGGTAAATTAAATGTGAACTTGGCTGATACACATCATATGACTGAATATTTAAGGACCTGCGAACTGCTATTGACTAATACGGTAGCTTGGTTGCTATATAAACCTGGTCTATAGCTGTCTGCGCATGGAGAGAGAGAGTAAGGACCTGTGAGCTTCTATTGGCTGATAAGGGACATGTGACCAAGTGTATGACAGTTGGGAGCCGGCTTTGCCTGGGTATATTTAATCTATTTCATTTAATGTTTGTGTGTGTGTCATTGCAGAGAGAAAGTCTCCTTCCCACCCATTCCTGTAGCTGACAGAAGTTGATTTTTACCTTCATTTTTTCAATCCCCATTGGCTGCGAAGTGGGAGAGGGCGTGGCCTGACCGGGGGCGTGGTTTAGCGGATCTTGGGGGGGGGGTTGCTTTTAAGTCCTTTTAGTGGAAGAAAACATCTTTTATTACTACTGAACGGTAGTAGTCTGATATTAGTCTATTTCATCTAATGTTTCTGTGTGTTGTTGCAGAGAGAAACTCACCCACCCACCCCTGCAGTTGACAGAAGTTTATTTTTAACTTAATTTTTTCAATACCAATTGGCTACGGAGGGGGGAAGTCACTGACAGAGTGGCTTAGTTAAACCTGGAGCAGGTGTTGTAAGTCCTTCTTTTGAGAGTGGTGTGAATCACAGGTCTGTGCCATGGTAATTTATGAGGACACGCAATGGGTAGCAGTGGAAGATTTACTACTGAATGGTCATAGTCTAAAATGAGTCTAAAACAAAAGTTATATTTATGGTAACCGGAATACCCCTTTAACAGTATCATCCACAGCGCTCTGCCCCTTAAAGCATTGAATAGAAATGACTGGATTGTTACCTGAGATCCTCAGCTGGCTGCTAATTACCTGGCTGTGTTGTTATGGAAACCTGCCCTCCCTGTGTGTGTCTGTGCAGAGAATGGCAGTTGGGGTTTAAAACCAATGCTGGCAGGCTAATATTGGCTAATGCAGGTTATATTTTGGGAATATCTCGGGAACGTTATGTCCTAGAGAGATGAGACCTGGTCTAAAACCTTCCCGGGCACCTGATGTACCTGTGTGCTGAATTTGGTGAAAATCGGTCCAGTAGTTTGGTCGCGCATAGAGAACAGACAGACAGACAGAAACTCATTTTTATAACATTAAGAGATATGTACTCCTGGCCAACACAGGGTACTGTATATACACTAGAATACAATAATTCACAATAATATAGTTGTGTTTCCCCCGCAGTCAGTAGCATACCTCCAATAGAAGCTGACCACTCAGCTGCTATGAGGCCCATGAAGGAAAGGGGCCTGGCCTTGAACTAAAGACCCCATCCCCTTATTACGATAACTACAATAGCTCTGGTCCTGCCTGCCAGAGGCTCTGACCTAACCTTCCAGCTCCCCTCACTACTTCTCCTGTGCAGGCTGTGCTCGGGCTCCCTCCCCCGCCCCAATCAAGAGCCCAATGCTACCATGAGGAGATGCCCCTAACCTGAAACATGTCCATAGGGGCTACACTGCTGATGAGAGCTTAGTTTGTCAGCAGCAAAAGCAAGATGTGCTGCTGCCATGATAAGCCTCTCTACCAGAAGAAAAGAAAGATAAAGAAAAAAAAGGATCCTGTATTTCTTTTAAAGCATCTTTTATGCTCAGAGATCTGTTATTCTAGATCGAAAAAAAAGTCCTACACAAATTTTTTATTTTTTTTAAAATCTAAAATAAAGGATCTCAAATGGAAATGGCTAAAATAGATGCAGAATGTGCATAACTAATCATAACGGATGTTTAAAATACAGGATCAATTTTTTGTTTATTTTTCTGTTCTTCACTAGAACGGAAACAAGGGATGGATAGTCAGAGAAGGACACGAGGGCCCAATTCAGATTCCTGCTATGGGGTGCCATTGGTATGTTAGTCTCCAGATCTCATTGGAAAGAGGGGCAAGCCATGTTGGATTTCAAAATTCCTTTGTTTCCATGGAAAATATGCCGTGGTCAAAATATCTATCAGTAATAGTGTCTTTAACTGTTAGGTGGATGCCTTCAAATTCTAGCATGTAGACCATCAATGGCATATGAAATGTTTACTATAGCTTTACTATAGCTAAACTTACTACACTATACTTACTATGCTATACTTACTATAGCTATAAAAATATGAAAATGTTAAATGTACTTATCCGTTACAGCAATTTTACAAAAAATATGCTATACTATTTATATACTGTACTTATCCGTTACAGCCAGTCCCCAGTTTATTAACGTCTGCTGCCACATTGTTGCTTCAGAAAAAGAAATGGCCTGAAATAAAAAGAACCATGAAAAAATAACAGTGTCACACAGGTAACCAGTTGGGGGGTATCCCTGAATAGATGCTCCAGAATTGCTATTACATGGGGAATGCATGAAGCTATTAAAACATGTCAGGAGAGGTGCAGGTTCTCTTTAAGTAGCCATTGTAGGTGCTTTGGGAGGTGGATAGGGGTCTTGCTGTTTTGGAGATCTTCTGACCCAGTCATCTGGCCAAATCAAAGAAGATGGAGAACATGCCAATCCATTTGTAGAATGTAGAATGATATTTTATTCCAGTTGCCATGTTTCAGCTAACAAAGCCTTTTTAACGGAAAATGGGTTTGTTAGGCTCACATCCTTACAATTGGCCATTTTTCCTGCTTCCAACATATCGACTTCAAGAACGGACTTTTCACTTTCTGCATAATTTATATCACCTATGTTATTAAAATATCGACTTTTTTATATGTATTTGTACACGATAGTCAATTCATATACTGACTACCATTCATTTGACTGGTACTTTGGGCTTTGCATATAACACTTAGACCATATGTAACAAAAACATTAGCACTTTTGGCACACTCAGATACCAAAGTGTAAGCATGGTTAAAAGGTAACTCTTGGGGTTGGGGGTAAACCCAGGGATACCAGGCAGCCTACTTTCATACAATGGATCAGAAACAAGAATTTGTCAGTTGAAAAACTGCATGCAGTTGTCTACAATTATTCATAAACTCTACCTAAACGCAAGGGTTGCATTTGCTTTTATTTGATTTTTAGTACCTTGGTGCATTGTGCCTTTGTTGAGCATATGGCCTAACTTTTATGAGATTGCTAGAAGTACCTCCTTACACTTTTATGATTGGAATCAGGGCAGTATTTTCAATTAGTCATATAGAACACTTGCCTGAAGTACCTACAGGGCAGGCCATTTGGAAACTAGCTATATCGAAAAGATTCTTCTTTATATCGGTAGTCTGTTCTGAACTCATTATAAAGCACAATGCTTATGAAGAAAATGTTCTAGCACCAAGCAGCTAAGTTTTATAGGCTTAAAATGGATACTGTTTATCCAAACATATTTATAATAAAGTTCTTTCATTGGAATAATATTCACAGTACATTCAAGGGAAATTCCATTAACAATATACAGTACACCTGCCAGAAGATGTCATCGCTATTGGTCTATGGCAGGCATGCCCAACCTGCGGCCCGTCACCTGTTGCAAAACTACAACTCCCAGCTATCAGCTTACAGCAGGGCATGATGGAAGTTGTAGTTTTACAACAGCTGGAGGGCCGCAGGTTGAGCATCCCTGGTCTATGGTGTTATAGTCAGCTAAATTCAACAATGAAGATATAAATTAGTGTATAAGAGGTTTTAGTGAGTTACAAAGGACTATGACCACCTTTATTAAAGAGGTTGTCCCACAAATGTAATTTATTTACTCAGACTTCATAAAAAGAAGGGTATAATAGTGGGAAATAGACCTACTTTACGGCATATAACTTATCAGGGCAGGTTGTTTAGGTACAGGTTATGCCTCATTCACAAGTGTTTTGGCCAGTTTTCCATCAGTGATTTTGAGCCAAAACCAGGATTAGAGCCTCCACAGGGATAGGGTATGAGGGAAAGATCATTCTGCACCTATTCTGTGTTTAGAACCACACCTGGTTTTGGCTCACAATCACTGATGGAAATCATTGAAGGTATCATTGGGGCAAGACCTCCCAAAAGTTTTCCCTTCTAGTGATCATACCATATTACCACCTGTTTTCTGTAGTTGTGTTTTTGTGTGTAATACTTGATGTTGCCTTTATAATATTTTAAAGTTAATGGCAGTCATTCCTGTGAACCCAACATTACCAATAGTAACATTATATAGTTGACAATTTCAACACACTATAACTGCACATTACTACCGAATGATTCAATACAGGGAACCGGGGACTCCAGTTCTTATAATCGATGGGGATCCCAGTGGTCAGACCCCCTCACATCAGATACTTAAAGGGGTAAAAGGGGTATTCCCATCTCACAAATGTAGTTAGATAGAGCCATACCAATATTATTACTAATAGAATGTATTTATATAAAATGCACCGTTTAGAAGATTTGCCTATTTGAATATCCATTGTCCCACACACATCAGTCAGGCCGTTGCCCCTAGTTACGGCCACCGCGGCCATGTAGTAGTGGTGGTCGGCTTGCTCCTTTTCAAACCCGCTCTGAGGTAATTGCTGTATTGTGAACGCACATTGCATGAGCATGCGGAGACACATCTTAGGGTTGTAGCATTTTTGGCTGCATTTCCAAAACGCAGATAAACGGATCCTATTCCAAGATCAATTCATATCTATGGAATAGGATCCATTTATAAAGTCTGTGTTTTGGACGGTTCCTGACCATTGCGTTTTGGACTGGTAGCTCATGCAATGTGCGTTCATAATACAGCAGTTACCTCAGAGCAGGTTTGAATAAGAGTAAGCCGACCACCACTACTACATGGCCGCTGTGGTCGTAACTAGGGGCAACGGCCTGACTGATGTGTGTGGGACAATGGATATACAAATAGGCAAATCTTCTAAATGGTACATTTTATATAAATATATTTTATTAGTGATAATATTGGTATGGCTTTATCTAACTATACAAACTACATTTGTGAGATGGGAATACCCCTTTAACCCTTATTTAAAGGTTTAGTTTGTATTGTTGGAAAACTTCTTTAATTGTTACAACTAGTAAAAAATGTTTAAAATAATTTAGTGTACCCACTGTTGAGTTTTAATATCGGGACAGTGGTGTTAAAAATTTTTAACATATTTTATTAGGGAAAGTTATTTCTTTTTATGTAGAGTCTTCTTAGAAACAAAATGAGCATTGTGAAGGAGAGATCTTCTTCAGTGTCCACTACATGCTTAAGACAACTATGTGGTATATACAGAGGCAGAAATCTCAGCTGTTGTACACCAGTCCTTGGCTCCCTATATGTGCCCAAACAATCTCTGCCGGTGTCCCTGCCCTTCTGACCTGCTGTCAGTGCTGACCGCTGGCACCTCTGAGGGAGAAGGGAAGAAAGACAAGAAAGGGACTTCCAGCAGTTAGTGCTGACGGTAGGTATATGGGAGCATAGTGCACTTACTGTCAGTGCTATGTGCTGGCAGTTCTGTTCTCCTTTCTCTTTCCTGCGCTCAGTAACTAACAGAAAATCACTGGGAATAGAAGCAGAACTACAAACAGAGAGCATGGGCATCAAGTCAGATAGAAAGAGACACAGGCCGATACTGTTAGGGCAAATGTAGTGATCCAGGCAGGATGAGACACCTCTGTATGTTCCACATAGTTGTCTTCAGCGCTTAGTAGACCTTGAAGATGGGCTCTCCTTCGAACACTCTAAATGTTGCTGAGGAGACTGTTTATACACTGTTTTCTAGTACAAATAGACACCTTTCCCTAATAAAATATATTACAAAAATAGTTAAAATCACTGCCCCTACACATTATGTTAAAACAAACTGAAATGATAGGTACAATTTAGATTTTGAGAGAACTAAGAAGAAAATAGTGTCCAAAATCAGGTTTTTACACATTATACACGTACGCAGTATACACTTCAAAGTAAATTTGTATAAGTTAAATGCTATGGACACTTTTGACACAGAAAATGATTTCTGCATGTTCTAGTACTTATCTTAAAACAGGCCGCAATTCTTAATTCCTTCATTCTTTTGATATTCAGTTTGCAAGTTGATTCAAGTTTGAGACTTTACTCATGTGGATCAGTACCTCCCAGTAAGGGCATTGTGTATGTTGTGTGTGTATGTGGTGTGTGTATGTTGATTATTATTATTATTTTTATTTTGTGGGGGAGTGGGGTAATATGTGATATGATTGTATTCAGTGGCACAGTGTACGCTACTATTATATTCAGGGCACATCACATGGCACTGACGGGTTTCTGTTGGTTCATTGGGTGTGTTGGATGAGTCGATAAAGCAAAAAGCTGCAGACATGAACTGTGCTTGGTTTTGGTGCTGTATTTATGTAATGCTCTTGGTTCAAGGGCTGTATTTATGTACTGAGCTTGGTTCTGGCACTGTAGTTATGTAACATAGTAACATAGTAACATAGTTTTTAAGGCCAAAAAAAGACATCTGTCCATCCAGTTCAGCCTGTTATCCTGCAAGTTGATCCAGAGGAAGGCATAAAACCCCCTGTGTGGTAAAAGCCAATTTTCCTCACTTTAGGGGAAAATATTCCTTCCCGACTCCAATCAGGCAATCAGAATTACTCCCTGGATCAATGACCCCTCTTTAGTAACTATAACCTGTAATATTATTACCCTCCAGAAATACAGCCAGGCCCCTCTTGAACTCTTTTAGTGAACTTACCATCACCACCTCCTCAGGCAGAGAGTTCCATAGTCTTACTGCTCTTACCAAAAAGAATCCTCTTCTATGTTTGTGTACAAACCTTCTTTCCTCCAGACTCAGAGGATGTCCCCTCGTCACGGTCACCGTCCTTGGGATAAAAAGATCATGGGAGAGATCTCTGTACTGACCCCTGATATATTTATACATAGTTATTAGATTACCCCCAGTCATCTTTTTTCTAAAGTGAATAACCCTAATTTTGATAATCATTCAGGGTACTGTAGTCCACCCATTTCAGTTATTACTTTAGATGCCCTCCTCTGAACCCTCTCCAGCTCTGCTATGTCTGCCTTGTTCACAGGAGCCCAGAACTGTACACAGTACTCCATGTGTGGTCTGACCAGTGATTTGTAAAGTGGCAGGACTATGTTCTCATCACAGGCATCTATGCCTCTTTTGATGCAACCCATTATCTTATTGGCCTTGGCAGCAGCTGTCTGACACTGGTTTCTACAGCTTAGTTTGCTGTTCACTAAACTTCCTAGGTCCTTTTCCATGTCAGTGTTACCCAGTGTTTTACCATTTAGTATGTACTGGTGACTTGCATTATTCCTTCCTATGTGCATAACCTTACATTTGCCAGTGTTGAACCTCATCTGCCACTTCTCTGCCCAAGCCTCCAATCTATCCAGATCCATCTGTAGCAGTGTACTGTCCTCTTCTGTGTTAATTACTTTACACAGTTTAGTGTCATCTGCAAAAAATTGATATTTTACTGTGCAAGCCTTCTATCATTAATAAATATATTGAAGACAATAGGGCCCAATACTGACCCCTGTGGTACCCCACTAGTGACATTGACCCAATCTGAGTATGTACTGTTAATAACCACCCTCTGTTTTCTATCACTGAGCCAGTTACTTACCCACATACAGACATTTTCTCCCAGGCCAAGCATTCTCATTTTATATACTAACCTTTTATGTGGTACAGTGTCAAATGCTTTGGAGAAGTCCAGATATACAACATCCATTGATTCGCCGCGGTCAGGTCTAGAACTTACCTCCTCATAGAAACTGATCAAATTAGTTTGACATGGCCGATCCCTCATGAAGCCATGCTGATACTGAGTTATTTACTTATTTTCATTGAGGTACTCCAAGATAGCATCTCTTAGAAAACCTTTAAACAGTTTACCCACGACAGATGTTAAACTTACCGGTCTATAGTTTCCGTGCTCTGCTTTTGGAACCTTTTTGAATATTGGCACCACATTTGCTATGCGCCAATCATGAGGAACACTCCCTGTCAATATCGATTCCTTAAATATCAGAAATAAGGTTCTGGCTATGACATTACTTAATTCTCTTAGGATACGGGGGTGTATGCCATCCGGTCCTGGCGATTTGTCTATTTTAATCTTTTTAAGACGCCGCTGTACTTCTTCCTGGGTCAGACAGGGCACTTTTAATGGGGAATTTACTTTTATATTCTGCATTTCATCTGACAGTTTTTTTTCCTTAGTGAATACAGTGGAGAATACATTAAAAATATTCAATAAGAGAAAAATATTCAATATTCAATATTTTGCTTTCTACTCATCGCTCTCTGCAACTCCCCCCTCATTACTCTGTAAGGGGCCGACACCTTCATGTTTATACTTTTTTTACTATTTATATAATTGAAGAACATTTTAGGGTTAGTTTTACTCTCTTTGGTGATTAATCTCTCAGTCTGTAGTTTGGCTGCTTTTATTTGTCTTTTACATATTCCATTTTTTTCCTTATAGTTTTTCAATGCTTCCTCGCCACCCTCCTGTTTTAGTGATTTAAATGCTTTCTTTTTGTCATTTATTGCTTTCTTTACAGTTCTATTTATCCACATTGTTTTTTTCTTTTTTCTTATCCTTTTATTCCCCTAAGGTGTGTACCTCTCACAATTAGATAAGTACATACAGTATGTGCTGTATATATGTTATGAGCTTGGTTCTTGTGCTATATTTATGAACCGGGCTTGGTTCTGACACAAAAGCAATTCAAATTCCTTTGCTAATAATGTTATATGGTTAGATGGCCCCTTGTAGTAATAATAATAATAATAATAATAAAAAATACAACTTAAAGGTCACCTTTGATTTACAAAGAGAAAAAAATATATTTTCTTGATCCACAGTTGACCGGAGTACCAGTACAGACTATTATTGCATCATCTAGTACACACAGCTCAGGCTATACCCATGGAAATTGTCCATGCTTGGTGGAACTGAAGCAGTGAGTCCACCTTTAAGCTGGAAGCCCAATAATGTGAAATAGAGATTATCCAAAAGGGGTTATCCCCTTGGCTGTTAGATGAAGCTAACAAAACATATAATCTGTCAAGGCAACAACTTCTATTTGGACCATGAAAAAAGCATCATGCAGAATCTAACCGAGTTCCTGTCTTAGTGCTACAATATAGACCCCAATTCTGACAGATCCTTGACATTTTATTACGTTATAAATCCGTCTGGTGTCTGGATGTGCCTACAGATTCCAAGACTGTGATTCAGCTTGCACGCCGTGCTGTGCTTCAAGCTTATTGGAAGGCAGTGTCTGGTGCACGCATAATACATAAAAAGGCCTTATTAAGAATTTTTCAGATTCCACACACAGTATGGTATATCATTTCAAGGATTATATTAACTGTAACATGGAGTCAGTGATTTATATGATCTCTTGTACTCAGTAGTTTTACCGTATGTGACAATATCTACATAGGTAATACTTCAAGAACTCGGAATGTTCGAGCACTTGAACATATTAACGACATATCCAGAAAAGATGACTGGAACATCTCAAGGGCCTCTAGGCACTTTCGGGATTATCATGGAGCAAATTTAGCCTCTGTCTGTTTTTTGGTATTGAAAGAGTTAAACCCTCTTCTAGAGGTAGTCATTTTTATTGTATTTCATATTTTAATTTTTATATATACATGGTGCACTTTAAGGGGACGTCCACTAGGTGATTAAAATAAATTATTATCACACGTGTGTAAATTAGCCTTGTGCTGAAAATTCATTGATGGAGCCTCTCTTTATTAGTGCAGAGTTTTCTGATTTTTGTCTATGATTAAGATCGTTGTATGGTTGAAACGCGTCAAGACTCCGATGATGTGTTGACAAGTGAGTCTTTTAACACCTACACCTTGCCTGAACACAGGGATGGCCAACCTGCGGCTCTCCAGCTGTTGTAAAACTACAATTCCCACCATGCCCTGCTGTAGGCTGATAGCTGAAGGCAAGTCTGAGCATGCTGGGAGTTGTAGTTTTGCAACAGCTGGAGAGCCTCAGGTTGGCCATCCCTGCCTGAACACATGAAAAGGGGTTCCTGGTCTTGTACAACCCCTTTTAAGTTTTTTAGTTTTGCATTTACAAGACAATTCAGTACCAAGGTGTTCATAAACTTTAACATTTTCTGTAGTAAAAAACTTCTCAAAATGCAAAAATTAAGATCATCTGTGAAAAATTTAAAATGTATACGATAATTCTTGGGATGTGGTGAAGTAAAACAGTAATGTATGTCTGTGTGAAGGCTAAAATGAGCTGCATCAGTAAGGAGTTAACAGTATGGTATCTGTAAGCAGAAGGTAACAACAATTGAGGATGCAAGTCTCAGCATTTCACTGGTGTCAATGATTAAAAAACTGTTAATTTGCTCATTAATTTACTTTTAAATTGAGTCATTATGTTCTTTAATTAAAAAAGTTAAAACCTATGCTATTATTTCACTGCTTTTAATTCAGGAAAAAAATCTGTAGTTCTGAAGCTGTATATTTTTTGTTGCAAAAGGGAAGCTTCAAGCCTAAGGTAGGAAATTGTCTTATCAGCAGTTCCCCAAATGTTCAAATTACTCCCTTTATTAGTGGGAGTGACTGTCATAATAGGAGAGGACACTTGTGGTGTATCTACAGTCATGGCCAAAAGTTTTGAGAATGACACAAATATTATATTTTCACATGATCTGCTGCCCTCTGCTTTTTATGTGTGTTTGTCAGATGTTTTTATCACATACAGAAATATAATTGCAATCATATTATGAGTAACAAAAGCTTATATTGACAGTTAGAATGAGTTAATGCAGCAAGTCAATATTTGCAGTGTTGACCCTTCTTCTTCAGGACCACTGCAATTCTCCCTGGCATGCTCTCAATCAACTTCTGGACCAAATCCTGACTGATAGCAGTCCATTCTTGCACAATCAATGCTTGCATTTTGTCAGAATTTGTAGGTTTTTGTTTGTCCACCCGTCTCTTGATGATTGACCACAAGTTCTCAATGGGATTAAGATCTGGGGAGTTTCCAGGCCATGGACCCAAAATCTCTATGTTTTATCCCCTGAGCCATTTAGTTATCACCTTTGCTTTATGGCAAGGTGCTCTATCATGCTGGAAAAGGCATTGTTGATCGCCAAACTGCTCTTGGACGGTTGGGAGAAGTTGCTCTTGGAGGACATTCTGGTACCATTCTTTATTCATGGCTGTGTTTTTAGGCAAGACTGTGAGAGAGCTGATTCCCTTGGCTGAGAAGCAACCCCACACATGAATGGTTTCAGGATGCTTTACAGAGACAAGACTGGTGGTAGCGTTCACCTTGTCTTCTCCGAATAAGCTGTTTTCCAGATGTCCCAAACAATCGAAAAGGGGATTCATCAGAGAAAATGACTTTACCCCAGTCCTCAGCAGTCCACTCCCTGTACCTTTTGCAGAATATCAGTCTGTCCCTGATGTTTTTTCTGGAGAAAAGTGGCTTCTTTGCTGCCCTCCTTGAGACCAGGCCTTGCTCCAAGAGTCTCCGCCTCACAGTGCGTGCAGATGCACTCACACCTGCCTGCTGCCATTCCTGAGCAAGCTCTGCACTGCTGGTAGCCTGATCCCGCAGCTGAAGCACTTTTAATAAACGGTCCTGGCGCTTGCTGGTCTTTCTTGGGCGCCCTGGAGCCTTTTTGGCAACAATGGAACCTCTCTCCTTGAAGTTCTTGATGATGCGATAGATTGTTGACTGAGGTGCAATCTTTCTAGCTGCGATACTCTTCCCTGTTAGGCCATTTTTGTGCATTGCAATGATGACTGCACATGTTTCTTTAGAGATAACCATGGTTAACAGAAAAGAAACAATGATGCCAAGCACCAGCCTCCTTTTAAAGTGTCCAGTGGTGTCATTCTTACTTAATCCTGACAGATTGATCTCCAGCCCTGTCCTCATCAACACCCACACCTGTGTTAATGGAGCAATCACTGAAACGATGTTAGCTGGTCCTTTTAAGGCAGGGCTCCAATGATGTTGAAATGTGTTTTGGGGGATAAAGTTCATTTTCTAGGCAAATATTGACTTTGCAAGTAATTGCTGTTAAGCTGATCACTCTTTATAACATTCTGGAGTATATGCAAATTGCCATTATAAAAACTGAAGCAGTAGACTTTGTAAAAATTAATATTTGTATCATTCTCAAAACTTTTGGCCATGACTGTATATATCTAGATACACTACCGCTGGCAGCAGGCGTCTGCTCGCTGTAATCTACGGCAAGCTGCATACATAGTGTTTCCTGGTAATAACATAATTTGGCCTCTGTTTCTACGATAGGAAAACATTACCCGCTGTGACCCCTGGCTGCGTGGAATGGTGTCCGACTCTGAAATCAACTCCACGTCCTGTTGTGACCGAGAGGAGGAGTGAGCCATCCAATCCACAGTCTCATCCTCTTTCTCCTCAATTATAATATTGCAACTTTCTGAAGCCAACAGGGACAACTGTGGCCTACTACTACTACTTACACTATAAATAGTGTAAAAATAAATGTAAACGTTGAAAAAAAAAATATTTTCTTACATCTTCATATTCTGACCCCCATAACTTTTTTTTATGATTACATCCACTGAGCTGTTTTGGGGCTCATTTTTTGCGGGACAATCTATAGTTTTTATTAATACCATTTTGGAGTGTGCATAACTTTTTGATTTTTACCCTTTTTTCCGTTACAAAATTCGCCATATTGGAATTTTTTAAATATATTTTAAAAGTATGGGTGTTTTTGGTCACGGTGATACCCATGATGTTTATATTTATTGTTATTTAGGTATTTATTTTTTAATTATACGGAAAGGGGATTATTTAAACTTATTTTTTATTTTTTATATATTTTTTTTAACATTTTTTAATTTTTTGTGATTATTTTAAGCATCATTTATAAACATATACATATACTTTTTCATTTTTAATTTTGAACTATCAGGAATTTTTAACATGCAATTTTATGTCAGGTTTGCTAATTTCTTATCCTGGCCTGCCATCTGTTGGCCAAAATAAGAATTGCAGCATGAATGCTGTAAGCCTCATCAGCTAGGTTTACAGAGTTCATATCAACTGCAGATGCCCCGATTGGCCACACGGGGCATCTGTGGAACACTCGGAAGTGCACGCTTCCGGGTTTAAGCACAATTAGATGCCGTGATCTCACTTGATCATGGCATCTAGTGCCTTTAATTACTGTGATCGACATTATTGCCGGATGCGGTAAGTAGGGGCAGGTCTCAGGGGCGTCATGTTCCCACATTGCTCCAGCGTCGTACATGTACAGCGCTGCTAGCGAAAGGGTAAAGGGCCAGGCTTCACGCTCAATTTCACGTTATCACTCACAGGTAGATTGTGTCTATACCTTTATTACTGCAGTAATCATGTATATATGGTGCTTAATTAAATGGAAGAAGTCCTAAAAAATATATCATTCCTTTCCAACTGTGTGGTAACTGAATATATGTAAATGGACGATTGGGGCCTTAATATTAATTATATAATAATGTTAATAATAAAACCCTTAATATAGCGTTAACACTCCCAGGTAAATTGTTACCCTAGCCCTGTGATGACTAACCTCCTGCACTCCATCTATGGTAAAACTACGACTCCCAAGATACACACTTGCTTGGCTTTTCTCAGAACTCCATAGAATTGAATGGAGCATGCTGGGAGTCGTAGTTTCACCACAGCTGGAGTGCCGGAGGTTAGCCATCACTGCCCTAGCCTGTCTACCGGTGTATTGATCACCTATATGCTGGTTTAATTAAATTCAACAAGTACCCAAAAATTTAAATGGCAGACTTGTGGAAACTGAATATACGTAAACAAACAATTGAGGCTTGATGATCAATTTTATGTTAATACACACAGGTAAATTGCTGCTACACCTTGGGTGTTGACACAGACAGACAGCAACAGTGGCAAGATGGGACACCGCCAGCAAGGTGAGGTCTATTCATCACAATCAGCTGGAGGAGTGTGAAAATGTCAGTATTGACACAGTAATCACATATATATGAAGCTTAATTAAATAGTACCCCCCAAAAAAATTGCAACTGTTTAGAAACAGAATAAATGGAAATGGATGATTGAGGCATGAAACTCAATTTCACAGTAATACACATATGTAGATTGCTGCTACATCTTAGGTATTGATGCAGTAAGCATGTGTATATGTTGCATAATTAAATTTAACCCTACAAAAAAAAAGTATTTCCGTGAAAATGGAGGGAAAAATGAAAGTATTTGCTTGCAGGTAGCTGCTTTTGAGGTCTGCACTGCAGCACCAGTACTTCTGATAGCAGGCAAAGCCAGCCACACCACATGTCTTGTCCCTATTCCACACAACACACACACAATTCTATTTTGGAATCCTAGCCTTTCCCTTCACTCTCCCTGGCAATAATTCTTGATTGATTTCTGACTGTCCCTGATTGACTTCTGAGTCCCTGACTGCCTAAGATAGTTTTCCAATTAGGGCAAGCCCTTTTACCCACTTCCTCTCATTGTCACGTGAGAACCCTTCTTCTTCCTCCCTACTGCTTTTTTTCCACTAACATGTGCACTAAAATGGCGCTACTTTCCTTTTTAGTGGATTCAACCGAAACCAGCCTATAAACATTCATGTTTGTCTGCTGTCAGAAAAATAGCAAAGTTCAGACTGAACCCGGTTCGGTCCATACTGGTTTGCTCATCCTTACTTCCAAGGATAGAAAAGCTTCCTTTTATTACTCTCTTTACACCCTTTCCATTTCTCTTAGGCTAGTTTCCCACTATTGCTAAAGCAATCTGGCAGGCTGTCCCTACAGAGGAACAACAGTCTGGACCAGGCATAGATGAATAGTACTGCATGCCCCCTGGACCCCATAGACTATAATGGGATTCTGCGGTAATCTGATTACTTCCCGTCATAAATGCACACTACAGTTATTGTCCGTCCGAATCCCGGCATTTATGCCGTGGAGCGGCCAGATTCCTGCTGGTTTCCATTATAGTTAATAGGCTCTGGCTCTGAACAGCTGTATCTGGCTAGGCTGGATCCGGAAAACTCTAGCAGGCTGTTCTTCTGCCGGATTGCTTTATTGCAAGTGTGAAAGTAGCATTGGGCTGTTTTTTACTCTTTTTTCTCAAAGCTGTTTCACACTGTGTATGCAGTATCCTACTTAGGTTTTTGTCAGAAGTTTTTATTAGACACCCATGGTAAAAAATGTATACTACATTGTATATATGTTTTACAGGATTCCTTTTTATGGAATAGTGCACTCTGCTATACAGTAAAGATATGGTATCCCTGATGGATGTTGGTTCAATGGTGACCCAAAGAACAGTCATTTGTCCTTCCTCAGGTGATGGGAGCATATGGTAATCCTACTCACACAGGGTCTAGGCATCTAGGGCATCTAGCAGCAAAGGGCATGGAATCGACGTGGGTTGTTACAACTTTCCAAGGGCTGGCTAACCGTATCTGTCTGTCTATCTATCTATCTATCTATCTATCTATCTATCTATCTAATCTGTCCTCCATTTTTCATGGTTATCTATACTAAAACCCTGTAACTTCCATTATTATTTACAGACTTTGTATACCTTTTGTATCCCCTGCTCCTGTATTTTCTTTCATATTTATGTTATTCCTTTCCAAAAAGAGTAACACTGCCATCTAGTGTGCCTTTTTCACTTTCCTACCAATATTTGCTTTGGGGTTTTTCATCCTGTCAAGTAAAAACTAGCTCTTGGAAAACAACCAACTCTGTTGGAACTCGGAGATAATAATCAGTTTCTCTGGGCTTGTGAAATTGGCTCATTAAGCGTCCTTTTTAACAGAAAATATTGAAAGCGATTAAGTCTGCTTTACAGAGTGGGCATGAAATGGCTAACCTTCGGCCACCCACAGTTCCTAGGTGCTTGGCGTCATTTTTTGCATGCAGTGTAATGTCTTTACTTGAAGTGCTGTTTATTCATCACCTGCTTATTTATCTCTTTGCATTTGGCAGCCACATCCATCAATGTTAAACTGTCACACAAGGTTATTTTTCTTTTACATAACATTATAGGCCTTAGGAACTGGCATATTAAAAGTAATATGTTTCAGACCTGTAGCATGGAATGACAGAATCATTTTTACTTGAATATATTACAATTTGAAATCCCTCACATCATTTTTTAGTATTAATGTTGCTGAAGGTCAAAGATTGCCAGACTTCATTCTGCCGCTGTCAGGGCATGTATATCTGAAAAGATCCAAAGCATCAACACCTTTCAAAGCCCGTCCTTTCAAACTTCATTTTATCTCTTCTGTTGATAAACCAGTGTGCAGCATATTTAATGTACATTGTCACCCACCAAACCTGATTTGTATTTTGATCCTTCAGATTTGTCAGTTACCGATGCTGATTTTTAGTTGGTTATTATTTCCAGGACATTTTTATATCCCAGTGTTATTAATGTAGTAATAGAAATTATTATTATTTCAGCTTTTGCAGTGCTCATTTTTATAAACCCAACAACCTTCTGACTGTTTAGTGTTTATAATTTATGTTTAGAGATGAGCAAATCGATTCTAAATGAATTGAATTCGACCCACATTTTTGAATCCTAATGCAAATTTTTGGTGATTCGATTCAGGGTTGTTTTGGGAGAGAGAGAACAAAAAAAAGTGAGACTAGAGAGAACAAATATGAGTCCTAGGAGACCACAGAGTGCCATACACCAGTTCTCAGGCCAATTGGAACACTTTTGATTTGGGCAGAATTGATTCAGACCCGAATTTACATCGGTCGAACAATTTGGACAAATCAAATTTTGAGCGATTCACTCATCTCTGTCTTTCAATGATTAAATGGTTTGTCCTGGGACAGTTTGTCATTTTTTCCCCCATACATCATCCCAGTTTTAAACTGATCATGGGCGTTCCACTGAGGGAACATCCCCACAATTAACTGTTATTACTGGCTGAAGCCTTTTCCCCTTCAACATTCAAAATTAATGTGTAATACCAATGGCTAATAGAGGGGTCCAGAAGAAGATACACAGATATAGCCAGATGTAAACCTCTTCCGGCTTGTAGCTTAGAGTCCATCAAGAAGGCCACACCTTAAAGAGGACCTTTCACCTGTTTTGACATTACAATATCAACACCTCGCACGGTAGGGCATGTTTATTAGATGTCATATCGCTCATTTATGTTTACTGATACGCTGCTTTGTTGGGGTGCCTTGCTCCCCTTTCTGTTTTGCCACCATGTATGCTAATCAATAGCATCAGTACAGAGAGGAGTAGACTGCCACATTTCTCAGTGGGCGTCTCCTTCTCCCTGGCTATGAGCTGTCCAATCCCAGCGCACTGCATCACAGACAGGAAGAAGGGGAGTTGTTTTTTCTCAATGGCTGTGACGTGGTCTGCTGTGATTAGACAGTTCACAGCCAGGGAGAAGGAGATGTCCACTGAGAAACTCAAGCGTCGCCACCACCCTGTACTGATGCTATTGATTAGCATACAGGGTGGCAAAACAGAATGAGTGGCACAGCACCCCATCAGTAAAAAAAAATAGTGATATGACAACTAGTAAACATACTCTACAGTGCCAGGTATTGATATTGTAATGTCAGAACCTGTGAAAGGTTCTCTTTAAAGAGATTTTTCAGGATTTTAATATTGATGACCTATCCTTAGGGGTCTGACACCCCGCACCCCTACCAATCAGCTGTTCTGTAGCAGCTCCAGCACTGCAATTTGGCACCAAACTACACAGTTGTGTCCGTTGTCTAGATTAGTAGATGGAGCTGGTGACAGCACTGTTTCCATTTACTTCAATGGGAACAGCACTACAATTACCAGCTGTGTGAAATACACAATGGCCACAGCTATGTAGTTCTAGCTCCTACCTCTAGCTTCAGAGCTAAAGCGGAACTGCTGATCACATGGGTTTGGGGTGCCAGAACCCAACTAATCAAATATTGATGGCCTAGCCTTTGTCTTTTCTTTAAATTTTAAAGGGGTTGTAAAATATTCTACAGTTTTCAAACCAGCACCTGGATCTTTATTGTTATGGCCACTGAGTTATTCAGTAAAATGTATCTGTATAGCACCACCTGCTGTTTGTTCTTTTTCTTATTTCTTTGACCTGCTCACTGAGATGGTCGCACATGCTCAGTTTCATCCTTCAACTGCCTCCTGAGCTGTGATAGGGAGAGCATGGACACGCCTCCTGAGCTGCAGCAGAAAAGACACTCTCCTTGAGCTGTCAGCTTGATATAAATCTAAGCAATGAATGGGGAGATCTCTGGATCCATGTGAGGTACAGGGCTGGTTCTAGCTTTATTAGAAAGAGATTGTAGTGTACTATATGAAGATTGATTTTTAATTTGTACATTAATCATAGGATAACTCCTTTAAGCAGAACTTTGCAATGCACTTCTAACATCTATTACCCTCAGCTGCCTTCCCTATTCCCACAGCATTTTGAACATCAAAGGTTGAGTTAAAAAATGTAGTATTTTTTTCTGTCTAAATAAACGGATCTCAGATGGCTAAATGTGCATTACTGAGCATAACCGATGCTTAAAATACAGGATCTTTTTTTTTTGTTTTGTTTTCTGTTATTCTGACAAATCAGAAGAAAGGAAAACAAAACGGTGGTGTGAACCTGGCCTAACAAACATAATATACAGTTCAATGTGTTTATGTTAAAATTTTCATATTAGCAGCAAGCTCCCTTCCCCCAAGAACACCAATAGGCAGAGGTCCCAGCGATCATTTGTAATCTGTTAGGCCTCTTTCGCACGAGCGTGACGGATTAGGTCCAGATGCGTTCAGGGTGCGTTCAGGAAAACTCGCACCATTTTGCAAGCAAGTTCAGTCAGTTTTGACTGCGATTGCGTTCAGTTGTTCAGTTTTTTCCACGCGGGTGCAATGCGTTTTGATGTGTTTTTCACGTGCGTGATAAAAAACTGAAGGTTTACAAACAACATCTCCTAGCAACCATCAGTGAAAAACGCTTTGCATCCGCGCTTGCTTCAGGATGCAATGCGTTTTTCACTGAAGCCCCATTCACTTCTATGGGACCAGGGCTGCGTTAAAAACGCAGAATATAGAACATGCTGCGTTTTTCACGCAACGCAGAACTGATGCGTGAAAAAAATGCTCATGTACATAGACCCATTGAAATGAATGGGTCAGGATTCAGTTTGTGTGCCATGCGTTCACGTCACTCATTGCACCCGCGCGAAAAACTCGCCCGTGTGAAAGGGCCCTTAGAATAATAAAAAAGTTATCATAACCATTCTAAACAACCTCAGCTTTCCTGACTGCAGCAGTGGCATGCACATATACCGCATGTGACCACTGTGGCCCAATAATTTGCCTTAGCGGTCTTGTGTGCTGTGTATTGCTGAGGTCAGTGATTGTCTGCAGTGGTTGTGTATAGAATACAGGAACGTCATTGATGCAGCTAAAAACATGACATTATGGCTGCAGCAGCGGGGAGGATCAGAGCGTGGCTGATGGAAAGGGGGGAGTTCAGGATGGGGGGTTTAAGGTTTTTTTTTATATCTATATTAACTTCACTGCCTTTTTCAATTTTGTTAAGGGTATGGCCACGTGGTCAGTTGTATCTGTCCTTTATTCCTTAGTTCCTTTTATAATCCAATCCTAATTTTGGTTTCCAAATCTGCATTTAGAAACTTGACCATGTGGCCACAACATAACTTGGACAGCCTCTTTAATGGCAAATTCCACTGCCATATGCACCAAGTAAGCATATGCCAAACATATTCATAGGTCACCATTCATCCAGCAGAAGCCAAAAGAATGTCCTTTTAGCCACCATGAGGCTGATATGCTATAAGTCTGCATACTTTTTCCAGCTGCATGGAATAGGGTACCATGCCACTCTATTCCATGCAGAGGTATCCTGCAATCAATGGTGGCATATGTAGGAGGCATCTGTCAGATGTATGGTGGGAATAATTACCTATACTGTATGTCCCTCCAAACTACAAAGTTGAATTAACATTTTCTAAAAACGTTTAGCTATAGTAAATGGCAGAATCAGCCCTGCTATATCTGTAGAAGGGATCAAGAATATAAATTGTAGCATGCAATAATAAAACTGCATTAATTAAATCAAGATAATAAATTCCCCAGCATAATTTTACTGATTTATGTTAATTATCTTTACTGTGTTGTTTTTTTTTTTTTTTTTACGCTTTCTGATCGAAGTTGGTTCTTAACGTTGTCCGGTTTCTTGTTTTGGCACAAGGCCAGCCAAGCTTTCTCTGTATAAATAGGTTTTCCAATTCTTTCAGACAGAAGAATGTCAGATCTTTTTAGTGTCAAATTTCAAAGCTGTCTTTGGAATTCATTGCAAAACCTTGATCTTGCCTTTGGATTTCAGGTTCGGCTACTACACTTTGGTGTCTTAATTTAATCTGGAAACTTTAGTTTTTTCAGATCATATCAGATCATAACTATAAAGTATTGTAAACTAAAAAAAAGAGAATGTTAAAGCAATCATTATCGGTCATGTCAGAAGACCATTATTTTGTAGGAATAAATATCCATATGACCACATGTACAAAATTCAAATGAAATCCTGTTAAATATTTCTTAACAGGATTAACAGTTGATATCTATCAACAGATTCGGATTATGGGCAGTGGAGGCCACTGGGAAAATAATCTGGTGGAAGCCACCATGATTTTTTTTTTAGGTAAACATAATACAGAAAAAAGGCTAAATTTAAAACCTTTTCTATAGGGGTTAACCTGCGTAGAAGCATGTTTCAAATTACAAATAGATGTACTGAGCTCCATGTAATGTAAAATGCTGGACAAGACAACATGCACATTCTACACAGATCAGCCCCTTTAGAAACTGGCTCATGATTTAACTTTTTCTATAGAGGTTAACCCCTTGCCGCAAAATCACGTATTTGTACGTGAGCGAATGCGGCTAATTGCCGCATCCTCACGTGCATTTATGTGATTTGATTTGGCGGGTGCAGGAGCTGCACCCGCCCGATCAGCAGCACAGGCCCGGCTGTTGCTGATAGTCGGGCCCCTGCTGCATCCACCGGCATTGCTTTGTGCGGTGATGCCGGCGGATTAACCCATGTGAGGGGTCTGCAGAGGGAGGAATCTCCCTCTGACTCCATCGGCCCCCCGCGATGCGCTGGCAAGGGGCCAATGGTTGCCATGGCAGCTCTGTCTGCCATGTACGGAAGCCTATGAGATCCAGCCTGCAGGCTGGGTCTCCTAGACAACCTGTCAGTGTCAGAAAGTATTGTACTGAATTGAACAGGGATCAAGCCCTTAAAATGTGAAGTCCCACAGTGGGACAAATGTAAAAAGTAAAAAAAAAAGTTTTTTTTTTAATAATAAAAAAAATAAAGTTTCAAGTAAAAAAAAGAAAAAACGCCCCCTCACCATAAAATAATGTTTTAAAAAAAATAAAAAATAAAAAACACACATATTAGATATTGCCGCGTCCATAATGAAGTGCTCTATAAAAATATTACATATTCTACCACCTCAGGTGAACGCTGTAAATTTTTTTAAAAAATAAACTGAGCAAAAATGCTTTTTTTTGGTCACCTTACATCACAAAAAGAGTAATTCCAAGCGATCAAAAAGAGGAATGTAACCCATAAAAGTGCTAATCGAAAGGTCATCTCTTCCCTACCTAAGATAATCGCCTAAAAGATTTTACAAAAATATGGATTTCAGCAAATGGAGACACTAAAACATGATTTTTTCTCTAAAAATTATTTTATTGTGTAAAACTGAAATAAATGTAAAACAAGTATACATGTTAGGTATCACCGTGTCCGTAATAACCTGCTCTATAAAAATATCATATGATCTATGCCCTCAGGTAAACGCCTTAAAAAATAAAAACTGTGCCAAAAATGCAAATTGTTTTGTCACCTTCATCACAAAAAGTGTAATTCCAAGCAATCAAAATGTCATACACACCCCTAAATGATACCAATCAAACCATCATCTCTTCCCACAAAAAATTATACCCTACCTAAGACAATTGTCCAAAAAATAAAAAAAATATGTCTTTCAGAAAATGGAGACACTAAAACATGAATTTTTTTCCTTCAAAAATTCTTATAGTGTATAAATCTGAAATCAATTTTTTAAAAGTAGTCATATTAGGTATCGCCACGTCCGTAACAACCTGCTCTATAGAAATATCACATGACCTAACTCCTCAGGTGAACACCATAAAAAAAAAGACATTTTTTTGTCACCATACATCACAAAAAGTGTCATTCCAAGCGCTCAAAACAACATATGTACCCCAACATAGTACCAATCAAACCGTCATCTCTTCCTGCAAGAAATGAGACCCTACCCAAGACAATCGCCCAAAAGATAAATAAAATATTGCTTTCAAAAATGGAGACACTAAAACCTGATTTCTTTTTCTTCAAAAAAGCTTTTATTGTGTGAAACTGAAATAAATGTAAAAAGGAGACATATTAGGTATCTCCACGTCCGTTGCTCTATAAAAATATTATATGACATACCTCCTAAGGTAAACACCATGAAAAAATAAAAACTGTGCAACAAATGCCATTTTTTGTCACCTTTCATCACAAAAACTGTTATAACAAGCGATCAAAAGGTCATATGCATCTCAAAATAGTACAAATCTAACCGTCATCTCTTCCTGCAAAAAATGAGCCCCTACATAAGATTATCGCCCAAAAAATAAAAAAAATATAGCTTTTAGAAAATGGAGATGCTAAAACATGATTTATTTTTTTCAAAAATGCTTTTATTGTGTAAAACTAAAATACATTTAAAAAAGTATATTAGGTATTAGGTATCGCCCTGTCCGTAAAAACCTGCTCTATAAAAATATCACATTATCTAACCCCTAAGGTGAATTTCATAAAAATAATATAAAAACTCTGCCAAAACGACCATTTTTTTGGTTACTTTATATTGAGTGATCAAAAAAAATCATATATGCCCAAAAATGCTACCTATAAAATCTCTTTCCACAAAAAATGAGCCCCTACACGGCAGAACAATAAAAGAAATGTAGCTTTCAAAAAATTGGGACACAAAAACATAATTTTTGTTTTGAAACATGCTTTATTATGTAGAACTGAGACAACAAAAAAATACACATATTTGGTATTCTTGCGTCTGTATCAACCTGCTCTATAAAAGCAACACATGATCTATCCTTTCAGGAGAACTCTGTAAAAACAAAAAATAAAAACTGTGCCACAACAGCCATTTTTTTGTTACCTTGCCTCACAAAAAGCGTAATGCTGAGCAATCAAAAATCATATGTACCACAAAATAGTACCAATTAAACTGTCACCTCATCTTGTAGTTTACAAAATGGGGTCACTTTTTGGGAGTTTCTACCCTAGGGGTACATCAGGGGGTCTTCAAATGTGACATGGCAACTTAAAATTATCCCAGTGGCATCTGCCCTCCAAAATCCATATGGCGTTCCTCTCCCTCAGTGCCCTGCCATGTTACCGTACAGTAGTTTACCACCACATTTGGGGTGTTTCTGTAAACTGTAGAATCAGGGTAATAAATATCTAGTTTTCTTTGGCTGTTAACCCTTGCTGTGTTACAGGGACAATAGATTAAAATGGAAAATCTGCAAAAAAAAAGGGAATTTTTGAAATTTCACCTCCATTTTCTTTTCATTCTTGTGGAACACCAAAAGGGTTAACAAAGTTTGTAAAATCAGTTTTGATTAAATTGATGGGTGTAGTTTCTAAAATGGGGTCATTTATGGGTGGTTTCTATTATGTAAGCGCCACAAAGTCACTTCATAACTGAACTGGTCCTTGAAAAGTGGGTTTTGGAAATTTTCATAAACATTTTAAGAATTGCTTCTAAAATTCTAAGCCTTTTAACTTCCCAAAAAATAATATGATGTTTACAAAATGATGCCAACATGAAGTAGACATCTGGAAAATGTACAGTAACAACTATTTTATGAGGTATTGGAATTTTTTTTATAAATAAAGGTAAAACATATTGACTCAAATTTACCACTAACATGAAGTACAATATGTCACGAGAAAACAATCTCAGAATCGCTTATATAAGTAAAAGCGTTCCAGAGTTATTACCACATAAAGTGAAACATGTCAGATTTGAAAAATGTAGCTTGGTCCTTAAAGTGGTATTCTCATTTTAGACAATGGGGGCATATCGCTAGGATATGCCCCCATTGTCTTATAGGTGCGGGTCCCACCGCTGGGACCCGCATCTATATCCAGAACGGAGCGGGGAGCGCTGCTCCTGGAGGACCCCAGGTTTCCGGGGGTCCGGCCACCACCAGGCGCAGCTCCCCGTGCCGCTCATAGAAATGAATGGGAGCCGGGCCGTGCATGCGCGGTGCGCTCCCATTCATTTCTACGGAGCCAACGGAAGTAGCCGAGCCAGCGCTCGGCTATTTTCGGCAGCCCCATAGAAATATATGGAGGGTGGCTGCGCATGCGCAGTGCGCCCTCATTCACTTCGGGGGCTCCGTTCTGGAAATAGGTGCGGGTCCCAGCGGTGGGATATAAGACAATGGGGGCATATCCTAGCGATATGCCCCCATTGTCTAAAATGAGAATAACCCTTTAAGGTGAAAACTGGTTTGGTCTTGAAGGGGTTAATCCACATAGAAATGCTTCCATTGTCCACCATTTTACATTAAAGCGGTTGTCCCACAGAAAATATTCTAGTTTTCAAACCAGCACCTGGATCTGAATACTTTTGCAATTACATGTAATTATAAAAATTTTGCGTAGCCACTAAGTTATTCAATAAAATATATTTCTATAGCACCACCTGCTGTTTTTTTTAATGATTTCTTTGACCTGCTTACTGAGATGGCCGCACATGCTCAGTTTCATCCTTCAACTGAGCTATGATAGGGAGAGCATGGACATGCCCCCTTAGGTGCAGCAGAAAAGACACTCCCCTTGAGCTGCCAGCTTGATATAAATCTAGCAGAGCAATGAATGTGGAGATCTCTTGATTCATATGAGGTACAGGGTTGGTCCTAGCTTTGTTAGAAAGAGATTATCATGTTCTATATGATGTCTGATTTTCATTTTTTACATTAGTCATGGGATAACCCCTTTAAATAGAGCTCAGTGTAGATCCCTCTGAACTGCATTTCCCAATGGAGAGATAAGGTTGACCCTATATCTTCTTGAGGAACTTGCTAGCTGGGCAAATAGAAGACATACTCAATTCATGAAGATGTGGGCACCCTGGACGGAATTCCGTCAATCTCTATATTCTTGACATAGTAGCTGGTACCTAAAATCATCTCTAGAAGTAGCCATGTCCATTCAATGTGCATTACATATACTGATCGGAATTTTACTATTCCCTTCACTCTTCTTGTCTCATATGGATATCTCATGCTATGGGATATGTATCTGAGGCGCATATTTCCCCTAACTCTCTATAATCATACTCACTTTATGTATTCATTATTTCTCTTTATTGTTCTATTAAGACGCTGTTCAGACCCAGTCAGTATCACTGGTTTATTCTGGAGTTTTGATCTGCCCAGTGTGATATACACCAGATATGTATTTTTCGTTTCTATGTGATTATACCTTAGTTGCTCTTTAGTATGATTTAGCAATCATCAGTATTCTTCTGAAGGGTAAATTGATTTATAATGTACTACTTTAAAATGATGTGTGAAGAATCCTTACAAAATGTACAAATGTTATACTGTTCCTGGTCGGTGTGGTCTACGCCTGGGTCAAAAATACCCAGAGATGTGGAGTATCTCCGATTTTGGAGAAATTTTCCCCTCCCTTTCCTCCCCCCCCTACTTTACCCGATGTTCTTCCCTCCCTCCCTATACACCCTAACCCCTCTATTTAATACCATGCAGTCCTGCATTGCTGTACTACATGATGTATACGAAAAACAAATGTAATTTTACAATGCAGGACAAAGTTATGTATGTAAGTTTCTCTCTTACAAAATTAATAAAAAGAGAATTGTTAAAAAAAAATAGAGCTCAGTGTATGTACTGCTTTCTACAAGGACTAGTCGGTGTATAAATGCACAGACCCCGTTGAGACTGGTACATGTGCTACTCTGTAAGAACTAAAATGGTGGACAACAAATGCATTTCTGTACAGTAAAATAGTTCTTATAGGAACTGACAACTGCTTATCTTGTATATCATATACCATACCACTATACAAAAACCAATGTAACCAATAAAACCGCCTTACCAGGTGTTCACAGCCATGCAAAACATAGTTAATGGGAGAAAAAAGTATAACTATATTCAGATGATGTTTCCTCTTATCAGAGTCCGATTAATCTTTAGCCCCTCTCTGGTACCCTGTTTCTGTCACACACCTGTCGACTTAGTCATAGTAAAAGCAAAAAATACACATTTTGTGAAAGTACAACTCCCAGCAAGACCTGACCTGACCATTATCAGACTACAATGGAAGTTGTATTTTCAAAGAACACAGATCACAACATTTATTAAGCTTCAACTTCCAGCATGATCTGAGAAATAATCAGGTGATGCTGGGAGTTGTTAGTTCAGACCCCAGGCCAGAAACCATAATTAACTCAAGTAAAGCGAGTCTCTCACCACCTATATGCTGTGTATAGTGAGATAGCTGTCAATCTTCGGAAGAATGACGGGGTTGGGCAGAGTTATCTCCGCAGCTTATAAATATAAGGATTGCTTTCTCATATCAGGATGCCAGCACTGCAGCTGGCTTGAGGTTGACTGTCACTAGATTATGCTGCCCTCCCTGAGGTCCTGACAGATTCTTTATAAAGTTTACAAAACATATGCCCCAAAGGAATCAATCACTAGAATACCATATGCCAACTAAAGTATACAAAAAACATCATAAGTATATGATGATAACAGTACAGACACTATATACACCCATATGTATTTCACAAACCACATGGACTATATTAATGCAAAGTACACACAATAAGCCCTCACAGTTTTAAAAACCATAAACCATTACAGAGTTGGTGGATAGGATATACAATGTATTAGGGAAGTCTTGTACTAAAATATAAATTCCCCATGATTCTGCAGTAAATAGCCAATAACAAGAAAGTGAAAACAGAATTTTAGAAAGGTTTGTAAATTTATTAAAAAGGTCCATCCAGGAATGGATATAGCAGGATTACAGGTTGGACTTGATGGACTTGTGTCTTTTTCCAACCTAAACAACTATGTAACTATGTAACTAAGGTAAAACTAAAATTTTGCTTTTATTCAGACACTTTCTTATGACTCTTGAATTTTCAGCTCTGGGGGCCTTCTATTTCTCCTGATCATCTTTGAGATGTTTCTACACCTTGAGTGACCCCACTTGTAAATTCAGTTGATTGGACATTATTTGGAAGGCCACTATGCTATCTATATAAGCTCTCACAGCTGGCAATGCATTTCAGAGCAAAAACTAAGCCACAAGGAGAAAAGAACTGCCTGTAGAGCTCAGAGAAACGATTTTGTGGAGGCACAGATCTGGAGAAAGGTAAAAAAAACTTTTCTACAGCACTGAAACTTCCCCAGAGAACAGTGGCCTCCATAATTCTAAAATGGAAAAAGATTGCAGCAACCAGGACTTTTCCTAGAGCTGACCGCCCCACCAAACTAACTAATCAGGAGAGAAGGTCCTTGGTAAGAAAGGTGACCAAGAACCCAATGGTCACTCTGGTTGAGCTCCATAGATGCTGTGTGTAGATGGGAGAAACTTTTAAAAGGTCTACTATCACTGCAGCACTCCTCCAATCTAGGATTTATGGTAGAGTGGCCAGAAAGAAGCCTCTATTTAATAAAATACACATGAGTTTTCAAAAAAGCACCTAAAGGACTGTTAGGGCTCATTCAGACGACCGTATTATTGCGGGTCCGCTTTATTGCTACGGGTGCCGCCCGGCGTGTGTTCTGCAACGCTCCGAACACACGGCTGGGCACCCCATTGAACATGCCTATACTTGTCCGCTGTTGTGGACAAGTATAGAACATGTTATATTTTTTTATGAGGAGCCGCGGCACGGAGCTGGTTCTGTGCCGCGGCTACCTGCTCTCATTGTGGAATAGATGCGGACGCATTCACACGGTCATGTGAATGGGCCCTTAGACGTCCCCATACCCAAGAAGACTGGAGCCTGTAATTTTTGTCAAGCATGATTCAACTAATTATTGAGTAAAGGATGTGAATACTGTCAATGCAAGATTTTGGTTTTCCTTTACAATAAATTAACAAAGATTTTGAACATTCTGTTTTTACTTTCTTATTATGGGATATAGAGTGCAGATTGATGGAGTGAAAAGTTGAATGAAGAAAAAAAAGTAAAAAAAAAAGTGAAAGGTTAAGAAGATTGTCCAAATATGTTGTATGCCTGACAGTCTGAATGGTCATAATAATTTAGCTGAGGTGGGGAGTGTTGTGTTTTGTGTAATATTTTAGAGTTTGTGTTTGAGGATGGTGGTGTTTCTGGTATCCATCTTAGTAAGAGATGTCAAAGAAATTGTAGTGTATATGTGTGCTACAGTCATATTAAAGATGCGCATTGGAATTCTAGATATGGCACATCTTACACCCTGCCTGCAGTCACCGCTAAAAGGAGCTTAGAAACTAACTGCTATACATTGAACTTAAAGGGATTCTCTCACCTAGTTTAAGCCTATAGAGCTGAGGACATGGGCTGCTAGATGGCCACTAGCCCGTCCACAATATACTTTTTCCATTGCTTTGTGTGTCTTTGTTTAGTCAAAAAAAGATTTTATTCATATGCTAATAGGGGTTATAAGGAGCCCAAGGGGCGGTTGCCAATGTTCCTGGATCCCAGCTGTGCCCACTGTGAAGGAGCCCAGCACCGCCCCGCATCCTCTCATCTCACAGTTTACCAGCACTCACAAGTGGTGTACTCGCGCATGCGCGAGATTACGGCGCTCTGAATGCGTGAAGTCGGGGGAGCAAGGAGGAGATGAGAGGATGTGGGGCGGTGCTGGGCTCCTTCACAGTGGGCACAGCTGGGATCCAGGAACATTGGTAAACGCCCTTGGGCTCCTTATAACCCCTATTAGCATATGAATAAAATCGTTTTTTTTGACTAAACAAAGACACAGAAAGCAATGGGAAAAGTATATCGTGGACGGGCTAGTGGCCATCTAGCAGCCCATGTGCTCAGCTCTATAGGCTTAAACTAGGTGACAGAATCCCTTTAATACTAAGGCAGTATCTAGCAAGCTCTTTAGCTCTCTCTAATTGTGGCTATTGTATGCAGGATCACATTATTACTATTTAACGTATAGCAAGTTCCTTATATACAATAGATAGTAATGGAGCGATCCTGAGCAGAATATGTTGTCAGGCTGCCTGACAGGAAAGCTGAGCAGCAGAAGGACGGATTACTGGAGGCCATCTAATTCCCTAATACTCCCTTTAAAGCGTACCTCTGGCTATAAATAACTATCCCTAAATAAATAGTGCAAGTAAAGAGTGCAAGTAAAGATAAGAAACTTTGTAAGATAACTTATTAAAGAAACATGCATCTTTCTTCACTTAACAGATTTCACAACACCCCCCCCCCACACACACACACACTTCATCCTAAATGCTTCACACACTCCAAACTCTGGGAGGAGTGTTAGGTTTGCTAAGAGATTAGGTTACATGCTGCCCATAGAAGTCTGTGGACATGGGAAAAAGTGAATCTTTTTGTCACTAATCAGGGTCCATTCCTCTTCGCCAATGCCTTCTAAACTGTTCACTCTCTCTGAATTCACTCATCAAATCTATCTCCAGAATGAAGATGACTTTTCAGAGATGAATGAAGATTACTTTTCAGCTTCACTGAGAGATCAGGTTACATAAACCTCTATGGCAAGGGTAAGAAGGTATGAGGTGACAGGAGAAGGAAACTGACTGCTATGATGTCACAGTACACAGAAGAGGAGCTCCTGCTCCCTTATCTCTTTTTAGTACTCTCTCAAAAGCAGCAGCAGCATGAAGGGCATTATACAGCAGTACAGAACAATGTGGCTGAGAATCCAGCACTAGGGTGAGATAGAACATTTCTTATGTGTGCTTCTTTACCTCTCTCACTTTGCAGCTGCTTCCTCCTACTTTCCCCTACTTTCTCCATAGACTTCTATTAGCAGCATTTAACCTCATCCCTCATTGTCTATCTTGTATGGAGATAGATTTTACCCATGGTGAACAGTTTACAAGGGAGGAGGAGGAAATGAGCCTGATAAGTGGAGAAATGAACGATTTGTGTAAAGTAAGGACTGATCAAGGCCTCCAGAAGTAGAGAAGCATACTGTAAAAGGGTAAGTGAAAAAGGGAGTGAACTCCATTAAAAATGTCTCAAACATATCCTGTTGTGGGAAGAGAATGTATCACACAGATGGAGTCAGTAACTGTTACAATTTAGAAACTTTACTGTAATATGAATTCACTTAGCTTGTACACTGATCAGTTAGAATACACACACAGATGTCAGTAATAGCCAAAATGTTCCTTTAATTCTTGAATTGCTTAAATCTTTTTTTGCAGCTATGGACCTCCCCCCATTTCATGTACTACATACTTTTTGTTTACATTTTTTATGTACTATTCCCACATGTTTTGTTCTTTGTTTCCAGGTGATTTTATTTATCTTGTACAAGGACAGGTGAAAATATTTAACCAAACAAAAATGATAACACTCCTCAGATTTACATTTATATCTGACATAATGGATTCCCTTTCTCTGTATATTTAATTAGTATTTTTCAAGGTTTTGTGCCGCAGCTTTGGTGTTGGTGTTAAAGGAAATGTGAATTAGAAAATGACTTATTGTTTAAATCACTTTATTATGTTAAAACATATTTTCTTAGAATTTTTTGGTGATATTTTTTATTTTTTTATTTTTTATTAGTAAATTCTTGCAGTTCTCACCTCTGGAAGCACAATAAATGGTACCATTTACTGGTCAGTGGAGATCACTTTTCAGAAGTCATCACATTTTCATCACGGACGGGATACTAATGAAGGATAACACCTACATATTACACAGCATCCATCATTCACAACAGGAGATGTCCATCTACTACTTCGTTGTACAATGGCCTCTGCACAGGTCACAGAGCATGCCAAGATAACTCTACCATAGAAGTCAATGACTCCCCTCCAGACGATCTCTCTATGCCTATGAACTATCTTGTCATATTGTTCGACCTAGAGGCCAGTGTGAAAACTGCAGGATTTTATTTATCTATTTTTTAATTGATTTAGATATTGCCATGGAAAATAAAACGTAAATCACTAAAATGTCTTTTGAAAAAATACGTTTAACAGAAAAACTTTATTTAAACAAGGTAATTTTCTGGTGACAGATTCCCATTAAGATGTATTATTGTAAAAGCTTACTGTACATGGTTCAAAACAAACTCTAAGCACCTTGTAATGAAATTGTCTGACATTGTAGAAGTGCTTGTAAATGGCAGTTCTCTAGATTGAAAGATGATAAATCAGTAATTTCTTGTTTTCATGCACAGAATATTTTTTTGTATGAGTGGTCTGACTCTGTTCCTGAGCTGCAATAAAGTGTTTCTTTTGTCTGAATGAGGCTGAAAGGCATTAAAAGCAAAATATTTTTTACAAAAGAGTTCTACACAGTCGAGTCACATTATTATGACCCCCCCCTACTTTTGATGTCAGCAGCTCATTAAGGAAGTCATGTGTGGTGAGATGGCTTGGTAGGTCTGTAACGAGTGCAATAGGTGGCCTGCACACATATCCCCCGTTGTTGTCATGGCTAAAAGGGGTGATTTATCACAAAGTTGGAAAAAGTAATGAGTATTGGCTTTTAGGCCAAGGGTTTTGCAGCATTTCTGAAACTGTGCATTGTGTGAACTGTTAATTTGCTGCTGTGGTATGGTGAGTGGACAAATGGCACCATTATGAATAAGTGTTGTGGAAACTACAAAGCACCATGTGCCATTAATGTGAGAGGTCTACGAAGGTGTGCGAGGGAGGACCAACACAGGAGCAGATTACCATCAAAATGAGCCAAAAGGTTACCTTTTCCGATGAGTCACATTTGCTGCTTCAAAAAATGGATGGACGTGGGCATGTCAGGCAAGAAACATAAACAAAAACAGACACCATGCAAGAAGATTACAAGCTGGTGGCGCCAGGCTTATTGTCTGGGGAAAGTTTTTGTGGCATTCCCTGTGCCCACTCATCCATATGGAAGGCACTGTCAACTGATTTTGGTATGAATCCATCCTTGCAGAACACTTTCATTCATACATGCTGATTGTCTTCCCTGGGGCAGATGGGATCTTCCAGTAAGACAATGCGACATGTCACATGGCTAGAAACGACATTGGTTGGAAGAACATGATTAAGACTTCAAAGTACTACTCTGGTCCCCTTATTCTCCAGCCTTAAACCCAATTGAGCATCTGAACATGACTAAGACTTCCAAGTACTACTCTGGTCCCCTAATTCTCCAGCCTTAAACCCAATTGAGAGGGATGCAGTCAGCAGGGCTTCAGATACCTGTGACAATCTACCAGGACCTTATTGAATCCCTCCCAGTCCATCTAGCTGCTGTCTGTGCTGCACATGGCAGTTAGCTGGTGGCCATAATAATGTGACTTGACTGTGATTGATGTAGAAATAAAATACCAATACTGTACTTACGATTTACAGTAACTAGTAAGTACTAGTAAGTATGTTATGGGATTATTACTTAGAGTGTCACTGCTCTTTGAAAAAAAACTATTCATATGTAATAGTGACATATCAAAGGTTTTGATCGGTGGGGCTCACAGTGATGAGACCCCCACCTTTCACTAGAGTGAGGAGAGAGAAGGGGTCATATAGTCACTTTCTCTTCTGGCAGAAGGAGATGGAATCAAGGCTTTCTAGTGGGTCCATCTTGCTTCTGTCTCCTAGAGTAGGGAGAGAGCGTTAGCACTTCTCTCTCCTCATTCTAGTGATTGTTGGGGGTATCAGCACTTAGACCCCACTGATGTTACTATGACATATAAAAAGTTTTTCAAAGTGTAGTGACAATTTCTTCACCCAATCATTTGCATTTAGGATAAATAATAGTTTTAATTATGCTTTCCTGGATACTCTGCTCCACCAGGATGCCTTTCATTCAAATGGAAAGGGGAGTGTCAAGGGAAGGAGAGCGGAGGAGCTAAGGTGCACCAAGAACCTAACAACAGATCAAAGGAACAACAGATCAAAGGAAGAAACAGTGTGCTTTTAATCAGCAGAGTCAACCCTACAAGCCATTATAGAGTTGACCCTGCTGGAAGATGACTTTTAGGCCTCTTTCACACGAGCGTGACGGATTGGCTCAGGGTGCGTTCAGGAAACTTGCTCCATTTTAAAAGCAAGTTCAGTCAGTTTTGTCTGCGATTGCGTTCAGTTTTTTCCGCGCGGGTGCAATGCATTTTGATGCGTTTTTCACGCGCGTGATAAAAAACTGAAGGTTTACAAACAACATTTCCTAGCAACCATCAGTGAAAAACGCATTGCATCCGCACTTACTTCAGTATGCAATGCGTTTTTCACTGAAGCCCCTATGGGACCAGGGCTGCGTGAAAAACGCAGAATATAGAACATGCTCATGTACACAGACCCATTGAAATGAAAGGGTCAGGATTCAGTGGGGGTGCTATGCGTTCACGTCACGCATTGCACTCGCGCAGAAAACTCGCTCGTGTGAAGGGGGCCTTAAAGGAGCTGTTCAGCTTGGATATCATCTTGTTACTTTATAGGTCATCCTTTTAGGAGATAATTTCAGAGGTTCTTATTGATGCTAGCCCTTTCACAGATTATAGGAAGTACAATTGTAGATGACGTGGATGGGAGTGGTAGTTGTAGTTATGAAGGTGGTAGTAGTACTCACACATCACGGTGGCGATTTCTACTCTTGTGTTCCCTAGGGTCGTGCAGTGACTGGAATGTGCACCCTTTCTTCCTTTAGGGAACACCTTGGTATTGGAGCTCCTGTCTGGTTAATTTGGATTATTTGCTGGGTGCAAGGCAGGACACCCTGCTCTCTGAAGCTTGCACAGCCTTGTGGGTCCTAGACCTTCTCCAATGTCTGGTCTATCTTTCTCTCTGGAATATTTTGTATGGTTTCTTTCTGGGCAGTTGTAGGCTCAGAGATAAAGTTTATCTGAATTTAGGCCTAGTTGTGCAGAAGGATGAACAGACACCCCTTTCCTTCAGGCATCTTCAGACTAGATTCCCCCAACACTAGTTAGTCAGGGGGCAGACCTAGTACATCTCCTGCCATCAAAACACAATTTGCCAACCTGATAACCATGGCCCTGATTTATCATACCTTCACTCCAGAATTCTGGCATCAAAAAGTCGCAAAATAGGGCCTTTGTACACCACTCACTCCAGTTTTGTAATATGGGTGGAAAAGTGGGTGTGGTTAGCTATGTTAATGAGTGTCACTCCAGATTTATCATTGCAACTTTTTTAAAAAGTCGCAAAATAGTCGCAATCTCACTCCAGGAGGAGGGTGGAGTAGGAAAAGTGGAGGAGCTTCTCTAGACAGAAGTGTTAGGTTTAAGGAAAAGCCACATTTATCAAATAACCTGTGACATTTGATAAATGTGGCACAAAGTACTCCAGCGCAGACTGAAGCAAAACTGACTTCAAATATTCTCTGAATGATAAATTCCCCCCCCCATATGTTTTCCACACGATGGCCCTGATTTATCATACCATCACTCCAGAATTCTGGCATCAAAAAGTCGCAAAGTAGGGCTTTTTGCACTCCTGTATGCAAAATTTATGCAATTGCGCAAAATTTTGCGACTTTTTTTGCGCAAAATTTTGTGACTTTTTGCATGTGTACACCACTCACTCCAGTTTTGTAATATGGGTGGAAAAGTGGGTGTGGTTAGCTATGTTAATGAGTTTCACTCCAGATTTATCATTGCGACTTTTTTTAAAAAGTCGCAAAATAGTCGCAATCTCACTCCAGGAGGAGGGTGGAGTAGGAAAAATGGAGTAGCTTCTCTAGATACAAGTGTTAGGTTTAAGGACAAGCCACATTTATCAAACAACCTGTGACATTTGATAAATGTGGCACAAAGTACTCCAACACAGACTGAAGCAAAATTGACTTCAAATATTCTCCTAATGATAAATTCCCCCCAATGACATTAAGTGCATGTATATAAGAAATCACAATATTTAACTCAGGAAACATTGCATTGATAATGGTAATTAACCCTTTGCAGTAGTCCTTCTGCGTTACTGCACATTATGTATGTATGTTTTATTTAACCCCTTCGCGACCAGCGCCGTACATGTACGGCGCTGGGGCGATGCGGGCACATGGCGCCCGCTCGCGGGTGCGGCGGGCGTCATGGCCGGCAAGTCTCTGCTGTTTCTAACAGCAGAGACTTGCCGCTACTTACCGCCATCGGCGGCGTCTTCCGGGGTGACTAGATGCCGTGATCACACGTGATCACGGCATCTAGTTGCGTCTAAACCCGGAAGCGTTCGCTTCCGGGTGGTGTACAGACACCCCGTGTGGCCAATCGGGGTGTCTGTACACCATATGAAAACTGTAATCCTCGCTGGTGAGGATTACAGTTTTCAAAGTGCAATTCTTATTCTGGCCACTAGATGGCAGGCCAGGATAAGAAATGAGCAATTGATGGATTTCTGAGTCTATAAAACCCAGAATTGCTCATAAAGAAAAAAAAAAAAGCCACAATTTATAAGCCCATATTTGAGCTTTCTAATAGTAAAAAAAAAATTTTTAAAAAAATGTTAAAAAATATATAAAAAATAAAAAAGATGTAAAAGTTCAAATCACCCCCCTTTCCGTATAAGTAAAAAATAAATACCTAAATAACAATAAATATAGACATCATGGGTATCACCGTGACCGAAAACGCCCGTACTTTTAAAATATAAAAAAAAAATTCCAATACGGCGAATTGTGTGGCGGGAAAAAAGCGTCCAAATGGCGATTTGCCGTTTTTTGTCGCTTTTTTTTTCTAAAAAAAATTAAATAAAAAGTGATCAAAAAGTCATACACACCCCAGAATGGTATCAATAAAAACTTCAGATCGTCCCGCAAAAAATGAGCCCCCATACAGCTCTGTACACATAAATACCAAAAAGTTATAGGGGTCAAGATTTGACAAGGAAAAAAAAAAAAAAAAAAGGGCAACTTTCTAATTATTTTATCACTATGAAAACGCAGGAAAAACTATACATATTAGGTATTGCCGGATTCGTACTGACCAGTAGAATGAAAGTAACGGATCAGTTTTAATGCACATCGAACGCTGTAAATAAGAAACCCGTAGAACTGTAGCGGAATAGCGTTTTCTTTGCAATTTCACCCGGTTTGGAATTTTTTTCCCGCTTCCCACTACACCGTATGCAATATTAAATGGTGGCGTTGGAAAGTACAACTTGTCCCGCAAAAAACAAGCCCTCATACAGCTATGTGAACAGAAAAATAAAAGAGTTATGGCTGTTTGAAGGCAGGGAGCGCAAAACGAAAATGCAGAACCGAAAAAAGCTCCGGGCGCAAAGGGGTTAAACCTGCACTGCCAATAACAAAAGTGTTCCAGTTTCATGAAGTTTAGCACAACCACACAAGTATTAAAAATGCTGCATAGAGATGCAGCTTTGGGGGAAGGTAGTTCTACAATGAACACCAGGATTCCTTTGACTTTCTTTACTGGGGACCAACTAGGTAGAACATGGTGACACCTTGCAGGGAGCCTTTATTTGAGAACTAAACTCTATGGGGAAGGCTTATCAAGACTGGCGCTTTCTGCGCTGGTCTTGATATACCCTGCCGGAGGATACACTTAATTTCTGACGAGGCTTGGGCCTTGTCATACATTAGATGCATCCTCCAGCAGTTCGTGTTTCTAAACAAAAATCTACAACAGCTCTGAACTGCCGTAGATTTCTGGTTTCAGTTGCCCCACAAAACTGGAGTAAAGGAAGAAAAATTTGTTGAGGCAGCTGCCTTGCCACATCCCCTTTCTGAAAAGTGGTGAGGGTGGCAGAAAAATGGGAGATGTGAAAATGTATTAAATAGTCACAGTTGCAACCAAAAGTTAGCAATTTTTTAACGGCACAGGTGCAGGGGAGATGATAAATACTCTCCCACACCCTACCCCCCGGGTCTCTGCAGGAGAAAAATGAAGTTTAATCAGAACAGAGTGTTTAACATAAAAGGGATTTCCCAAGAACCCCAGCAATCCCAAGAGGTCCTGGAGTGCGCTATTAAAATGGAGCAGAGGGGTGCATGCATGCCCACTGCTCTGTTTATTTTTATGGGAGTGCCAATGACAGCACTCTTCAGCATTGGCGCTATTTCCATCAATTCCTTAGATGTTAATGTGGTCATTTATTCACAAAGCCACTCCATTCTAATACTGAGCTCTTATTTTGTGATTGCAAAGATCCCAGCGGTCAGACCCCCAGCGATCACATACTTACTCTCAATCCTCGGAATGGGGCATAAGCAGTTTTAGTGGGGAAACCTCTTTTAAGGCTTATAGACACCTTTGTTGAATTTCTGTTTTATTAATGATTTAGCTCAACTTTGATTTGGTTATAATTCAGCTTAGTATTTGGTTCAAAAGAGGAGAGCTAGGCGCTGGATACTGAGCAATCAAACAGCCATCTGACGGATTTATGACAGAGTGGCATTCTGCAGCTACTATGTACTTTGAAATATAGAAGCTGGAGAAGCCAAATACAGCAACATTTTAGTCCATTCCTTATGGAAGCAAAGTAATGATCTTTACACCAGTTTCCCTTTTTGTTATTTTTAGCTGCTTCCCCCCTCTACTCAGGATCATCTTTAGGTCTTAGATAGATGAATCTGGTTGGGAAGGGATTTTCCATGCCTTGGCTCATGACCATGGCATGTCCCAAACAGTTTTTCAAGTGAAGATGATAATTTTTATACTAAAAAAAGTATTACGGTTTTAAAGGGGTTGGCCACTTTCTGGTTATTTTTGACCAATGTGTTTGTAGATGATTACATGATGCATACCAATACAGCCTTTGTTGAAAGTCTGCACCATTTTTTATATTTCACAAAGTATTCCCCCTTGTTTATAAAGTCTTTTGTGCTGTCCACACAGAGGTCCTGTCCATAAAATGGCTGCAGATGGAGGGTCATGTGACCAGGTAAATCACCTCCATGTGATGTGTTATCCATTCAAATACACTGTACTTGCCATCTGAACCTGCCCTGCTGAGAGTTTAGTGCAGGACCAGTGTATTTCAAACCAGCATCTGGATCTGAATACTTTTGTAATTGCATGTAATTAAAACTTTTGTATAGATACTATTCAATAAAATGTATCTGTATAGTGCCACCTGCTCTTTGTTCTTTTTCTTTTTTTTTTTTTTGTCCGGCTCACTGAGATGGCCGCACATGCTCAGTTTCATCCTTCAACTGCCTCCTGAACTGTGATAGGGAGAGCTGAGACACGCCCCCCCTCCCAGCTGCAGCAGAAAAGAAACTCCCCTTGAGCTTTCAACTTGATATAAATGTAGCAGAGCAATGAATGGGGAGATCTCTGGAGCCATGTGAGGTACAGGGCTGGTTCTAGCTTTATTACAAAGATATTGTCATATTATAAAGTATAATACGATGTCAGGTTTTCATTTTTTACATCAATCATGAGATAAACCCTTTAAGCACATTTTGAGATACAAAGTCACAGGCATTTGGATGTAACTATATATCTATTTTAGTAGTGCCTTATCGTAACTGAATGTACAGTTATGTCCATTGGATGGTTTGGGTACAGAAGCCAAATAATTCAGAACCAAGATCACACCCGAAAATCAAATCAGACCCCAGACAAGACCACAGAATTAATTCAGAACCCAAATGAAACCCCAATATCAAATCAGATTCTAAATGGGATCCAATAATTAATGAAGACCCCCATGTTTGACTCCAAAATTAATTCACACCCCATGTTAAATGCCAAAATGAAGTTGCAGCAATAATACCTCCCTGTTGCACCACAGATTGAGCACACATGATCCAGCAAAACCCTATCCATTTACAGACATATTAATGATGTAACCATACTACTGATATCTCCACTCAGTCTTGGCAGGCATGATGCCAGTAGTATGGCATGTAGCCATTATTTTCTTTATAATTATTTATTTTGTATCTCCGCATTCCAATACCCACAGCATTTTCATTTCTCTGACGACATAGATGAATGAGGGCTTGTTTCTTGCAGGCTAAAAGTAACTTTAATTTACAAAAAACAGCCATTTAAGCACTTTTTATTTTGTTGGGCTAATGTTGTCGAGGTGGTGAAACCAATTGTGTATACAGTTTTTATTCTTCAATAAAACTTTATGGGAATTTTTTTTTTTGGAAAAGCCTCCCCATATGTTAGGTCTGCGGTCTGTGCCCAGCACCCTCCAGCTTTCTCCTGCGGGTGTGGATGCCTAGCCTCTCTCCATGCCATCAGGCATCCCGTTTCCGGTTTCCTCTCCATGCTCCTGCCTAATGCTCCCGTAGGATGCATCCCAAATCCTTCCCCAGCCAATGGCTGAAAGTCCCTGGGTATTTAAGGTACTCTCTCTAGGTAGAGGATACCTGAGCTTCAAGTTCAGTGGTGACCAACAAAAGTGTATGCTGGTTTCCTGCATTTCAGGCGCATTTTCTATATCCTGAGCTCCCGGTGGAGTCCCTGACCCCAGTGGGTGAGTTGTCAACTACACCAGGACTATCCCAGGAGGTAGTGGTCTAGATGCTAACCTGCAGCGAAGCCCAGATACCTGTATAGGAGTTGAAGGGGGAATGCTGGGGATGCACCAGAATAACACCCTTAGGGTTAGCCCTAGGCCAAACCAGTTAGTTGCCACAGTGGGTCCACACCCACTGATCAGTAATACCATCTGATTCATAAGAAGGTAGTAACATGAAGAAAATCCATGGTACTTCTCTGCTCTGAGCCACACCAACCCAGCGCCTGTGCCATTGTGGGCTTAGTCTGACAGCAGGGATCTGGGTTCCGCTGCCTTCAGGCCTGGTGTTGCGTCGGCAGTGGTCGCTATGTGGGCTGCGCCAATTTGAATAGGGACCCAATAGAAAGAGGTTACCTTAATGTGGTGAGTGGACTCATGCATTTTGATCAAAAAGTATACAAAGTGCCTCAGGTACAGTTTATAAGATATGCTGAGAAGCAATAGATGAATGCATAGCATGTGGATGTGTGAGCCATACTTCTTTTTGCCAGAATGAAAATCCATATGTATTCATTATAATAATTTAATGTCTTGTTTGCATCATTTCTATTGTCACAATAATAATTAAATTCAATATTAATATTCTGGAAACTAAATACAGTAAAGTAAGTTTTTGAACATCTTGGAAACCTAGCACAAGTATCATAATTAACTTTAATAATTATAAATGTAAATGCGGACAAGCCACAAGGTTTTAATGGTGTGCCACATGCTTCTGCTAATTATTTTAGAGTTTGAACACATTCGGTGCCAGCTAATTATAAACCCTGCTATGGAAATCATCTGTTTATATTAGACTTATTGATCTCTAGTGCTTAAGCAATATGAAAAGGGAAATCTACAATGCTGGACCATCTGCTTTGTATTCCTAATTGCTTTCAAAGAATGAAATATTTAAAAAGTCAGCTACTGTATTTAAATTGTTTAGTTGCTAACTTTTCAAGTGGCAGTGTTTATAAAAAAAAAAAACATTATTATGTTCTATTCTTTCATAGCATCTCATTGAGCTGCAACACATTAATCTAAAAGGACCATAGAACTTCAAATATGTGACTTTTCACAAGATTGGAGTTTCCTTCACGCCAGAGCAGCTTAATAGGCTTTGCATTTACATTTTACCATTTACAGCTTTTAATTGCACATTTTCCTTTACCATCTTAGCGCTTTCTACGCCGTCAAGTATATAACACCGTGTGACTATGAACTTATTATTTGGCATAAAAATATAAACAGGAATGTAGAGAGCAAATATGGAACATTATTGTTGCCATATCATTATCACTTCAAGTTAGGCTTTCTTGTTTCTACCTTGATTAATAGGTATGTCAACCAGAAGATATTCTGTAAGGATCTTTTTATTGTTTTCATAAATAATTTCAACCATTGTCTGTTACCTTAATGTATGTATATATATAATATATATATAATATATGTCATGATCGGTACATTTTTATTCCAGCGTGGCTCATAAAAGGTGGTTCAATCTCATTTTTCAATAAACTATGGTCACACTGTTGCTACACAAAAGACTCAGTGAAATGTAACATGTACAGGATACAAGTCGTAGTGGGATATCAGAAGTTTTGGTTGGTGAGGGTAATGATAGTGACGCTGTTCCTTTCATAGCATTATGGGTTACAAACTGGTATGCTTACCAGATAGGGCGGCCCCTAAGGATGCCACCACATTTTAGCCGCATGATATGTTAATTTAGAGTATCGGTACAGGGACGAGGAGATGTACCAATACTCTAAATTAACATATCAGGTGCCAAAAACAGCAGGGGACATAGTGTCAGAACGGAGTGCTGGCATGTGTATGGGCTGCCCATTCAGGTAAGAGTACCGGTTTGTAACCCAGAATCCCATGAAAGGTCCTCTTTAAAGGGGTTCTCCAAGTTAAATTTATTGATGACCTATACTCAGGATAGGTCATCAATATCAGATCGGCGGGGGTCCGACACCCGCCACCCCCGCCAATCAGGTGTTTGAAAAGGAGGCGTGCGCCGTGCCAGCGCTGCCTCCTCTTCACTGTTTACATGCTGGCCGTAACAGGGGTAGTGGTGAGTATGTGTAATTACACCAAATGCCCCATTCATTTCAATGGGAAGGATCGCTTCCATATACTTGTATGGGAGCGATCCTTCCCATTGAAATGAATGGGGCGATTAGGTGTAATTACACCTGCTCACCACTACCCCCGTTACGGCCAGCATGTAAACAGTGAAGAGGAGGCAGCGCTGGCACGGCACGCGCCTCCTCTTCAAATAGCTGATCGGCGGGGGTGTCGGACCCCCGCCAATCTCATATTGATGACCTATCCTGAGGATAGGTCATCAATAAAATTAACTTGGAGAACCCCTTTAAGGAAAAATTAAGTGGTTATGCCAAGTTTAAACATTATTCCCTATCCACAGGATAACAGATAACTACCTTATTAGTGGGGGTCTGAAAACTTGGATTCTTGTTCTAGGGATACGTGGTGGTCTCAAAGATCAGAATCAGGACCCTACCAATTGGATCCTGTGGACAGAGGATAATGTTTAAACTTGGCAGAATCCCTATTTTAAGATTTAGAACGTTAGTCCTTTGGGATATACTACCAAGCCTAACTAGTAGTAAAGCCTTTACTACTAGTAAAAAGGCACCAACAAAGATCTTCATAAATGAAAGTTCTTCCTCCACAGGAAGCTCATATAAGGTATTTGCTAGCCATGTTTTTATGCCACATACAACATACATAGATAAGTTGTTGAGAGTCGTCTAGATCACATTTATTTAAAGCGGATCTGTCAGCATTATATGCTGTTCTATGAAATGGGAGCATAATATAGCTACTTGCTACCAGTACTTGGTAGTAAAAATGGCATAAAAATGTTGTTCCATTTTGCTAATAACTGTGCTAAAAAAATACACTGGACTTAAATTTCAAGGAAACTTTGAATTGGCCTAGCAGCATTAATACACAGTCTCCTGTCAATCTCCATCTGAAATAGTGTGTGATATGCATACCACTGTGGACAATTGGACTAACCATAAGACCAGTGAATTCATTCAGCAATGCCTATAGAAAAATTTTATTTTTATGACATTTTGGCTACTAGTAGGAAAGACTAGTAGTTATACAATACATAATATAGAATACTGATTGACAACCTGGCACCTAATGCTTTTGTTCTGGCCTACCTCCCACCACCAAAATCAGTGTGGCACTAACGCAAAGCCAGATGGTTTCCACCCTAAAAAAAAATGGTTCATCCTGGTTAATCAGCGTTTCAACAGTGGTTCATCATTTGTCTTATCCTTAAACCTTACACTTTTGTCTAGAAGACTACTCCAGTTTTCCTTTTGCACCCTCCGACTGAAGTGAGATCGCACATTTTTTTGCAACCTTTTAAAAAAAGTCTCAGTGATAAATCTTGAGTGAAACTCATTAACATAGCTAACCAGTCCCACTCGTCCACTCATATTTCAAAACTGGAGTGGGTGGTGTAAAAATGTAAAAAGTCATAAATTTTGTTGCGCAAGTGAGCCCAAAGTGTCACAGAAGCCTTATTTTGCAACTTTTTGAAGTCATAATTCTGGAGTTAAGGCATGATAAATCATGTATCTTGAAACTAGACAATGCCTCAGACTCATATGCAACTAATCAACATGACCATGTCTCTGGTAAAACAGCTGGATTAGTTATCTCGTAGATTCTTACTATACAATGCTGTATTACATGTCCCAGTATCTATTCCTGATTGTTATATGTGAGGACTGATTTTATCTATCTTAGTTATTTTCTATTTTTATTCAATCTTCATTTTCTGTTATCTTGGAGTGATATTTTGGGGCTTTGGAACAAATCACTAGTTTTCCATAGAGTTGCAGACTTTCACTGGTTGTCCCAGAACAAATTAATACTATAACTTGAGGGGCTCCTTGAATAATGAAAAGTATGCCACTTGATATCTTTATTTGTCATAGATTTTAAAGGCCTTAAAAGGGGCCTGTACTTTTTTAATAAAAACTTTTGATGTCATAGCAGAGTCCCGAGCTCTGACACCCTCAATGAAGACAAAAACGAGAAGAAAGAAGTTCTCATGGAGGGCACTGTCTTACTTCACTGCTGGAGATGAACTTATAGACTTTCTATTGAGCCCATCTTCAGCACCGACAAGAGACAGCACTCTGTGTGAACACCTCTTTCTCTTTGTTTTAACTATTGAATGAGGTCTCAGCATTCAGCATTCAGCTCCCACCAGTCAAAACCTTTGATGCATTACTGTGACATGTCAAAAGCTTTTTAAAAAGTGCAGGTATACTTTAATGTATATTTATGTTGTAATTTGTTATATCTGCAAGCAGAAAAACTAAAAAATCGGGTGAAAATAAGTTTATCAAAGGTGATTCAAATAAAAATGATAAATACAATGGTTGAAAGTATCCCATATAGCTTATATTATTTTTACACACCACCCTGTAACATTTATTGGAATGGTATGGTACCATACTGTAGCAGGTCAAATAATAAAGTTTACTAGAAATGTCTTTGACGTAACCTTGATTAATAATGAATCTACTTTGTATGGTCCATTTGTAAATCACTTTACTGAACTCCTCTGGTAATGCATTTATGCAAATACAGCAAAAGCAATATTAGACAAATGTAATGTAGTGGGACAGTCTTAACTACATCAATAACGCTATAAATCAATAATATTTCTCCTACATAACACAATTATGTCACTTGGTATAGCACTTCATAACTAGTTAATGCCATCAGAATATTCATTTCTTAAGGAGGTCTGTGAATGAGAAAGGTGCATTACAATTCATGTATCTCCGGTTCAAAAAAATTCTTAACATTTTCCAGTTTATGGAATAAAATGTGATATGTGTGCAATAGAGAAAAACTCAATTTAAAAGGTCAATAAAATGAAATTGATCTCCACTGACTGACAAGTCTTACACACCAATACTTTGGTTAGTACTTTGCCTATTACTAGTTACCCTACTACCAGTATTAGCTAAAACCTGAAGTGTAACCTGCACAGAAAAAACTATAAAAGCATAATGAAAAGATTTGCTCCCCATCCATATTGTTTATCCACTCCTGGCTTTGTCTTACAAATAATGCTCAACACCGATACTGAACCATAAATGCCAACACATAAATGCGCATAAAAAAATCAAATCTTTATTATCACAAATTAATAAAAGATACATGTTAAAAAAAATATATTTTTTTGATAGCAGTCACAAGGTGGTGAGAACAACACAAAAGACATGGAGAGTACTGGTACAGAAACTGGTTATACTTATAACGTCGTAATACACTGAACAGCAGTCAAGATTAAATATGGATATCCTACCCAGCTAGGGAGCCAAACAAATAAAGGGCATAGTGCAAAATCTGACTGTTGTGTGCCCCACAAGGATTGAAGGGCAGCACAGAGCTGCACCTCATACCACGTGGGAACATAAAAAAGCAGTAAGAACAAATAGAAGATAAAGCAATACCGACCAGACAATCCTAGTACCCCAACGTACGTTTCGCCACAATGGCTTCCTCAGCCTGAGGAAGCCATTGTGGCGAAACGTACGTTGGGGTTGGGAAAAACAGGAAAGAGACTATAGTGCTGAATCATTGCTACAGCCCCTTCATTTCAGTATTGGGGTTAAACCCCACTGATTAGAAAGTAATCTCATATTCTAATTATATGCCATCACTTTACAGGATTGAAATATCCCTTTAATGTGCATATGCAACTTTATCACCCTAGAGTATGTAATATTTACCAGTGACGGAATTGCAATCAAAGCAGATTAAAAATGGGAAAGAATATTGAAAATATGATGTTTGCTAGATTGCAAAAATTCACAGACAAAGGGGGTACACATCCTATATGGGCAAAAAACAAGAACCTGTATAACATAGTAACATAGTAACATAGTTTATAAGGCCAAAAAAAGACATCTGTCCATCCAGTTTGGCCTGTTTTCCTACAAGTTGATCCAGAGGAAGGCAAAAAAAGCCTGTGAGGTAGAAGCCAATTTTCCCCATTTTAGGGGAAAAAATTCCTTCCCAACTCCAATCAGGCAATCAGAATTACTCCCTGGATCAACGACCCCTCTCTAGTAACTATAACCTGTAATATTATTACACTCCAGAAATACATCCAGGCCCCTCTTGAACTCTTTTAGTGAACTTACCATCACCACCTCCTGAGGCAGAGAGTTCCATAGTCTCACTGCTCTTACCGTAAAGAATACTCTTCTATGTTTGTGTACAAACCTTCTTTCCTCCAGACGCAAAGGATGTGCCCTCGTCACAGTCACAGATCTGGGGATGAATAGATCATGGGAGAGATCTCTGTACTGACCTCTGATATATTTATACATACCGTGTTTCCCCGAAAATAAGACAGTGTCTTATTATTTTCTTCCTCCAAAAAAAGCGTTAGGGCTTATTTTTGGCATAGGTCTTATTTTCAGGGAAACACGGTTTAAAGCGTGCCCCCATCAGACCCCCGATCAGCCCACTGTGCCCCCTTCAGACCTCAGATCAGCGTGCCCCCATCAGACCTCAGACCAGCCCACCCAGCCCCATAACAATAAAATAAAAAACTCCTCTTACCTGTCCTGCGCCGCGGCTCCTCTCCGGGTGCTCCTCTGGCTTCTGAGGCCGGCGCTGCACTGTTACCTGACTGCGTGCAGCGTCAGGTTATAGTATGCGCACTACGTCCTGACGCTGTACGCGATCAGGACAGTGCAGCGCCGGCCCTGGAAGCCTGGAAGCGCTGGACCCGGAGCGCAGCCGCTGCGCAGGACAGGTAAGAGGAGTTTTTTTATTTTATTTCTATGGGGCAGGGTGGGCTGATCTGAGGTCTGATAGGGTGCCGGCAGCGAAAATATACAAGTGAGCGCTTCACTTTATACAGTAACGTAGATAGGGCTTATTTTTGGAGTAGGGCTTATATTTTAAGCCTACTCCAAAAACAAGGCAAAATAGCACTAGGGCTTATTTTAGGAATAGGTCTTATTTTCGGGGAAACACGGTAGTTATTAGATCTCCCCTCAGACGTCTTTTTTCTAAAGTGAATAAGCTTAATTTTGATAATCTTTCTGGGTACTGTAGTCCACCCATTCCAGTTATGACTTTAGTTGCCCTCCTCTGAACCCTCTCCAGCTCTGCTATGTCTGCCTTGTTCACAGGAGCCCAGAACTGTACACAGTACTCCATGTGTGGTCTGACTAGTGATTTGTAAAGTGGCAGGACTATGTTCTCATCACGGGCATCTATGCCTCTTTTAATGCAACCCATTATCTTATTGGCCTTGGCAGCAGCTGTCTGACACTGGTTTCTACAACTTAGTTTGCTGTTCACTAAAATTACTAGGTCCTTTTCCATGTCAGTTACCCAATATTTTACCATTTAGTATGTACTGGTGACTTGCATTATTCCTTCACATATGCATAACCTTACATTTGTCAGTGTTAAACCTCATCTGCCACTTCTCTGCCCAAGCCTCCAGTCTATCCAGATCCATCTGTAGCAGTGTACTGTCCTCTTCTGTGTTAATTACTTTACACAGTTTAGTGTCATCTGCAAAAATTGATATTTTACTGTGCAAACCTTCTACAAGATCATTAATAAATATATTGAAGAGAATAGGGTCCAATACTGACCCCTGTGGTACCCCACTAGTGACAGTGACCCGATCTGTGCCGTTAATGACCACCCTCTGTTTTCTATCACTGAGCCAGTTACTTACCCACATACAGACATTTTCTCCCAGGCCAATCATTCTCATTTTATATACTAACCTTTTATGTGGTACCGTGTCAACTGCTTTGGAGAAGTCCAGATATACGACATCCATTGATTCGCCGTAGTCCAGCCTAGAACTTACCTCCTCATAGAAACTGATTAAATTGGTTTGACATGACCGATCCCTCATGAAGCCATGCTGATATGGAGTTATTTGCTTATTTTCATTGAGGTACTCCAAGATAGCATCTCTTAGAAAACCCTCAAACAGTTTACCCACGACAGATGTTAAACTTACCAGCCTATAGTTCCCTGGCTCTGTTTTTGGACCCTTTTTGAATATTGGCACCACATTTGCTATGCGCCAATCCTGTGGAACACTCCCTGTCAGTATAGAGTCCTTAAATATCAGAAAAAAGGGTCTGGCGATGACATTACTTAATTCTCTTAGGATACGGGGGTGTATGACGTCTGGTCCTGACGATTTGTCTATTTTAATCTTTTTAATATGCCGCTGTACTTCTTCCTCGGTCAGACAGGGCACTTTTAATGGGGAATTTACTTTTATATTCTGCATTTCATCTGACAGTTTATTTTCCTCAGTGAATACAGTGGAGAGAAAAAAATATTCAATAGTTTTGCTTTCTACTCATCGCTTTCTGCAACTCCCCCCTCATTACTCTGTAAGGGGCCGACACCTTCAGGTTTATACTTTTTACCATTTATATAATTAAAGAACATTTTAGGATTAGTTTTACTCTCTTTGGCGATTAATCTCTCGGTCTCTAGTTTGGCTGTTTTTAATTGTGTTTTACATATTCCATTTTTTTCCTTATAGTTTTTCAATGCTTCCTAGCTCCCCTCCTGTTTTAGTGATTTAAATGCTTTCTGTTTGTCATTTATTGCTTTCTTTACAGCTCTATTTATCCACATTGGTTTTTTCTTGTTCCTTAACCTTTTATTCCTATAAGGTATGTACCTCTCACAATTAGATATTAGGATGCTTTTAAAAATATCCCTGTCAGGATTCGGGGGTGCTGCGGCCCTCCAGCGGATGTTGGGCGGGTGCGGGCGTTCCCGTGTCCTGACGCTATGTGGCGCTCATCCCAAGTGCAAGCCAGAAAATCCTCTTGTAACACTTAGGTTCCTATAGGGTTAAAGGTTTGGCTAGTTTTGCTAGTTTTACTGGCAGGCGGCCCTGCCAGTAATTTTGGTCCATTCAAGGGTGTGGCTGGGATCCCTGCTCCTATCACGCCTTGGGGCTGGGACTCTAGCCAGTATTTAGTTTCACACTCGCCATTCATCTGTGCCTGCTATAGAGCCTTGTGCCTAAGCTAGCTACTCTGTGTTTATCCGGTATTCTAGTGACTCTGTATCTTTTTCCCTGGTTTCTGTTACTGTTACCTACCTTTTGTTGTTTTCCTCTGTTTATTCCTTGCTTGGTTCTGTTACCTTTTACCCCTTCAGTTCCTGACCTGTTTAGGGTTGTTCCTGCTGGTGTTTTGTTTTGGTTGTTTCTCTCGTGTTCCACTTTCTTCAGTGTAATTGCAGTCTTCGGTTGGGGCCGGCCTGTTAATGAGCCGGGTTCCCCCAAAATGCAGGGACAGTGGTTTGGGAGGAGTGTCAGGGCCTCACTTTGTCTATGTCATTTGTGTCCCCCTGACCCACTCCTCACATTATAGCAGGCCCATACCCTAGTCGGCTCTCCTGGTGGTTTAATATGAGTACCAATCTATCAGTCACCGACCGCCTGGATGAGCTGACGAATCAGTTTCAGGGCATGGCTGGGTTAATTGCGCAAATGTTGCAGCGTCTGGACGCCATGACTATTCCTGCGTCTGGCGCTGCAAACCCACCTGTGTCACTGCCAGCCCCTGTTTTTCCTATGCATAGTGTCCAGCAGAGACCTAAAATGCTTCTGCTGGATCGCTTTGATGGGAACCCGGACAGATACCGTACTTTCCGGGAGTCCTGTCGTTTGTATTTTCGTTTTAATTTTTTCCCCTCTGAAGCAGAAAAAGTGGCTGTTGTGGTTTCCCTCCTCCAGGGTCCTCCTCAGGATTGGGCATTTGCTCTCCCCTCAGATGCTACTGTGTGGAGTTCCCTGGATAGATTTTTTTTGGCCTTGGGCCAAGTTTATGATGATCCTGACCGTGCTGCATTGGCGGAAACTCATTTGTTATCTATTCAGCAGGGTCGCCGCTCTGCTGAAGACTACTGTTCTGAGTTCTGCCAGTGGTGCTCGGCGACTGAATGGTCTGATCAACCCTTGAAAACCCTTTTCAGACAAGGGCTGTCAGACGCTGTTAAGGATGCTATGGTCAGCCATCCTATCCCTGAATCCCTGAGTGACTTTATGGCTTTGGCTGTGACGATTGACAGAAGACTTAGAGAGAGACGCAAGGAAAAGCAAGGGGGATCAACTGTACAGTTTAGGCCAGGCTTTTCTGTCAAACCTCCTTCTACTTTCTCTAAGAATATGCCTTCCCAATTTCAATCACCATCTCCCTCTCAATCTTCTGGAGAAGAACCTATGTTGTTAGGCTCTACATCTGCTGCTGCTAGAAGGAGACATCGATTGGAGAATGCCTTATGTCTATACTGTGGAAAACCTGACCATTTCTTGAGGGATTGTCCATCCAAGCCAAAGTCACCACAGGGAAACGCCAGTGATCTCCAGGAGGGTCATTTAGGCGTACAGATACCTCCTAATTCTGTTAATAAGTTTTTGCTGCCTGTAACCTTGGTTTCTGATTCTAAAATTTTTGCTTGTCAGGCCATGGTGGATTCAGGGTCTGCAGTGAGTTTCATCCATGTGGCTGTTGCTCAGGCCTTGGGTTTGGAGTTAATTCCTTTGTGTTCCCCCTTTTCAGTTTCTGGTGCAGATTTTACTCCCTTGAATGAGGGGAGAATAAAATTTCGCACTGCTGAGGTTATGATGAACGTTGGGTGTTTACATACAGAAAAAATGTCATTTTTTGTGATGGAAAAACTAACTGCAGATCTTATTTTCGGTTTGCCTTGGCTCCGCCTCCATAACCCTGTATTTAATTGGAAAACTACTGACCTGGTGAAATGGGGGAATTCATGTGGTTCACATCTTAAAACTGTTCCTTCCATGATGTGTACTGTGAATAATGATTTGGATATTCCTGAGTTTATTTTTGATTTCAAAGACGTCTTTGATGAGGCCGCTGCGGAAACTCTACCTCCGCACCGGCCTTACGATTGTGCCATAGACCTTGTTCCTGGGGCCAAGCTTCCTAAGGGTCACATTTTTAATTTGTCAGCTCCTGAGCGAGAGTCTATGCGTCAGTATATTCAGGATAGCCTGAAAAAAGGGCACATACGGCCTTCTGTCTCCTCTATTGGTGCAGGGTTTTTCTTCGTTGAGAAAAAAGATGGAGGTCTCCGTCCATGTATTGACTACAGGGAGCTCAATAAGATCACGATTAAGGACCAGCATCCTCTCCCTCTGATCCCGGATTTATTCAATCAGGTTGTGGGGGCCCGGTGGTTCTCTAAAATTGACCTCCGTGGAGCTTACAATCTAATCCGCATCAGGGAAGGCGACGAGTGGAAGACAGCTTTTAATACTCCAGAGGGGCACTTTGAATACCTAGTCATGCCTATTAGTCTCAGCAATGCCCCGGCTGTCTTCCAGCGTTTTGTTAATGATATCTTCAGAGATCTTTTGGGCCGTTTTTTGGTTATATATCTGGACGACATCCTCATATTCTCCCCAGATTTGGAGTCCCATCGGGAGCATGTGAGGGAGGTCCTCTCCAGATTGCGACTAAATCGGCTGTGTGCTAAATTGTCTAAGTGTCAGTTTGGAGTTCAGGAGGTGGGATTTCTGGGATCCATACTTACCCCTGGTTCTATAAGTATGGATCCACAAAAAGTTTCTGCTGTGGTTGAGTGGGTTAGACCTACTACCTTGAAAGAGGTCCAACGTTTTCTGGGTTTTGCTAACTATTATAGAAAATTTATCAAAAACTTTTCTGTGGTTGCTAAACCCCTTACTGATTTAACTAAAAAGGGGGCTGATCCTACCTCTTGGACACATGAAACCGAACTAGCCTTCTCTAACTTAAAAAGGTGTTTTACCACTGCTCCAGTCTTGGTTCATCCTGACCCTGAACAGCCTTTTGTCGTGGAGGTTGACGCCTCTGAGACAGGAGTAGGGGCTGTCCTGTCTCAGGGAGTTGAACCCTTTACCAACCTCCAACCTGTAGCCTTTTTCTCCAGAAAGTTCTCCACTGCTGAAGTTAATTATGATATAGGAAACAGGGAGTTACTGGCTATTAAATGGGCCTTCTAAGAGTGGAGACACTTTCTGGAGGGCGCCAGACATAAGGTGACAGTGTTAACTGACCATAAGAACCTGCTGTATCTGGACAATGCCAAGAGATTGAACCCCCGTCAAGCGCGATGGGCTTTGTTTTTTACTAGTTTTAATTTTGTGGTAACTTATTGTCCTGGCTAAAAAAATGTAAAGGCTGATGCCTTGTCCAGAAGCTTTGGTGCCAGTAATGTCCCGGATGAGGAACCAGAAAATATCCTCTCTCCCGGGGTAGTTATTGCCATTTTGACTTCAGATCTTGTGTCTTCTATTGCAGACTCACAGACTCACAGAGTTCTGCTCCTACTACTGTACCCCCAGGTAAACTCTTTGTCCCAGGTCATCTTCGGCTGATGACGAGTGGGCGAATGGGCAGACTTAATCAGTCACTTGAGCAATATCTTAGGTGTTTCGTTCCTTAATGTCAGGAAAAGTGGAGTGAGTACCTGCCCATGGCCGAGTTCGCTCTAAATAATTATGAAAGTTCCTCGACACGACTGTCCCCATTTTACTGCAACTATGGTTTTCACCCCAGATATTCCGCCGTAACTGGTAACAAATCTAGATTCTCCTCGGTTAAGGACGTCGCTAATCGACTGTGCACAGTCTGGGCAAAGAGTCTTGAGACTCTAAAAAATGCCCAACTCAAGCAGATCAAATATGCGAATAAGAAACGGCGTCCCGCTCCTGAATACGTAGTTGGTGACAAAGTGTGGCTCTCAACTAAAAATCTCCGTCTTCGAGTACCATCAGCAAAGTTTGCTCCACGCTTTATTGGTCCCTACATCATCACAGAAATCATAAATCCTGTATCGTTCAGATTGCGACTTCCTGGTTCTTTTCGTGTACATCCGGTTTTTCATAAGTCTTTGTTGAAAAAATATATTCCTGCTGTGGTCGCTCGTTCTCCACCTCTACCCGTTGTTGTTCAGGGAGTTTGAAATTGAACGAATTATTGACTCTCACAAAGTACAGAATTCTCTCCAGTACCTTGTACATTGGAAAGGGTATGGTCCTGAGGAGCGTGTCTGGGTGGCTGCCAGAGATCTTCACGCTCCCAGACTCATTAGAAAATTCCACCAATCTTACCCTTCCAAGCCTGGAGGTCCTGTTGAGGGTCCGGAGGCCCCTCCTCAGGGGGGGGTTCTGTCAGGATTTGGGGGCGCTGCGGCCCTCCAGCGGATGTTGGGCGGGTGCGGGCGTTCCCGTGTTCTGACGCTATGCAGCGCTCATCCCGAGTGCAAGCCAGAAAATCCTCTTGTAACACTTAGGTTCCTATAGGGTTAAAGGTTTGGCTAGTTTTGCTAGTTTTACTGGCAGGCGGCCCTGCCAGTAATTTTGGTCCATTCAAAGGTGTAGCTGGGATCCCTGCTCCTATCACGCCTTGGGGCTGGGACTCTAGCCAGTATTTAGTTTCACACTCACCATTCATCTGTGCCTGCTATAGAGCCTTATGCATAAGCTAGCTACTGTGTGTTTATGCGGTATTCCAGTGACTCTGTACCTTTTTCCCTGGTTTCTGTTACTGTTACCTACCTTTTGTGTAATCCTCTGTTTATTCCTTGCTTGGTTCCTTTACCTTTTACCCCTTCAGTTCCTGAACTGTTTAGGGTTGTTCCTGCTGGTGTTTTGTTTTGGTTGTTTCTCTCGTGTTCCACTTTCTTCAGTGTAATTGCAGTCTTCGGCTGGGGCCGGCCTGTTAAGGAGCCGGGTTCCCCCAAAAGGCAGGGACAGTGGTTTGGGAGGAGTGTCAGGGCCTCACTTTGTCTGTGTCATTTGTGTCCCCCTGACCCACTCCTCACAATCCCATTTTGTGACTGTATTTTTATTTTTGAGGACTTTGTCCCAGTTAGTTAGGCCTATGGCCTCTCTTAGTTGACTAAATTTTGCTTTTTTGAAGTTTGGTATTTTTGTTTCTCCCTGAAGAAATGCTCTTTTGAATGACAGTTGGAAGGTTATTACTTTATGGTCACTATTTCCCAGGTGTCCCCCGACCTGCACATCTGTTGTTCTGTCAGGTCTATTGGTTAATACTAAGTCCAGTATGGCCGTCCCTCTAGTCGGGTCCTGAACCAGTTGGGAAAGGTAATTGTCTTTGGTTATTTCCAAGAACCTGTTTCCTTTATGAGATATACAGGTTTCAGTTTTCTAGTCTATATCTGGGTAGTTGAAATCCCCCATAATAACGACCTCATTATGTTTTGCCGCCTCGTCTATTTCATTTAGAAGTAGATTTTCTGTGGACTCTGGTATATTAGGCGGTTTATAATAAAGTCCTATTAGTATTTTATTATTGTTTTTGGCTCCATTTATTTCTACCCACAGTGACTCCACATCTTCATGTCCGTCACTTATATCTACCCGAAGTGTGGGCTGTAGACAGGATTTTACATAAAGGCAGACCCCTCCCCCTCTCCGGTTTTGGCGATTCTTTCTAAACAGACTGTAACCCTGTACGTTAACTGCCCAGTCATAGGTATCATCCAGCCATGTCTCAGTTACTCCCACTATGTCATAGTCCTCCTCACACATCATTAATTCCAGTTCACCAGTTTTATTAGTCAGGCTTCTGGCATTAGTGTACATACAGTTAAAAGGTTTATATATATTTTTTTATGGAAATATATGAGTGGCTCACTATTCAAAAAGTATTGAAAGCGAGGTGCTTCAACTAATAGACCTTATCCACAAGGTCTTAGCAAAAGTGAAAATTCAAAGTGGAGAATGGAGTTGAGCACACTCTTATTTAGGAGATCATGGGTGTCAATTATGATTGTGTTTAAAATAAAAGGAGATCATACAAAGCAAATAAATGAATAGCTTTGGTTTTGCTATGATTATATTGTAAAGTGTATATAGCACAGTACAAAAACAAGTCCACAACAATATAGATTAACTAAAAGTTAAAAAGAAAAAAAGAAGAAATATAAAATATAAAAATGTGAAAGATTAGATGCCACATAGAAATCTGTTCCTTGAATAGTCAATATCACGTGGGAATATCCTCCTTGAATGGTCTGGTTGGGACAAGGGATGCCCAATTCCTATAGGAGATATTTGCCCATGTATTTTGAAGGAGTGGTCATATATGATATATTATAATATGATGCTTATTGCAGATGGGTATATAGTAATAGATTAATAGATTAGTACTTTACCCTTTTCTGCTGTGCGGTACTTCTAGGTAGGTACCATAGTCTTTCTTTTCGGTGCGTGCGATGTCTCCCTGTGTGGACGCTCGCAGAGGTAAACAGCTGGTCGGCTTCTCAGTAGCTGCGGCGTCTCCGCGTTTGCAGGGACGTACACGTGGGACGCCACGTGGGGACGCCGCTGGTAACAAGAAAAAGGCGCGCATAGGTAGAAGCGCACTGTTTGTCCCTGCAAACGCGGAGACGCCGCAGCTATTCATTTATTTGCTTTGTATGATCTCCTTTTATTTTAAACACAATCATAATTGACACCCATGATCTCCTAAATAAGAGTGTGCTCAACTCCATATATATTTTTTTCCCTACACCTTTCCTTCTGCACTGTTCTAGTTCCTCCTTCCATTCCTCCCTCAGTTCCATTACCCTGCCCCAGGTCTCTATCTTCACTATCTTCCCCATCTATAATGTAGTTACCCTTTCCCCCCATAAATTAAGAGAAAAAACTTTACTCATGTGGCATACATCACCATTCACATAACAACTGCAGCCAATCATTGTTCTCAGTTGCCATATGTGCATGAATAACATGTGACCACTGAAGCCAGTCATTTACTGCAGTGGTCAAATAAACAATTGTTGGCACATTGTTGTTGTAAGACCAGCAGGGACCAGTTGGCACTGGAGCAGTGGTACTTTTAAAGGACGAGTAACTTAATTTTCTTTATTTTATACAGGTTCATGCACATTGCCAAAATGTAAAAAAACTGACAACCCCATTGATTATCACATCCCTGGCAAAATATGATCAAGGTATATGATATCGTTTGGACACTTTGGCCCAGATTTACTACGGTGTCTACAATTTCACTAAAAGTGGCGCAAGTTTGGTGCATTAGAGATTCTACTCCTTTTCTGGCTTACTTGAAAAGGTTGTAGGCTTAATAGGAAGCAGTGGGGCTTCAACAGAAAGGGGAGTGGCCTATTTCACAATGTTTTGCTCCAAAAGTCACAATTCTTGCATAAAATTCTGTCTCAAAGTAACCCAACTTACTTAGGCAAAAGTGTCTATCCCTGCACTAGATTTATCAGCTAGCCTGTGATAAATATGGTGGTCTAGACAACCTGTCTACAATTATGCCATGGAGCCCAGCAAAAAAAATTTAAACCTGAATATAAAGCATGGCTTCTTATGATATTATTTATTGATTGTTAGTCTTGAACAACCCCATTATAACTACTATTACAGTTTATAATAAATTCATCTCATCAAGCTTGAATCAAAAAGCATTTGACCTACTGGAAATTTGCATAATTTGCTAAATTGGAATCCCTACCACAAGTAATTCTACTATAGTTTCATACCATGGACATGGCTGTAAATGACATGAGATCGAGCATATAGGTATAAATTAAGATAAATTAAGACAGTGTAGTGTAGTGGGGAAAAAAGAGACAGTTTTTTTTACAAATGTATCCATTGTATAGTGCCAATATTTCATGGCACTGCACAGAGATTGTCATCACATTCATTTCTGTCCACATTGGGGGTTACAGTCTAAGTTCCAAATCAACGTATCAATATGTTTTAGACTATGACAGGAATCAGAAGACCACAAATATGCGGAGAACATATAAGCTCCATGCAAATGTTGTTCTTGGTAAGAATCTTCAGACCCAGAAGCTCAGTTCTGCAAAGCAACAATGTTAACCACTGAGTCACTGGGTTGTTTCAGTATGCTATATGTAATATGTTTGTTAATACATATAGTACATATAAGTGCACTTTTCCAAATAAGCTCTAAGATGCTTTGAGATATCACCATCTAATCTTTATTATGTGTTTCCCATATTCTACTATTATTTTAATAAGGGATCAGCAACTTAGGCACTCCAGCTGTCATGAAACTACAACTCCCAGAATCCACCTCTCATTTCTATGAGAGTAACAAGAACAGCCAAGTAAGTATACATGTTGGGAGTTGTAGTTTCACCGCAGGTTGGGTGCCGAAGGTTTCTGATCCCTGTTCTAATGAAATAAATTTATTTTGAAGGGAATCTCTCATCAATGGCCTCGCTATCAAACTGTTTGGATACTTTTCTTAATATGTAAATTAAAGGGAACCTGTCATCAGCTTTAAGCTGACCTCACTGAGGACAGCATAAAATAGTAACAGAAATGCTGATTTCAGTGGTGTGTCATTCAAGAGCTAATAGTAAGCTAATAGTAAGTAGTTGCTGAGAAACATAATCATAATGATTGCAGCACAGGCCTTGAAAAGAGTCCAATCTACTTGAGAAGAGTCCTGGTTATAATCTTAATTACATTAATTGAAATTAATTTAATCATAATCTCCTGCTCTCCCGCCCATCTGCTGATGACTGGCAGTTCTTTCCTAGAGAGAAAGATAGAAAACTAGGTAGAAGGCTATCAGTCATCAGCAGGTGGGCAGGAGAGCAGGAATTCATGAATAACCATGACTCTTCTCAGGGGCCAGGACTCTTTCCAAGCCCGGTCTGCAATGATTGTGATGGTTCTCGGCAACCACTTACTTTTAACTTATAAATGACAGACCACTGAAATCAACTCATCTGTCTGTACTTTATTCGACCGTTAGTATGGGCAGCATAAAGTTGATGACAGGTTTCCCTTTAAGCATTTGGTTCAGTGAGGACGTCACCATTGCTCTTGTTGCATCCAAGCTTTGCTACTTTCTGTGGCCATACCCTCCTTAGCTGCTTTGAATGACAGGGCCAGGCAGTTGCAAAGCTGTGAGGGCAGAGCTCGCCACAGAAAAGAGTAACATACTTACCTGTTTCGGATCCAGCGGCTCGATACTTAGCCTCAGCATGGCAATGCCGAGGGAGACTCGCTGCTAAGCCACGCCGCCTAGTGACGCAGAAGTGTGCTGGGGAAGATTAGCAAAGGGCTGATTGCTCAGCTGTTCCATTTCTGTGTGCTGTGTTCTGACTAATGGAGCACAGAGTCATGACCAACTATTGGTCCCCTTAAGGGGCTAGAACCTGGGATCTTTTAATCCCTTGTCCTATTCATTCTAATAGAGCTCTATTAGGGTGACTAGGATTTACAATGTCTCTGCTGCCCTGGGCTTTGTGGACACAGCAGCAGGGAGCTTACCCTGGCAGCCATGGATGCCTATAATAGCGTCCTGGCTGCCATGGTAACCAATCAGAGCCCTGTGATTTCACTGCTGGGGCTCCGATCGGAAGCTGCCACTGCCACCAGTTAATATACTGAGGGGACCCTGTGGTCACTGCCACAAATGAATATAATACTTGGAGTGAGGCTACTGCCACAAGTTGATATAACAATGAGGAGGGGGCCTGTGGCCACTGGGCCACCAATGAAGATAATTAACATGATTATAATACTGAGGCGGGAAGCCACTGCGCCACCAGTGCATATGATCAACCCTTACAAATGTAGGCTGGGGGTGCCAGTAGTATCACATACCCAGCACCCGGTCTCTTTAACAGGGTGCTGCAATATGCCGTACGGCGTCAATTAACCCCTCAGGTGCAGTAGCAGTAGCGCAGCCTAGTATCCGGAAATAGCAAATCCCAGTATCGGCTCGATCGGAGTGTAAAAGTATTGATTGGGTATTGAAAATTTGATACCCAGTCCAACCCTAGCTTACAGTAAAGCCTACTATGACACATGTAAAGCCCAATACAGTATGCCATGTTGCCATATGTTAATCTTTCTTATAATGAAGTTGGAATCATACTTTAAATCCAAGAAATAATTTAGATCAAATGTGACCAACTAAAAAGCTACAATCCTATGCAGAAAAGGCAAAGAGCTCCAATGTATAAAATAACCTTGATTCATCATTCATTTAATTTGTCTGATCCATTTGCAAATCATTTTCAGCAAGACATTATTTTAATACATTTATGCAAATGTTGAAAAACGAAGTTGAGACAAATGTAATTCTAGTGACTAATATAAGTGCATCTCTATCTATAAATCAATCATATTTCTACTAAATAACATAATTATATCACTACGACACCTCATGACAAGTTAATGTTATCAGATTGCCTTTATTGAGAGCTAGCCTTTGAAAGCTATATTGTTTGTGTTACAATGATACAGTTGTGGTTGTATGCATTCATTTAGAAAGTGTGTGTCTAGATACAAAATAATGTTTCTATAGTGAAAATATTAATACTTGATAATACAACAACAATTTAAAATACTATGGCAGTCTATGTGGCTGGGATCACACACTTTGGATATGTCATGGTCTGTACTGGTGTGTTTGTAAGGAAAAGCAGAAAACAATTTACAAACCATGGTGTGATCATACTATGTGCACCTGATCAGTGACATATATGAAGGAAAATAGGGCTCCTTTCTGGAGCTGGTTTATATGACCACATCCCTAACAACCTGTGGGCAGAAGGGCTTTTTACAGTACTTTTACTCTTACGTTTTTGGAGCTTTTGTTATCAGGTGTAGTGTGAATATGTTGAATAAGTTTTATTCTGCCAAATTCCACTCTAAGTGCACTAGAGGTAGAGTTTCACTGTGAAGTTATCTCTATATTTAGTTGCTTCCAAGCCCATCTCCAGTGCTCTGGGTGACAGCTAGAGGTGAGCGAATCTATTTGCCGCTTCGTAGATTCGATACTAATCTAAGCAATTTTCTACTCCAAAGCGAATCCGGATTTTTTTTGGATTCGCTCTCTTCGAATCTTAAATGTTCTTAAACCTTTGTACACATATGCTACGTACTTGTCCGATGAATTGTACGCTAATGCTACGTATAAGTTAATTTATACGCTGATGCGTACAAATTCAGTTAATTAGTGAACTTCTACTGTAAGTTCATTATTCGTGCTGAAATAGGCAGCAAAAATCCCGGGAAGAATGTCACCTGACCTAGTGTGAAGGGCTTGCTCTGATTGGCCCATAGGCTGGGTAAGCCAGCCACATCAGTTGTGCTGCGACTGCTGAGATGAGCAGAAGCACTGTGAAGTTGTGAAAGACAGAGAAATGCTTTCTGGAAATTGTGGTGTTGTTCTGGGCACCCATAATAATACACATATCAGGGCCAGTGCAGGGCTAGTAATATTAATCAGGCAGGGAGAGAGACAGGGAGTAAGGCAGGGAGAGAGACATGGCGAGAGACAAAGTGAAAATGTAATGCATGGAAAAGCAAAAGGGTTCCAGTTCCAGCCAGACCTCGAGCTCCAAAAAAAGGAGAAGATGGCACAGGCCAGCAGTGCCAAAGGATATGTAGCCGGAGCTTCTACTGGTAGAATTCGTAATAGTTGGCTATTGTTCCACAAGGCTAACCCACCATGGTGCAAAATTGTTGTAGAGGAGAAAGTGGATGAGGTAGTGGAGTGGATGGCACACCCATCTCAATCACAGCCGAATGACGTGCTTTCTTCTGCTGATACAGTATCATGTAGCCAGGGGTCAGACTCAGAATGCAATTGTTACACAATAGTACGCTGAGGATTCGTACGCAATTTGTACGCTCATGCGTAGGTGTTCACATAAGTAGCATATCTTTAACAACTGTATGTTCGTTATTAGTGTGCGAATGTTCACAAAACACAACAGAATAACGAATGATTTGTAAGCAGCTTCGACCGAATAGCTTCGTATTAAGTATGAATCTTTTAAAAAATTCGACGAACATTCGGCTAAGCGAATTTTGGATGATTTGCTCATCTCTAGTGACAGCTGAAACATCCAACCATGGGACCTCTACAACTGTCACTCAGAGCAGAGAGAGTGGGGAGGCGTTGAAGTACCTCAGGACGGACAGCAGAGTGTACTTGAAGCTCCACCTCCAGTGCAATTGAAGGATAAGAATAGGAAGAAATAAAAATGTATATTTACATTACCCCTAATAACTAGAGATGAGCGAGTAGTGAAATATTCGAAAGTTCGAAATTCGATTCGAATAGACCGCGAAATTCGACTATTCGACCGATTATCGAATCCCATTAAAGTCTATGGGAAAAAAATGCTCGCCACTTGGAAATCTCAATTCGACCACTTGGAGGTCACCAAGTCCACCCTGAAACCTCAGAAAAGGATGCCAACACTGCTGGAATGCAACTGGGACAGCAGGGGAAGCATGTCTGGGTGCATATAACGCGCCCAAGTCGCACTATCACGCCACTATCACAGCCTCTCAACAATACACTCCAAAGACAATATAACCTCTCTGTAAAGTGAGACCATACAAGGAAACCTTCTTTCCTCTACATTGCCATGGACCCCAAGCCAAACTAGACAAAAAAGAAGATAAAATTCTGAACCCCTTAAAATCACGTTGCCTATGACAACCACAGATGGCATAGGCAAGGGGGAAAGCAAATAGACCCCACCCCTAATTGTCATTGTGTGTGTGTGTGTGAGATGTGGTCAGACATGTCTTCTTTAAAATGTAAAAACAACTCAAACACATGCAGAAGCCTTAAAATGCCCAAATTGTTGGCGCTTGAGATGTCAGTGACCCGACCTGGCCCAGTGTCATGTCTAGCAGGTAAAGCAGTGGGGATGTTGAGGGATGCGTAGGGCCGCAAAAGGCAGGAAGAGGCCGTGGGCTGGCCAGAGGCTCATGGAAAATTTTGTGGAGGCCCAAGAGGTGAGACGTCTTAAAAATTGTGTGGAGGCTAAAGAGGTGAGACCTCTTAAAAATTATGTGGAGGCCCAAGAGGTGAGACCTGTTAAAAATTATGTGGAGGCCCAAGAGGTGAGACGTATTAAAAATTATGTGGAGGCCCAAGAGGTGACACCTCTTAAACATTTTGTGGAGGCCCAAGAGGTGAGACCTGTTAAAAATTATGTGGAGGCCCAAGAGGTGAGACCTGTTAAAAATTATGTGGAGGCCCAAGAGGTGAGCCATAAATATATAAATATTTCTTATTTACGGAGCAATTCTACGGCGGTTAAGGAGTAGGAGGTGGAGGAGGAAATGGCACTTCATACAGATGGCACTTCACTTTTGGCTGCTTTCCACTGTTAACTCTTAAACCTTTTGTGGAGGCCCAAGAGGTGAGACCTGTTAAAAATTATGTGGAGGCCCAAGAGGTGAGCCATAAATATATAAATTTTTCTTATTTACGGAGCAATTCTACGGCGGTTAAGGAGGAGGAGGTGGAGGAGGAATTGGCACTTCATACAGATGGCACTTCACTTTTGGCTGCTTTCCACTGTTAACCTCTTAAACCTTTTGTGGAGGCCCAAGAGGTGAGACCTGTTTAAAAATTATGTGGAGGCCCAAGAGGTGAGCCATAAATATATAAATTTTTCTTATTTACGGAGCAATTCTACGGCGGTTAAGGAGGAGGAGGTGGAGGAGGAAATGGCACTTCATACAGATGGCACTTCAACTTTTGGCTGCTTTCCACTGTTAACCTCTTAAACCTTTTGTGGAGGCCCAAGAGGTGAGACCTGTTAAAAATTATGTGGAGGCCCAAGAGGTGAGACCTGTTAAAAATTATGTGGAGGCCCAAGAGGTGAGACCTGTTAAACATTTTGTGCAGGCCCAAGAGGTGAGACCTCGTAAAAATTATGTGGAGGCCCAAGAGGTGAGACCTCTTAAAGATTTTGTGGAGGCCCAAGAGGTGAGACCTGTTAAAAATTATGTGGAGGCCCAAGAGGTGAGACCTGTTAAACATTTTGTGGAGGCCCAAGAGGTGAGACCTCGTAAAAATTATGTGGAGGCCCAAGAGGTGAGACCTCTTAAACATTTTGTGCAGGCCCAAGAGGTGAGACCTCTTAAAAATTATGTGGAGGCCCAAGAGATGAGACCTGTTAAACCTTTTGTGGAGGCCCAAGAGGTGAGACCTGTTAAAAATTATGTGGAGGCCCAAGAGTGAGACTGTTAAAATTTTGTGGAGGCCAAGAGGTGAGACCTGTTAAAATTATGTGGAGGCCCAAGAGGTGAGACCTGTTAAACATTTTGTGGAGCCAAGAGGTGACCCAAGAGGTGAGACCTTTTTTTGTGGAGGCCAAGAGGTGAGACCTTAAAATTATGTGGAGGCCCAAGAGGTGAGACCTGTTAAAAATTATGTGGAGGCCCAAGAGGTGAGACCTGTTAAAAATTATGTGGAGGCCCAAGAGGTGAGACCTGTTAAAAATTATGTGGAGGCCCAAGAGGTGAGACCTCTTAAACATTTTGTGGAGCCCAAGAGGTGAGACCTCTTAAAATTATGTGGAGGCCCAAGAGGTGAGACCTCTTAAAATTTTGTGGAGGCCCAAGAGGTGAGACCTGTTAAAAATTATGTGGAGGCCCAAGAGGTGAGACCTCTTAAAAATTATGTGGAGGCCCAAGAGGTGAGACCTCTTAAAAATTTTGTGGAGGCCAAGAGGTGAGACCTTTAAAAATTATGTGGAGGCCCAAGAGGTGAGACCTCTTAACATTTTGTGCAGGCCCAGAGGTGAGACCTCTTAAAATTATGTGGAGGGCCCAAGAGGTGAGACCTGTTAAAACATTTTGTGGAGGCCCAAGAGGTGAAGACCTCGTAAAAATTATGTGGAGGCCCAAGAGGTGAGACCTCTTAAACATTTTGTGCAGGCCCAAGAGGTGAGACCTCTTAAAAATTATGTGGAGGCCCAAGAGGTGAGACCTGTTAAACCTTTTGTGGAGGCCCAAGAGGTGAGACCTGTTAAAAATTATGTGGAGGCCAAGAGGTGAGACCTGTTAAAACATTTTGTGGAGGCCCAAGAGGTGAGACCTGTTAAAAATTAATGTGGAGGCCCAAGAGCGTGAGACCTGTTAAACCATTTTGTGGAGGCCCAAGAGGTGAGACCTGTTAAAAAATTATGTGGAGGCCCAAGAGGTGAGACCTGTTAAACATTTTGTGGAGGCCCAAGAGGTGAGACCTGTTAAAATTATGTGGAGGCCCAAGAGGTGAGACCTGTTAAACATTTTGTGGAGGCCCAAGAGGTGAGACCTGTTAAAAATTATGATGGAGGCCCAAGAGGTGAGACCTGTTAAACATTTTGTGGAGGCCCAATGAGCGTGAGACCTGTAAAATTATGTGGAGGCCCAAGAGGTGAGACGGTGTTAAAAATTATGTGGAGGCCCAAGCAGGTGAACGTGTTAACAATTATGTGGAGGCCAAGAGGTGAGACGTGTTAAAAATTATGTGGAGGCCCAAGAGGTGAGACCTCTTAAACATTTTGTGCAGGCCCAAGAGGTGAGGACCTCTTAAAAATTACTGTGGGCAGGCCCAGAGGTGAGACCTCTTAAACATTTGTGCAGGCCCAAGAGTGAGACGTGTTAAAAATTATGTGGGAGGCCCAAGAGGTGAAGACCTCTTAAAAATTATGTGGAGGCCCAAGAGGTGAGACCTCTTAAAAAATTATGTGGAGGCCCAAGAGGTGAGACCTCTTAAAGATTTTGTGGAGGCCCAAGAGGTGAGACCTCTTAAAGATTTTGTGCAGGGCCCAGAGGTGAGAACCTCTTAAAGATTTTGTGCAGGCCAAGCAGGTGAGACCTCTTAAAGATTTTGTGGATGGCCCAAGAGGTGAGACCTCTTTAAAATTATGTGGAGGCCCAAGAGGTGAGACCTCTTAACATTTGTGCAGGCCAAGAGGTGAGACGTGTTAAAAATTATGTGGAGGCCCCAAGAGGTGAGACCTCTTAAAAATTATGTGGAGGCCCAAGAGGTGAGACCTCTTAAATTATGTGGAGGCCCAAGAGGTAAGACCCGTTAAAAATTATGTGGAGGCCCAAGAGGTGAGACCTCTTAAACATTTTGTGGAGGCCCAAGAGGTGAGCCATAAATATATAATTGTTCTTATTTACGGAGCAATTCTACGGCGGTTAAGGAGGAGGAGGAGGAGGTGGAGGAGGAAATAGCACTTCATACAGATGGCACTTCACTTTCGGCTGCTTTCCACGGTTGGAGAAGCAAAGTCCGGGTCAATCCACTTGCTGTTCATTTTGATTAGCGTCAGCCTGTCGGCACTGTCGGTTGACAGGCGCTGCGCTTATCGGTTATAATGCCCCCGGCTGCGCTGAACACCCTTTCTGATAGCACGCTGGCGGCAGGGCAGGCAAGCACCTCCAAGGCGTACAGGGACAGTTCCAGCCACGTGTCCAACTTGGAGACCCAGTAAGTGTAGGACGCCGAGGGATCGGGGAGGACAGGGTTACGGTCTGCCAGGTACTCCCGCAACATCCGCCGATACTTGTCCCTCCTGCTGATAGCGGGCCCCGCAGTGATGGAAGTTGCACGAGGGGGTGCCATGAACGTGTCCCACACCTTGGAGAGTGTTCCCCTGGTGGCTGTGGGCCTGATAGATGTTGTGGGACTCTGGGAGACCCTCTCCTCTCTGCCGCCAGCGATGGTGGGTGGGAAAATCTCCATCATGTTCTGCACGAGTTCCCTCTGGTATTCCAGCAATCGATTCGTCCTCTCCTCTACCGGAATAAAAGAGGAGACGTTATCTTTATACCGGGGGTCCAGGATTGCGAAGACCCAGTACAGTTTGTTCTCCACTATCCGGACAACACGTGTGTCCCGCGAAAAGCAGCCCAGCATGAAGTCAGCCATGTGTGCCAGACTCTGAATAGGCATGATGTCACTGCCCCCACCAGAAGGATCACTTGCCATTTCCTCCTCTTCCTCTTCCGCATCCTCTCCGCCCCATCCGCGCTGAACCAATGGGACGCACACAGCCTGACTGCTACCCTCGCCGCCAGCATCCTCCTCCTCTTCCACAGCCACCTCCACGTCGTCCTCCTCCTCCTCATCCTCCTCCTCCTGCAACTGCCACCGTGAAGCAGACAAAAGTGTGGTCTGACTGTGTAGCTCCGTTGCGTCTCCTCCTACCCCCGTCTCCTCTGCGTGCAATGCGTTCTCCCTTATTGCGATGAGGGATTCTTTAAGGACGCATAGGAGCGGGATGGTTACGCTCACTATAGCGTCCTCGCTGCTGACCTTCTTGGTGGACTCCTCAAAGATACGCAGTACATCGCATACGTCTGCCATCCATGGCCACTCGTGGTTGGCAAACTGAGGGAGCTGAGTTAGAGGCACGCGTGGATTCATAATCTGGTACTCCATCAATGCTCTCTGCTGCTCACACACCCTGGCCAACATGGAATAGGTGGAATTCCAGCGAGTGGGCAGGTCGCACAACAGCCGATGTTCAGGCAAATGGAGGCGTTGCTGGAGTTTTTTTAAGCTAGCAGCAGCTACAGTTGACTTCCGAAAGTGTGCGCACAAGCGCCGCACTTTCACCAGTAGCTCTGCCAGGTTGGGGTAAGTCTTTAGAAATTTTTGGACTACCAGATTAAAAACGTGGGCCAGGCATGGTACGTGATTGAGTTCGGCAAGCTCCAGAGCCGCCACCAGGTTACGGCCGTTATCGCACACGACCATGCCTGGTCCTAGCTGCAGCGGCGACAGCCACATCTCCGTCTGCTGCAGTATGGCGTCCCTCACCTCTGGGGCGCTGTGCTTCCTGTCGCCCAAGCTGATGAGCTTAAGCACCGCCTGCTGACGTCTCCCCGCGCCAGTGCTGCAACGCTTCCAGCTAGCGGCTGAGGGCGATGTTAAGGCACAGGAGGAGGAGGAGGAGGAGGAGGGGGGTTTATCAGAACCCATGCTGGCAATCTTGGGCGGGGGTGGTAGGTAGGCCGTCTCTGTTTGCGACCCCGTCCCCGCCTCCACTACATTCACCCAGTGTGCCGTCAAAGAAATGTATCGTCCCTGGCCACAAGCGCTTGTCCACGAGTCGGTGGTCAAGTGGACCTTTGCGCTGACTGCGTACCTCAGGGCCCGCCTGATGTTACGCGACACGTGCTGGTGTAGGGCGGGGATGGCACTCCGGGAAAAGTAGTGGCGGCTGGGGACGGAATAGCGAGGTGCGGCAGCCGCCATCAGGTCGCGGAAGGCCTGCGTCTCCACAAGCCTAAACGGCAACATCTCCAGGGCCAGCAGTTTGGAGATGTGGCAGTTTAAGGCTTGGGCTTGGGGGTGACTCGAGGCGTACTTCCGCCTGCGGTCGAACGCCTGCGAGATGGACAGTTGTTGGGACGAGGAGTGTGAAGGTGCAGGTGAAGAGGCGGGGGAAGGGGCGGGGGAAGGGGCGGGGGAAGGGGAGGCTGAAGGAGAAGGCCCCAAAGTAGCCGAGGCAGAGGCAGATGTGGAGGTGTCCTGGCTGGAGGTCTGGACCACAGTGGCAGCACACAACAAAGGGGAAGAGGCAGTGGCAGCAAGACCGGGCGCAGTTTGTATTGCGTTTGCTCTCTCCCACTCAGCCCAGTGCTTGAATTCCAAGTGACGCCGCATGCCTGAGGTGGTCAGATTGCTCTTCTCAGAGCCCCTACTCAGTTTTGAGTGGCAGAGTGTGCAAACCGCGCTCAGTTTGTCATCCGCACAAACATTAAAATATCTCCACACCACAGAAGTACGAGGCCTCGATGGGGGAGCTTCGCGCGACTGCCCGCTGGCGGGAACAGCTTCGGCCCTGCTGGCTGTGGCCTCACTTCTCTGTCTGAACTGTCCTCTGCCTGTGGACATCCCTCTGCCTGTGGACATCCCTCTGCCTGTGGACATCCCTCTGCCTGTGGACATGCCTCTGCCTGTGGACATGCCTCTGCCTCTTGCTGCCTTTTTCGGTGCTGCGCAGACCACCACCTCTCCACTGCTTTCCTCGCTGGACATCACCCCTGGCCAAGTGGGGTCGGTCATTTCGTCATCCACCACCTCCTCTTCCACTTCCTCACTCTGCTCCTCCTCCTGCCCACTGGACATTCCAACAGCCTCCCTTGATGGCAACTGCGTCTCATCATCATCATCGCTCATGATAACAGATGCTGGCTCAGGGTCCACATCAGCAGGAGATGGCGAAAACTCCAGTGTTTGGGCATCACTACAAACAAATTCCTCTGCTAGCTCCTGGGATTCTTCCGGCACATCTGAAAAAGGACCCGAAAAGAGCTCCTGGGAGGGGTCAATGGTGGGATGACTCTGTTGGCCAGGTGTGGAGGAAGGAGGGTCAGAGTGAGACTGTGTGGATGACTGGCTGGTGGACAACTGTGTGGAAGCGCTATCGGCTATCCATTGCACCACCTGTTCAACCTGCTCAGGCCTCAACAGCGGTGTAACCCGCCCCCTGCTTAAACTGTCCCATAAAGGCAGGGATTCTGGATGAGCGGGATCCTGGCTGATCCTCACCAGCACACATTGTATCCCCACTGGCTTCAACAAGGCCCCCAACAGCATTTCCGCGCCCCCGTCCTCGTCCACGTCCACGTCCTATTCCGCTAGCCCCCCTCCGCATTTTATTTTTTTTTGGTTACAATATTTGCAGCCGTTGTACTAACTTTTCAGACGGTGGGTATTAACACCAGGTATTTTAATAATTTTGCCAGAGAACGCACAGTACAGTTGCCAATTATAAGGCCTAATATTTTAGAGTTCAAGGTACACAGCCGTGTACTAACTTTTCAGACGGTGGGTATTAACAGCAGGTATTTTAATAATTTTGCCAGAGAACGCACAGTACAGTTGCCAATTATAAGGCCTAATATTTTAGAGTTCAAGGTACACAGCCGTGTACTAACTTTCAGACGGTGGGTATTAACAGCAGGTATTTTAATAATTTTGCCAGAGGACGCACAGTACAGTTGCCAATTATAAGGCCTAATATTTTAGAGTTCAAGGTACACAGCCGTGTACTAACTTTTCAGACGGTGGGTATTAACAGCAGGTATTTTAATAATTTTGCCAGAGGACGCACAGTACAGTTGCCAATTATAAGGCCTAATATTTTATAGTTCAAGGTACACAGCCGTGTACTAACTTTTCAGACGGTGGGTATTAACAGCAGGTATTTTAATAATTTTGCCAGAGAACGCACAGTACAGTTGCCAATTATAAGGCCTAATATTTTAGAGTTCAAGGTACACAGCCGTGTACTAACTTTTCAGACGGTGGTATTAACAGCAGGTATTTTAATAATTTTGCCAGAGAACGCACAGTACAGTTGCCAATTATAAGGCCTAATATTTTAGAGTTCAAGGTACACAGCCGTTGTACTAACTTTTCAGACGGTGGGTATTAACAGCAGGTATTTTAATAATTTTGCCAGAGGACGCACAGTACAGTTGCCAATTATAAGGCCTAATATTTTAGAGTTCAAGGTACACAGCCGTGTACTAACTTTTCAGACGGTGGGTATTAACAGCAGGTATTTTAATAATTTTGCCAGAGAACGCACAGTACAGTTGCCAATTATAAGGCCTAATATTTTAGAGTTCAAGGTACACAGCCGTGTACTAACTTTTCAGACGGTGGGTATTAACAGCAGGTATTTTAATAATTTTGCCAGAGGACGCACAGTACAGTTGCCAATTATAAGGCCTAATATTTTAGAGTTCAAGGTACACAGCCGTGTACTAACTTTTCAGACGGTGGGTATTAACAGCAGGTATTTTAATAATTTTGCCAGAGGACGCACAGTACAGTTGCCAATTATAAGGCCTAATATTTTAGAGTTCAAGGTACACAGCCGTGTACTAACTTTTCAGACGGTGGGTATTAACACCAGGTATTTAAATAATTTTGCCAGAGGACGCACAGTACAGTTGCCAATTATAAGGCCTAATATTTTATAGTTCAAGGTACACAGCCGTGTACTAACTTTTCAGACGGTGGGTATTAACAGCAGGTATTTTAATAATTTTGCCAGAGAACGCACAGTACAGTTGCCAATTATAAGGCCTAATATTTTAGAGTTCAAGGTACACAGCCGTGTACTAACTTTTCAGACGGTGGGTATTAACAGCAGGTATTTTTAATAATTTTGCCAGAGGACGCACAGTACAGTTGCCAATTATAAGGCCTAATATTTTAGAGTTCAAGGTACACAGCCGTGTACTAACTTTTCAGACGGTGGGTATTAACACCAGGTATTTTAATAATTTTGCCAGAGAACGCACAGTACAGTTGCCAATTATAAGGCCTAATATTTTAGAGTTCAAGGTACACAGCCGTGTACTAACTTTTCAGACGGTGGGTATTAACAGCAGGTATTTTAATAATTTTGCCAGAGGACGCACAGTACAGTTGCCAATTATAAGGCCTAATATTTTATAGTTCAAGGTATACAGCCGTGTACTAACTTTTCAGACGGTGGGTATTAACACCAGGTATTTTAATAATTTTGCCAGAGAACGCACAGTACAGTTGCCAATTATAAGGCCTAATATTTTAGAGTTCAAGGTACACAGCCGTGTACTAACTTTTCAGACGGTGGGTATTAACAGCAGGTATTTTAATAATTTTGCCAGAGGACACACAGTACAGCTGCCAATTATAAGGCCTAATATTTTAGAGTTCAAGGTACACAGCCGTGTACTAACTTTTCAGACGGTGGGTATTAACAGCAGGTATTTTAATAATTTTGCCAGAGGACGCACAGTACAGTTGCCAATTATAAGGCCTAATATTTTATAGTTCAAGGTACACAGCCGTGTACTAACTTTTCAGACGGTGGGTATTAACAGCAGGTATTTTAATAATTTTGCCAGAGAACGCACAGTACAGTTGCCAATTATAAGGCCTAATATTTTAGAGTTCAAGGTACACAGCCGTGTACTAACTTTTCAGACGGTGGGTATTAACAGCAGGTATTTTAATAATTTTGCCAGAGGACGCACAGTACAGTTGCCAATTATAAGGCCTAATATTTTAGAGTTCAAGGTACACAGCCGTGTACTAACTTTTCAGACGGTGGGTATTAACAGCAGGTATTTTAATAATTTTGCCAGAGGACGCACAGTACAGTTGCCAATTATAAGGCCTAATATTTTAGAGTTCAAGGTACACAGCCGTGTACTAACTTTTCAGACGGTGGGTATTAACAGCAGGTATTTTAATAATTTTGCCAGAGGACGCACAGTACAGTTGCCAATTATAAGGCCTATATATTTTATAGTTCAAGGTACACAGCAGTAGTGCCAAATATAGTTTGGTATGTAGCAGAGCACCTAATACACCACTAATGCCTCTCTCTGTCCCTACTCCAGCAGCTATCCCTGAATACAGCAGCCGTTCTCTGTAAAGTCTATATTGTAGTAAGCTATCACTGAAGTGCACTATAGTAGCCCTGATAAGGGCTTTTAATCACGCTCCTGCCTGTCCAACAGCTAAAACCTGTCTCTCCCTTCTCCAGCCTCTGTCCCTGACTAAGTTCACGCAGCATATGCGTACGAGCAGGAAGAGCTGAGTTTTTAATATTCGAGGTCACATGGTTTTTCCAGCCAATCCATGTAGACGCCGTTTTCGCGCTGCCAGCGTGCTCAGCGTGCCTGTCATACCCCCCCTGCATGGTGATTGGTGGAAAAAGAGCGCCAGGGAAGGTGGGAGGGAAAACGAATTCTAGGTGCGCCATCGCCGTTATACTCGAATTAAATCGAGTACGCCGAATATCGTAGTATTCGATCGAATACCAGCTCGATCGAACACTACTCGCTCATCTCTACTAATAACAAAAGCCCCACAAAATGTATTTTTCTACTGCTCTCTCCAGTCTTACCTAGTGGTGTCAGCAGTTTAGCGTGGTCAAAACTGCTAATGAAGTCCTGTTAAAAGAATTATGTTGTTTGAATTTAATACTGTATGTATCAAATATGAAAATAAATGTAATGCTTACACATAAAGTAATCTAAACTACAGGACAGTACCAGATTTACATCTTAGGCCTACAAAGTCTGGTACAAGAGATGATGAAACATTGCTTACCTTGTATGATACCTACATGACTATTTTTGTGGTTACTGGGATAAGAGGGGGGGGGGAGGGGTTCACATTAATCAACTGTTAAAAAGGAACTGATGAAAAGTTGACTCACAGGGTGGATAACAAGAGGGATTCATAGAGGGGGTGTCACTACCAGCATCGCCAGACACGATTCTCTATGTACTTTTGGCGGTGTCTGGTTGCCAGGGAGACAGTTTGATCTCCTACATCAGGTGTTCTGACATCATAGGTCAAGTGATGCAGTGCATGTCACATGACCAGGCAGTGCGTCACTTGACCAGGAAGTGAAGGGGAATTTAAATGTGAATGGTTCTATATAGTTCACCAGCACTTTGGATTGTGGATTGTTCTGATCTCCTGACTTCTGACTTTGGTTACTCATTTTGACCCTGATTCTTAGATTCTGATTTGGCTTTTCTGCATCTCCTGGTTTGACCCTAGTTTGGTTCTTGGGCTTGCTTCTGCCTGATGTAATTGAACCCGGACTTGACCATATGTGTATAACCTTGGATTGGTATTGTTTAGTGATCTGGTTTCTGATTTGGCTTCATAGTTTTCTCTTGGTTTTGATCGGGTACATTTGACTCTGAATACTTTGGTTCTGGGTTTTACTCAGTATTTGTGTGCCTGCCTGTAAATTTGTTTATTGTTTTTTCCCACTGCTTTTCCCTGGTAATCCCGAGCATGTAAATAAGCAGTAACCGTCGACCAGTTGTGGTCCACAATTTGGGGTGGTCATGCAAGTACACAGGGACAGAGGTGCTGGTGGAATTTAGGGTTCACTTGTTTCCCCTGTGACAGGGGGGCATCCATGTCAGACCAATACAATAAAATAGAAAAAAAGTAGTAATGCTTCAAACGTTGAGTAATGCTTGAAAAGTAGTAAAGTTGAACCAAACACACTAAAGGGCCATAATAATGAGTATGCTTGGTCTGCAGCTTACATTCCAAAGAATACTTTTTTTTTTTTTTGAATCAGATCATTTTTATTGATACATATAGCAATAAAACATACAATAACAGAGGTAACATGAGCAGTAATAATAATACAGTTGTGATTACAATCATACAATACTTGCATAGCCAAAGAATACTTTTAAGCTACTAAGAGCATACATAGACTTTTTAAAATCTTTTACATTTTAGAGTCTATGGGTTAGGTTGGATCCAGTGGAGAGGCTTTGGTTGAATATCTAGCCTAAAAACTAATGGTAGCAATCGGCAGAGGTAGGTAGAATTTGTAAGGTGTCCATATTAATTTTGATAAGATTTTGTGTTTAAACTCTATACTTGTTGGCACTGGATGACTTCATATGCTTTGGGGTTATAACAATGCCTAACACCACACCCCCGCAGATCAGCAGTTCTGCAGTAGCTCCTGAAGTTGGTGCCACAATCATATTGATGTTCATTGTCTGATCTCCTCTTCAACTCTTTTTGGATTTAATGGACCATACGCCAATAAAAAATCCTTGAAGTGGATTTAGATGGGCTTGTTCATTGGGTGAGCCTGTCTTCATGCATGCACCTAAACTATTGTTTATGGGCAGCAGATCGTGCTGTCTAAACAGCGACTGCTGCCCAGCAACAACTGCCGCCCAGAAACAATGCATCTGTATGAGTACGAGGGATCGCAATAGTGTACGGACACACAGCAAATTAACCAGAAAAAGGATTTTATTTTGACATAAAAATTAATTGAAGCTCATCAATAAAACAATAAAAACAACCCCTTGCTGTGGCACAACCCATGGTTTTGTCCTTAAAACGTCTTCTAGGGCATGCAGAGATGTTCAACTATATCTTATGTACTTTAAAGAGCGATATCGTATTTCAGTACGAAGTAAGGGGAAAAAAAATTTTCAGGATGTAATGTGCTGTTCTGACCAGCAGATGGCGCATGGAAACTCTTTCATTGTATTTCTACAGCACGGCAAGTCTTCTTCCCTGCAAGGAATGGAATGGAATATAATCTTCCCACATCTTTTGTCATTGATCTTATGCAAACATACATAAAGGGAATCTGTTACCAGGAAATTCTCTGGCAAACCAAGCACAATCCTCATACGGATAGTGCAGCTGAATGTAATGACACCTTTCATTTCATTCTAGTTAAAAAGTACTTTTAATCCCTATGCAAATGAGTGGTTAAGGTCACTGAGGGTGGGCCCAAGCCACTCTGTTCATCCTTGCTCCACCCAACTCTGCCAGCTCCTCCTCTCCTTCTTGACAGTACCAAGTGAGATCACTATGCAAGTAGCTGACTCTGTCAATCAGGATTGAGGGTGAAAGGTTGGCAGAGGAAGAAGGAGCAACAGTGCACCCTCAGTGCTTTTGACTACTTATTTACTTATAGTTTAAAAGTACTTTTTCTCCAGAATGAAGGAATGGATCGGTAAGTAAAAGGTAACATTATTTTCAGCTAAACTAGACCTACAAGAAATTGTGACTGGTTTAATTTCCTTGTGACCGACTTCCTCTAAATAAATGAGCGCATACCCATTTTAATTGTTGGCAAAGCGCACACATTAATTAAAGTGAAAGTCAAACAGTTATCACCTACTAACTATAACACATACCATGTGACTCTAGCTTTCCAATTAAAAATCATTATACTGTTTATTGATACAATTTACTCAGTCATGTGATTGGGGCCAACTATACTCTTTTTGGCCTCCATTCCTATAACATCTCAAACCAGTGACTTTTAAAGAATAAATTTCAATGATAAGTACTCACAAAATACAGTCCAAGATAGGACAACCATTGAATTGGCAAGAAGGTCGTGGCCGCTGAAAACTCATTGATTAACTTAGGGAGTGAAGGCTAACCCATTTGGTCCAGTCCCACAGAAGACACTGTAGTACAAATTGCTGAAAAGATGTCCCAGCAGACCATAATCACAGACCGGTAAGTAATGTTGATACCTGTGCACCACCCAAAGAGCCTGCCAGGGGAACAGGAGCATCAAAAATGCCCCATGTAGCAATGGAGGAAAGTGACCTAGTCAGATGAAGCATGCCTTCATCATGTATATAATTGGGTGTTTGAGAGATGAGACTAATATGCACTATAGGAACAAGGCAAGCCGGCTGACACAGAATAATGGTCTGGGCAATGTTTGACTGGGAAACATTGGCTCCTGGTATTTATGGGGATGTTATGTTATCAATAACTAAACATTGTTGCAGACCAAGTACATCTCTCTATGGAAACAGTATTTTCCAAATCTCAATCTGATTGAGCATCTCAATCAGATTGAGCATCTCTGGATGTACAATAAGCTTGCTGATATGACATTATTAAATGTACAGCATAAATCCTGACCTACTATTGCATTGTCATGGAATCCCACTACAAGGGGTTAATGTACTGTACCTAATGAACTGTGTATGCCCCATAGGCTGTATATGGAATGGGAGTTTCCAAGTCACTGTTGCTAGGAAGAGCTGTTTCTACCTCAAGGAGGAAGTTGCTTAAAGAACTCCCCCAAACAATTTTATTCTCTTACCTGCAAGAAAGGTGTCATTTCCTTACCAGTGGCTGTATTTGTGAGTTATATCTCCCTGATGCTTCTCATCTGTGTCACGTGACCAGCAATCAGACTCACCAACTGACACAGCATCTTATGTGTGGACAGGAAGTCTATTTCTCTATGCATTCCTATGGGAGCCTCACTCTAAGTCTCATAGGAATGAATAGAGAAGTAACTGGCTTCCTGAAACACGCCTATATTCAGGCTACAGACTTCTCTGCATACCGGTGGGAATAAATAGCTTCTGGCTTCCCCATCATCTCAAAAGGACAGAAGGGCCCTCTGTTCAGAGACCGTAATCCACTGAGGATACTACACAGCTAACATATAGCCAGAGTGAAAGAAATCAGTAGCACTTTTTGGTTAATTTCGGAAAATTATGCAAATGATAAGACAGAAACTCAGACCCTAGTCTCCCATATACAACCTTCGGGATTGCATTGCATATGAAAACTGTAAAGTCTACCATCAATTGTGTGAATCATCTATTGATACAGTAGACTTGACCTCATTATTGTGTGCACTAACACCACCAGCATCACAATGCATCATTGCTCCAAGTTTCAGGGAACCCTTCCTTTCAACTCGGAATCTAACACCACTAAGGGCACCTGAATAACCATCAAACAGAAGAATTCCCAAAGCCAGAGGGTGCACAATGGGAAGAAAGGTGCATCCTTTTCATCACTGCACCACCCAGGGGAGCATCAGAGTGAGTAACTATGACCTCCATTATTACTACTACTGCTCCTACTCCCCCCTCCTCTAGGCATGCTGCACTATATCCTTTCCCTTTGTAAACACTCATGAACAGGACCAGCTCTCTATCTGTACCTGTCTTTCACTCATTAAAGGCTATGGACACTTTTAAAGACTTTTTTTATTATTATTGGAAATCACTTCCCAATTTCTGTGTTAAAGAAAAACATTTTTCCAATAGGTACATTTATCTCAATTTTTCTTCTGCAACCTGCATGTTTTTACACACATTGTAGCCCACTCTGTCCTATTCAGAGTAAAATCTGTCAGAATGAATTGTCTGATCATAGTTAAGGTTGGAAAAAGACAAAAGTCCATCAAGTCCAACCTGTAATTCTGCTACGATATATCGAACCCTGAATCAATGTCCATCTTCCTTTTAAAAAAGGGTTGGGCCAAAGGGAAATGGTGTGTAGACCAAGATTTCTATACATTGTCATAAGTCTCAATGTTATTCTAAATTACAAATTAATCTAAACCTTTTTTGAAGCCTGTATTTCCTGTGACCAGCTCCTGCGGCAGGCTATTCCAGAGATTCACTCTTACTTTAAAGAATGCTTGTCGCTTCTTATGACTAAATCTTTTTTTCTCCAGGAGTAGGGAGTTGTTTCTTGAGGGGGTTTAACACATAATAGCTTCCCTTGATATTTTTTGTATTTATATATTTGTACAGGTTAACCCCTTCTACCCCAGGCCTGTTTTCACCTTCCTGCCCAGGCCATTTTTTGCTAATCTGACATGGGTCACTTTATGTAGTAATAACTTTGGAACGCTTTTACTTATCCAGGCCATTCTGAGATTGTTTTCTTGTCACATATTGTGCTTCATGACAGTAGTAAATTTGTGGCAAAATATTTCATTTTTATTTATAAAAAAATACCAAATTTAGCAAAAATTTGGAAAAAATTGCAAATTTCCGAATTTCAGTTTCTCTACTTTCAAAATACATAGTAATACCTCTAAAAATAGTTATTATTTTACATTCCCCATATGTCTACTTTATGTTGACATCATTTTATAAATGTCATTTTACTTTTTTAGGACGTTAGAAAGCTTAGAAGTTTAGAAGCCATTTTTCAAATTTTCAGCAAAATTTCCAAAACCATTTTTTTAAGCACCAATTCAGATATAAAGTGATTTTGAGTGGCTTACGTAATGGAAACCACCCTTAAATGACCCCATTTTAGAAACTACACCCCTCAAATTATTTAGAACTGACGTTACAAACTTTGTTAACCCTTTAGGTGTTCTACAAGAATTAAAGGAAAATGGAGGCAAAATTTCAAAATTTCATTTTTATGCAGATTTTTCATGTTAATCAATTTTTTCTTGCAACACAGCAAGGGTTAACAGCAAACTAAACCTCAATATATATTACTCTGATTCTGCAGTTTACAGAAATACCCCATGTGTGGTGGTAAACTGCTCTATGGGCATGTGGCAGTGGTCAGAAGGAAAAGAGCACCATACAGATTTTGGAAGCAGATTTTGCTAGAATGGTTTTTAGGCATCATTTTGTAATTGAGAAACCCTGACGTACCCCTAGAGCAGAAACCCTCAAAAAGTGACTGCATTTTGGAAACTACACCCTTCAAAAAATATATTAAGGGGGGTACTGACCACTTGACCCCCTAAGCGTTTTACGGAATTTGGAAACACTTGGCTGTGAAAATGAAAAGTTTCATTAAAATGTTGCTTTAGCCCCAAATTTTTCATTTTCACAAGGGCTAACAGGAGAAAAAGCACCCCATAATTTGTTCCCCATTTTCTCCTGAATACAGCAACACCCCATATGTGGTGGTAAACTTCTGTGGGGGCACATGGCAGGACTCAGAATGGAAGGAGAAGCATATGGATTTTGCAGCACAGATTTGGATGGATTGGTTTGCGGGTACCATTGGTTTTTATTTTTTGAGTTATTGTCTTATGTGGGGTCTTATTTTTTGCGAGATGAGGTGACCGTTTCATTGGTACCATTGGTACACATTACATGCATTTTTGAACAGAATTAAATCTTGTTTTTGTGCTGCCATTTTCAGAGAGCCATATTTTTTTTATTTTTTGGGCGATTGTCTTAGGTATGGTATCAATTTCTGCGGGATGAGATGACAGTTTAATTGGTACCATTTTGGGGTAAATAGGCCTTTTTGATCGCCTGCTATTACACTTTTTGTAAGGGAAGGTGACCAAAAAATGGCTGTTTTGGCACTGTTTTTTGTTGTTTTTTTAACTGCGTTCACCTGGTGGATCATGTGATATTTTTATAGAACCGTCTACTTTTCTTTTTTTCCCTTTTTAACAATTTTTTTAAACTTTATTTTGGGAAAATGTTTTTTTTTTTTTAACTTGAAACTTTTATTTATTTTTTTAAACTTTATTTTTTAACTTTTTTACCACACTTTTTTTTACTTTTGGGGGTCTGATCCCGTTTACAATGCATTACAATACTTCTGTATTGTAATGCATTGGCTTAAAGTGTATTAAGCCAAAGTGTATTACTCACAGATCTCACAGGCTTCCGTAGATGGCAGCCGGAGGCCTAAGGAAGGCATCGGGCTGCCATCCAAACAATCGGGTCCCCCTCACAGCAGCGTGGGGACCCGATAGACTCCCTCTCCCGCACCAAAGATCGCATGTGCCGCTGCACATCAACGGTTAATGCGCCGGCATCGGTGTTTTCACTGATGTCGGCGCATACAGCAGGGGTCCGGCTACTGGGCACAGCCGGTCCCTCGCAGCTGATCGGGCGGGCACAGCTCCTGCACCCGCCTGATCAGCACGCCGTAGTACTACGGCTCTGGGAGGGAAGACACTTCCCGTAGCGCCGTACATGTACTGCGCTGAGCAGGAAGGGGTTAATCATGTCCCTCCTTAGATGTAAACAAATTCAGTTCATTTAATCTTTGCTCATAACTAAGATCTTCCAGGCTCATTATGAGTTTAGTGGCTCTCCTTTGTAATTCTTCTAACTCCAGGGCTTCCGGCTCCTCTCTTCTTTCCTAAATATTTTCTAGGCTTCTCTCCCTATGCTCAGCTCACAGTGAAATGGTGGAGACCACACAAGGTGAGGCTTTTATAGAGCTGTGACATCGCAGAGGATGGCTATCTGCAAGTTGGCTGGCTGCACTGCATTATGGGTCATATTGCATTCCTGGGCTTCTTACTTTTACTTTGTAGCACGTATAGCTGCCATGAAACCAAAACGTTATCATGAAGCACAAGGAAATTCGGATTCATTGCGAATCAAATTTGGATGCTTCGATTTGCTAATTTCTAGGCACCATGCCCCCCACAGGGCAAGAAAGAAAATATAGAGTGTGCTGTGCCAGTTTGGGACACTTTTCCAGTCTACCTACCCAGAAATCCATGGGGTCAGGCAACTGGGTTTGCCACAGAGACTGGCCATAGTTTAGGTAGGTCTGAACCTGGTCGTTGAGGCAGGAGCTGTTGGCTTGCTGACGGGCCTCACATGGAAAAACTGCTCCATAATGTTGAGACTGAAATGGCTGCTACTGCTGCTGTGGCTTCTGCTGCTCGTGGTGGTGGGAGGGGATTAAGGGGGGTCTCCCTTTCAGGCACACTGGTAGTAACATAATTTTTCCTCCCTTTCTGCCAGAGGAAAACATTCCCCCATTTGCCTTTGTAGCGATGGTCTAAAAGCATGGCTATCCGGTAACCATCAGACTGTTTGATGTCAACAATATGCCTGTCACTGTGTAAAGAAGCAAGAATACAGGTGGCTATTCTGGGAGGAACCACTTCTTTCCAGCTCTGCCCCCCACTGAGATGATTTGGATGTCTTTGCTGGTGCCATCCTCAGTATCGTCCTCTTGCTCCTCTGTTCAGATTCCATTTTTCTTTCCTTAAGAGCTATTGGGCAGACAGCAAGATGCGTCAGCTGCTCTTCTTCTGCCATGGTCCCCTGCTGCATGAGAGGGATAATGTTGTTCATGCTGCAGTTGTCCCTGATGATAAACTTTGGGACCTCTTCAAAGGGCTTCAGCACCCAAAAGTCATCTTGTTGCTGCTGAGGCTGGTGCATGACAAAATCATCAAGTTGGCACCTGGCGGATTAAGTGGTGTAGTGGCAAACCGCTCTGTCGCTGCAGGTCCAGGAGAGCGTTCCTCGTCATGTAAGAGTGGCTGAAGTGCTTAGACAGTCTCCTTGGACAGTGCTTGGACATTGCCAGCACCTAGCAAGCTAGTGTACTTACCGTATTTAGAAGGCGCTGCACCACTAGGTTGATGATGTGCACCATGCAGGGAGCATTTGTTATTTTGCCTAGTTTGCTGCTTGATGTACTTGAGCAACTGCTCGCTGGTGTGGCTACTCTCTCCCCTGCCAATCAGCTCCAACGTGGTGTGGCAACGCTTGACCTGTCTCTTCTGGTAGAAAAGTGGGGTAATGCAAGGGAACCTGCACCTAGTTGCTGTTGGGGACAAGAATGTGTCCATGGAGGAGAAGGAGACGGTGTGGGAGCAAGGCCAAAAAAGTCGTGGGGAGTCAAAAGGTCCTGGCCTCATTGCCGGGGTGTTGCGTTGCTGCTGACGCAGTGGGTCGTGAAAAACATGTGCTATCCTTGCCCTTTACAGCTGCTCCAGATGTCCACCATCGTGTGACCCTTCTGGCAGAGCGAGAATTGCAGTTTGCAGCCCACATTGTCAGCCACAGCAGACTCGACTAATAGGTATGGCAGCAACTGCAGCACCAGCAACTTGGTCATGTGGGAATTAAGCTTGCGCACCATCAGATTGCTGGGTGCATAGAGTTGTTTCCTGGCTATGCATTCTGTTATCGATGCCTGACAATGGAGCGGAAGAGGAGGAGTCTAAGCAGGAGAAGCAGAGAGGGATGATGACTATGTGAAAGACACCATACTGCTTGTGGATGCAGCCTGGCTGCGGCCAAGCTGGACCAAGATAAGGAGCGAATTTCTGCCGCGGTGGCTGTCTGACACCTCTGTTTGCCCACAGGATGGGGTGATGCAGTTTCATGTGGTTTAATAGAGCTGTAGTGCCTATGTTTGCCTGCCTACATTTTTATTTTGTATTTGCACAACTTGCACAAGGCAATGCTTTTGTCTTCCGGCAGTGTGGAGAAAAACTGCCAGATGGGAAATACTCACGTAGAGGTAGAGGCAGCTGAGCTGGGCTTAGCTCTAGCATGTTTTGGGCCTAACCCACCCACTGCATCGGTGGCATCACCAGATCCCAAAGCAAACGTAGCCCTGGCTGTTCTTTGAGAGGTACGTGGCCTTTGCTCTTTAGTGCTGCCGCCATCACCCTCCTCCTCTGATGTTGCCTCTTTCTCAGCACCCTGATCTGGCTCCCAGGTCCTGCCTAGCACACATTCGTGAATGGAGTCCTCGTCCTCCCTTTTGCTTCTATCACACTCTGGGATATCATGGTGGGTTCTTTGGCCCCTCTGCTCTACACTGACTGCCACTGTTGCTTTGCCCAATGCCAATAGCACAGCTACGGGGGCCACTACTACTACAACCACCAACACTGCTATGCCTGGGGTCTGCAGCCTCCTCCACTTCCTTCTCGGGCAGTAACAAGGCTAATTGTTCTCACACAAGTCGTCAACAGGGAGACTCTCTTGACTATATGCTGTAGGGTGCGGTGGGGTTTTCTTGCCACTTCTTAAGAAAGAGGACGGCACCCCTCTAGTAAGGAGCAGTGAATATTGGTGGAACTCTACTGAAAGCCTTCTTAAGGGCTTTAAGGAGGAGAAGCAGGAGGAACGCTTTGACTACTGGCCCCACAGCACAGTGTCTGACTCTGAAGTCATCTCCATGTCATCCTGCTGTGACTGAGTGGAGGAGTGAACCATCCAATGCACAATCTCTTCTTCTTTCTATCCCACTAGAACGTTTTGCCTTTCCAAAGCCAGCGTGGACAACTGTGGCCAACTACTACTACTACTAATTCTGACCGGATAAAAAGTTCTGCTACTACACACATTCTGGCTTTGGATCTTTTGTTTGGAATCCTTCCGTAGCCTGGACATTTTTGGGCCTCTCCGATTTTATTGTGCACTACCCTGTTTATTGGTGTAGTAAACATGTATATACAGTGCGCTGCTAGTTCAAATATAATCAGTCCCCATTAAAAAAAAAAAAAACTTGATTGGAAACGTGTTTGTGAACACAGAAATAAAGGGAAACTCATATAAGGTCTAAATTCGCTATCTCTAACAGATATTTTTGTGTTCTGGCCTATGTATTGTTGTTGATCACCTATATACTGGTTTAATTAAATTCCCAAATTTAAAGTCCCAAAACACATTTAAATTCCAACTGTGTGGAAATGGAATTCACAGAAACAGACAATTGAGGCCTGACATTCAATTTCTTCTTATTTCTTACATGTTGGTTAAATTACATTTAAGAATCCCCCTAAAAATGTAAAAGTGTGGAAAATAAAAATACGTAAATAGACGACTGAGGTGTGACGCTCAATTTTAACTTAACACACAGAGGTACATTGCTACCACCCTGCGGGTATTGCTGCAGGAATTAGATATATGTGCTGCTTAATTAAATGGAACCCCCTCAAAAAAATATAAATTACCACTGCGTGGAAACTGAAAATACGTAAGTGGACAACTGGCCTGGTGCCTAATTTAACCTTAATACACAAAGGTAGATTCCTGGCACACCGTGGGTATTACTGCAGTAATGATGTACAGTGCCTTGCGAAAGTATTCGGCCCCCTGGAACTTTTCAACCTTTTGCCACATTTCAGGCTTTAAACAAAAAGATATAACAAAAGTGGGTCACAATTGTGAAGTGGAACGAAATTTATTGGATCATTTAAACTTTTTTTGTGATAATAAAACTGAAAAGTTGGGCGTGCAAAATTATTTGGCCCATTTACTTTCAGTTCAGAAAACTCACTCCAGAAGTTCATTGAGGATCTCTGAATGATCCAATGTTGTCCTAAATGACTGATGAAGATAAATAGAATCCACCTGTGTGTAATCAAGTCTCCGTATAAATGCACCTGCTCTGTGATAGTCTCAGGGTTCTGTTTAAAGCACAGAGAGCATCATGAAGACCAAGGAACACACCAGGCAGGTCCGTGATACTGTTGTGGAGAAGTTTAAAGCCAGATTTGAATACCAAAAGATTTCCCAAGCTTTAAACATCCCAAGGAGCACTGTGCAAGCCATTATATTGAAATGGAAGGAGTATTAGACCACTGCAAATCTACAAAGACCCGGCCGTCCCTCTAAACTTTCATCTCAAACAAGGAGAAGACTGATCAGAGATGCAGCCAAGAGGCCCATGATCACTCTGGATAGACTCCAGAGATCTACAGCTAGTAACATAGTTTATAGTTTATAAGGCCGAAAAAAAGACATCTGTCCATCCAGTTCGGCCTGTTTTCCTACAAGTTGATCCAGAGGAAGGCAAAAAAACCCTGTGAGGTAGAAGCCAGTTTTCCCCACTTTAGGGAAAAAAATTCCTTCCCGACTCCAATCAGGCAATCAGAATTACTCCCTGGATCAACAACCCCTCTCTAGTAACTATAACCTGTAATATTATTACCCTCCAAAAATACATCCAGGCCCCTCTTGAACTCTTTTAGTGAACTTACCATCACCACCTCCTGAGGCAGAGAGTTCCATAGTCTCACTGCTCTTACCGTAAAGAATCCTCTTCTATGTTTGTGTACAAACCTTCTTTCCTCCAGACGCAGAGGATGTCCCCTCGTCACAGTCACAGTCCTGGGGATAAATAGATTGTGGGAGAGATCTCTGTACTGACCTCTGATATATTTATACATAGGTGAGGTGGGAGATTCTGTCCATAGGACAACAATCAGTCGAACACTTCACAAATCTGGCCTTTATGGAAGAGTGGCAAGAAGAAAGCCATTTTTCAAACATAGCCATAAAACGTCTTGTTTACAGTTTGCCACAAGCCACCTGGGAGACACACCAAACATGTGGAAGAAGGTGCTCTGGTCAGATGAAACCAAAATCTAACTTTTTGGAAACAATGCAAAACTATATGTTTGGCGTAAAAGCAACACAGCTCATCACTCTGAACACACCATCCCCACTGTCAAACATGGTGGTGCCACCATCATGGTTTGGGCCTGCTTTTCATCAGCAAGGACAGGGAAGATGGTTAAAATTGATGGGAAGATGGATGGAGCCAAATACAGGACCCTTCTGGATGAAAACCTGTTGGAGTCTGCAAAACACCTGAGACTAGGACGGAGATTTATCTTCCAACAAGACAATGATCCCAAACATAAAGCAAAATCTACAATGGAATAGTTAAAAAATAAACGTATCCAGGTCTTAGAATGGCCAAGTCAAAGTCCAGACCTGAATCCAATTGAGAATATGTGGAAACTGCTGTTCACAAACGCTCTCCATCCAACCTCAAAGAGCTCACGCTGTTTTTCAAGGAAGAATGGGCAAGAATTTCAGAAAAAGTTCCAGGGGGCCGAATACTTTTGCAAGGCACTGTATATACTGCTTAACTATATTGAACCCCCCAAAAAAGGGGGAACAAAATGAAAGTATTTGCTTGAAGGTTGCTGCTTTTGAGGTGCACCTGCACTTCTGATAGCAGGCATAGCCACAGGTCCTGTCTCCTGTTGTATGTACCCAAAAACTACAGCTACCCTCACAAAAATAAAGTCCTCACACAGCTCCATATGGTAAATTAAATGATGCCCTTAAAAATTAGAACTTGTCCTTCAAAAAACAAACCCTCATCTGGCTATGTGAACAGAAAAGTAATGTAATGTCTCTTGGAAAGCGGAAAGGGAAAAACAAAAACATAATTGACTGGGTAGTCCTGAAGTGGCTAAACTGAATGAGGTGGTTCTTGGCTGAGAATATTAGGTACAAGTGACAGATCAGAATCCAACTCTGCCTTGAAATGCCATGAACCATTCACTTCACTGTTTCTAGGGCTTTCTATCTACTGAAAAATTGAAGTTGTTACCAACTTTCTGTAATGCTAAAGCGTTCCTGAGTTTTCTAAAAAAAAGTTTGCATAATGGCTGAGCTTCTTTGTACAATTGTAACAGGGAGGGAACAGTTATGTTTGAGCTTCCCTAATGATTTTTTCAACCATATTATTCCCTGCTTCAGCAGCACAGCTAGATGCATTTCTCTCACAATCAGTGGTTGTCTCCTTTCTCTTGAATGTGCCAGTACTTATTCAGTGACCTCACTTCCCTTACTTCCCTCTATGTTTGTTTTCTTCTTGGGAGCTCAGAAAGCTGATAAGGAGGAATAAAATCAGACTTACAGAAAGGCAGGAGGCTCATTTGATGTTCAGAAGCAGTGTAGAAGCACTTCTTTAATCAGATTCAGGATCTCAACTAGCTCTGACATGCCCCCACTTCCTGTGAACTGTCTTCTGAGTCTCTGTTACCAAGGATGGATCTTGCTGGACAATAGGCAGTGGACTGCAAATTAGGTGGAAGTTAGATCCCTAGTGTCCATGACTTTGCATCTTTTTTCAGGTGGGTGCAGGGATTAAGTGAAGTGATTTAGAAATTTTCTAGTTACACCATTCTCTGTTAAATGAAATTAAATTGTGTGAAAGTACAATGACTCATTAATGTAGAATAGAATGTAGATAGAACGGTGAGGGCGCAGGGCATCATACAAAGAGGGCACAGGGCATCATACAAAGATCAAATAAGCCTTCCTTTCTGGCACTGGATTTTGAACCCAGACTGGTCTGGTATTTGTTTACCCCTCCATGTCCTTTCCATCCTTTGCAAATTCTCCACCCTGCTAACAATGCAATTTCTTTGGAAAAGGGAGCCCCACAATACTGCTGTAACCCAGTAGCTGAGTAAGTTTTGAGATAAACCAGGACTGGACCTTTTTTTTTTTTTTTTACAAAGGATCTAACCACAGCCACATAGTTTACCTTTAAAAAACATACGCCTCTGCCCGAAATACTGCAGATTTAATTCTGAAGAATGGAAAAAAGGAGATCTGTGAACATTGCCTTCAGGAAAGGAAAATGTCACTTTCTCCAAATAAGAGATAGTACATATCTTATATTCACATGTACTACTGACTGAAAAAAAATCTAATGATACTGTTGGTGCATTTTAAAATTTCTCATTTGCTTGTAATGAGCAAGACCATATAAATCGTGTACCTAAATTTCCAGCTTAAAAGGGCCAGCCTGAAGAGAAACATCTGTCAGAAAGGAATATTGTTTAAACTCAATAGAAAACATTTTTGAAATTTTTTTGGCTGTTTTTTTCCATTTTGGCAGTACTGTCCCATTGAAAATGAAATACAAAATAGTGTCGGTCTACAGCAGTCGGCACAGAAAGATTATATTCCTGTATGCAATGAGACCACAGGGGAAGTACTGTGAGGAGGATGGGACTGGTAGTGAATATGCTGGTGGTAATAGTACTCACAGTTCACAGTGGCAATATCCTCCTCTGGCTCTTGTTGGGGCCGTGCAGTGACTGGAGGGCTCACTCTTTCTTCTCTTTGAACACTTCCTGGAGTTGGTGCTCCTAACTGGTGTTAAGTGAGCGGCCTTGATGTTAGCTATAAGTCTAATCACAAGGCATGAGTGCAGATGTAGTGGCCAGTGGATGAAGGAATCAATAATCGGCCCTGTTGGTTGAAATAGATTACAGTCTCTTTACTGAGATGATGTTAGGGGTAGTAGTTGTACATATAGCAGTAAAAGGCACAGTTCCAAAGCATATCAAAGTGCAATCTTCTCTCAATAGAAATGTAGAGGTAACAGTGCAGATAGTTGTAGTACTCCCTGAGTCTGACACTTTGCTTACTTCCAAAGATAACCACATGCATGCTATACTTTGCTTATTAACTTCTGCAGTTCCCAGAATGAAGGGTGCAGAAACATTAGATACAGATGGAGAGTCCATCTCAAGGTGTGGTAGATGCCAGGTCAATAATCCTTTCCAAAGCAGCAAAGCCTTCCTGTCATAAACAAGTGAATACTTTGCTGCCTGGAGCTTGCATGGCCTGGATGGTTCTGGACCTTCTAAGATGACTGTTCTGTTTCTCTTAGTGGTTCTCTGGTAATAGGGCAACATCTCTGGCAGCTGTAGTCTAAGAGACAAAAGTTCTTTGGATTTGCGCATAGCTCTCAGAAGCTTGCACATTTAGGTCTTCTCCCTTGCTTGACTAGATTCACACTCAATGGCCAAAGGGTGGGCCAAGTTCATCACCATGGTTACCTAAGCATTCTGCCAAAGTTAACTCTAAGTTGCCTATACATTGCTATGAATGTATATAGTGCATGGTAAGACAAGTATTAAAACAATCAATTAAAACATTTAACTCGGCAAACATTGAGTTACACTAGTGAACCCTTTAGAGTGCCCCAGTGGGATACTGAATATACAAATAGAGAATCCAATGCCAATTCACTGCTGCTGTGAAGAGAAGATGCTATCTGCCAGTATGATAATTGATCATTGAATTGGGATGACGGTATGATATCTCTATTGTTCTCTTCATAGACCTAGGTAAAGATGCCAACAGAGGAGCATTGCAATTATCAGTGTAATATACACTGCTCTAATTAAGTTGCTCACCCACTTCCCCCCTCTCTTCAGAGTGGATGGTCTGACTGAGAAAGTCAAGTGAGGCTGTTTGCTCTGTTAAAGCACCACATAAAGGTGGAAGTTAAAGAGTCAGGACAGATAGTAGAATGCACGCAGTGACCTAAAAAAAGTTATATCCAGAAAACCATGCACCATCTGAGTAAAAAAAAAAAAAAAATCTTGATGGTAGTGTCCGTTTAATGTGCAGAATCTCCAACACTGCAGAACAATTTATCAAATAAAAAGTGGCATAAAGAGCATTTCTACACTGTCTTCTCCCATCGTGATCTCTTATTTAAGGTGTTTTCATTTATCGTGAAAGGTATAGAATCCATACTTGGATCTATGCCTATGTATTGAAGAATACTTGACAAATCAATTTTGAAGGATCAAAAGGTTCTTTTCGTATCATTTCCACTTGAACTGCAGTTCAAGGATAAATATTATTTCCCCCTGGAAATGCTAACTATTTTTTAATGATGTTATGTGATATTTTAACAATGTGCCCAGTGCGGCAGAGCTCCGGATTCTCTGTTTAAATAGCTTTGATGGTATGTCATAACAAATTAGTTTTTAAATGTTGCCAATTTGGCAGACATAGCTGATTATTTCCCGCAATCACATTGCATATGTGCACAAGATTGTAATTAATGACCAGGGACACTGAACACACTTTAATAATGATCTTTTCACATTCAGGGGACTGTAAGTATTATTGGCATCTGTGCCTTGTGATGTTGAGGAAAGAGCAATGAATACTGATGGATTAATCGGTGCCATATAATCTGATCGTCCACTGCTTGGCTTTTGCAAATTGGCAGAATCACTGGGAGTTATTGATGAAGCAGCTGCGGAGAATATTAACAGAATGTTTATGTGTCTTTCAATGAAGCAGTATGAAATCCTAATTAGTTTGAAATTGCTCTTTTGGCAAGAATACAAATATATGTACACGATCTGCTTTTACTTAATGGCAGAAAAATCTAACATTTTTCCGAATGATATTTCACAAGCTTTGAAAAAAAAAATTGCAATCACAGCCACCCGTACAAGTATTTTATGCTAGTTTTCTCTTTCACCTTCTGGAATGGAATAAATGCTTACAACTAATCCAGGTAGTTGATATGTTGTAACTAGATTACTAATTTAACAGCATTACATAACAAATGAATTAATATATTGCTATTCCCCAGCACTTTGCAATTCAGGGATTGAAGTACAAACAAAGTCATAAATAACATAGCTGCAAACAGATCAACAATTAAAACAAGAGGAATGAGAGCCCTGCTCTCAAGAGCTTGCAATCTATGAGGAGATGGGGGTGACACAAAAGATGACTGCTTGTTTTATACAATGGTTCGGCCATCTTAACACAATGGGGAATTAGATATAAGACTGCATGAGCCAGTTACCAGCCGATATCTGTAGTGCTTCTGAGGGCATGGGGTGGATGCTGATAGATAAGGTTCAGAAGAATAATTCTGAATAAAGGAGCAGTGGATGGATAAGGGTTTGATCAGGGGATGTGATAGGCTAACCTAAAAGGATGTGTTTTTAGGGAGCATCTAAAACTATGGATGTTATGGATTAATCTAATTGCTTGGGGTAGGGCATTCCAGAGAACTGGTGCAGCTCGGCAGAAGTCTTGGAGATGGGAGTGAGAGGTTCGGATTATGGTTGATGTCAGTCGTAAGTCATCTGAATGTAGAGTACAGGTACGATGGTAGACAGAGATGAAGGAAGAGATGTAGGGGGTTCAGCACTGTGGATAGCTTTGTGGGTGAGAATGAGCAGTTTCAATTAGCAGAGAGATCAGGGACAAATAGTAGAGAGTAGTCCCTGTTGCATTTAGCAATCAGGAGGTCATTGGTCACTTTGGTGAGGGCAGTTTCTGTAGAATGTAGGGTGTGAAAACCAGATTGTAATAGATTAAGGAGTGAGTTAGCAGAGAGATAGTGGATGAAGCAAGAGTAGACCAGACGCTCCAGGAGTTTAGAGATGAAGGGGGAATATAGACAGGTCTCTAGTTAGCTGCCCAAGATGGCTTGAGAGAAGGTTTTTTTAATAATGGGGTTATGACAGAATGTGTGAGAGAAGAGGGGAAGATACCAGAAGAGAGAGAGAGAGAGAGAGAGAGAGAGAGAGAGATTGAAGATTTTGGTTAGGTGAGTGGAGACAGCTGGGGAAAGAGACTTGAGAAGGTGTGAGGGAATAGGGTCAGATGTGCATGTGGTAGGATGGGAAGAAAAGAGGAGCCTAGAGACATCTTCTTCTGTGACTGGGTCGATTGTGGAGTGTGAGTCATAGGAGATGCGGGTGGGAAAGGGATCAATGACATCCAGAGGCTGGGAGCTGATTACCTGCCTGATATTTTCAATTTTCTCTTTGAAGTAAGCGGGTAGATCTCTAGCATTCCATTAGTACATTTTGAAATGGAACAGAGCTGGAAAAAGACCAGGTCAAGTGTGTCACTGTCTTTCTGCATATGAGAGGTAGAAAGCTGTGAAAGTCCAAAACAGTAGGTTAAAGAGAGAGAAGCTGGGAGGCAGACAGAGAGATAGGACTGTCAATGGGGATGTTAAAGTCGCCCAGAATGAGAGTTGGTAGTTCTGAGGACAAGAAGTATGGCAGTGTGATCAGCTGATTACTGCGCCCAACTCTTTTTTAATGGGCATTGCCTTCATAAGATGTCTTTTAGGCTCTGTAAAACCTCTAAAATCCACAGTGCTCTAATATAGCACTAATATAAGTAATATGCAGCCCATACAGGTCCCAATGGCACCCATTTCATACAGAGGTGTGCAGAGGTTTTTTTTTTTTCGGTCAGAAAAATCATACTGTCTTCCATATTGTCCTGTATAGATTTCTGGCTTTAACTAACTTTTTTTTTTAAGTTAAAGGGGTATTCCCATCTGGGACATTGATGGCATGTAGTTAGGATATGCCATCAATGTCAGACACCTTTGAGACCACCGTAATGGGGCCTCCAAAGTAAAGGAGAGCACACTGTGCATGCACAGCTTCCTCCCCATTCCCTACTATGGGACTTCTGACAGAGTGCATTTGGCTATTTTCGAAAGTCCCACACATGGGAATACCCATCAAATGAGGTTGGCCACTTTATAGAAAAAAATACAAAAAGGCAATAAAACCTCACTTTGCAACTAAAATCCCCAGCTGCCCATTTATTTGCTGTATGAGCAATGAATGGTAGTGGTCACATAATATGTCCATGCGACCACCTCCTTGGCAGACCGAGGCTGAATCTCCTTTTCCACAGGTGCTGAAAACCTTTAGCACATCTGCCAGTAGAGGTAGTAGTAACTGTGCATTGATGGATGTTTTAGCTACTGTTCCACTACAGTTAAAACAGGTATCTAGACATACACCTCAAACCTCCAAATGAGCATACCATTGGAATACATCTGTATATCTGTATACATTTTTTTGCTGTACAGACATAGGCAATGTTATGACAAGATCAGCCCTGCTCATCCATTTTATGGCTATCAACCTAGGGTCAGTAAAGATGTTTGCTACTACTTGATCCAGTGTTTGACTAGAATCATTGCACTAGGCTGTCTGCTTTAGTTTTGTTTGGTGTACTATATGGTGTACTTTTTTCACTTAGTTTTTAGGAATGACTGATGCGAACTTTACACTCTGGATCTAGTACCGGTGGCTTACCAGTGCCTTGTCTCTAGCTTACAAACACGTGTGCAACCTCTTATATTGTATCAAGACAAACTGGATGTTGTTGATAAATTACAATAAACAGAGTACATTGATTACATTTTCACTGAATCATTTGCATATGCAAATAACTACAAATGATGTACATAAGAGGGCTAATGGTAAGATAACACATTTATAAAGTTGATACCTGAATCCTTGCCAGTGGAAACATCTTTATTCCAATTTAAGTGTGAGACTGTGTTTTATTTAATGTTAAGTGGTTTCCATTATGTTATAATCAATATTAAAGAATGACTGCAATTATAAATATGATAATGCGATGGATTACGAGAATGTGATCTAAATAAATCAAGATGAAGTGATGAAGCTAGTGACTATGGAAGTAATAATTGATTGGTCAATAACCATTACAAGAAAACTTTCATAGATTTATAAGGTAATTATAAAAATGTAATTACAGCACATCACTACGTCCTCTTTGGAGCAACATTAAGCATGTGTGCTTACATTATCTATCTATCTATCTATCTATCTATCTATCTATCTATCTATCTATCTATCTAATCTAATTCATCCATTGTCTTAAAGGGGTTTTACTTAGATATTAATGGCTTATCCTGGGGACAAAAGGCTAGTATTCGATAAGTGGGGATCCGACACCCTGCATCCTTACCAATCCGCTGCTTCAGGTTGCTGCCAGAAACTATGGAAGTAGGATCCAGCACAACGTCCATGTAAAAAGAATATCCGTTATTGATCACATTAAAAAGTCCAAAAGGTGCAGGTTTAACAACTTTGCATGTTGTCCTTCATCATGGCATACCATATGATATACAAACAAGCATTTTAAAGGAGAAACACAGGTGAATACAATTACCGCACATAAAAGAAAAGAGCACACCTCCTATATGATCAGGTACCTAGTTTAACCATTTATGAATTTTTTGACACTTGAATATATGTGTCTATTATTTTTCCTCCCGTATGTATTACATAATAGTAATGGGAAAAAATAAATAATATACAAACAGAATTACAATAAGGTAACCTGACCTTTTGAGGTGGTTTTGGTACACGTTCATACTGTACCCCTGTACTCTAAAAACATGAAAGTTGTGAGATGTATTTCTGGCGGTGGGATTTATCATGTCATTAATGTTCTCAGTAATTATATTTCTCAATGTCCCAATTGTGGACCCAACATATTGTTTGTTAAACGTAGTGTATGTAATTACATACACTGCATGTGTGGTACTGAAATTAATAGACGTATGAATGGGATGAGACTCACCAGCACATGAAGATAAAATATTGTTAGAACGAAAGATATAACCACATAAGTGACACCGGCTTTTTCCACAAGCAAAAAACCCCTTCATTTTTAACCACATACCTTGATGATATGGAGAAGCATTATACACTTTAAGTGTCAAAAAAGTACATAAATGGTTAAACTAGGTACCTGATAATGCTGTGGTAATAACAGTAGGTGTGTTCTTTTATCTTATGTAATTGGATCCATCTGTGTTTCTATTTTAAAATGCTTGTTTGTATATCCTGTGGTATGCCATGATGAAGAACGGTATACATTCACCCAAAACGCGTAGCTGTTAAACTTGCACCTTTTGGACTTTTAAAATTTGATAAATAAAGGATATATATATATATATATATATATATATATATATATATATATATAAAAAAGGCAGCACTCACCAAAAAATAAATAAAATAAAGCTCTTTTATTCACCCGTGTGGGCCATGCGACGTTTCGGCCTCTAAACCATGAGCCTTTCTCAAGCATTTCTCATGCTTGAGAAAGGCTCATGGTTTAGAGCCGAAACGTCGCATGGCCCACACGGGTGAATAAAAGAGCTTTATTTTATTATTTTTTTGGTGAGTGCTGCCTTTTTTCTCTATATATATTCATGATCCTAATCAAACCCCGGATTCATTTTTTTAGTGCTGCCGTTTTTTCTTGTTCTATATATATATATATATATATATATATATATATATATATATGTATATATTAGAGATGAGTGAATCATGCAAACAATTATTTGCGAACATTCGCCGAACTTTTCCTAAAATTCGTATATTCGACTAATAGATTTGTTGTATTTGCGTACAAAATATACGTTATTATGTGCTATTTGCGAATATTCGCTCACTAATAACGAACGTTCATTTTTCAAAAGGTACGCAACTTTATACGCTTTTAATCTATACACTGTTGCGTACGAATATAAGTCTTGCAAATGCACGCACAACGCTAGGTCGTGGCATACGAACCTCAGAGTCAGAGCGAATTTGGCAAGATGGCAACGGCAAGCAGGCGTTCGTGTCCATTCAGCTCTGAAGAGCTAAAGTACATGGTCCAGAAGATGGACAAGCTGGGCTATGATGGCAGTGGCACCCATCAACACCCGCACCAAGAAAAAAATAAAATAGTGGAGCGGGTGATCACTGCGCCATCACTGTCAGAATGAGCGGACCCCGGGCCAGGTCCAGGGGAAGTTATCGGACCTCAAATTGAAGTGCCCAGAGTGGCTAAGGCAGATCCGGGATGAGATACGAGAGGGTGAGTAACCAAAAATATTTGATAAGTAACATGTTAAAAAATTAGTTTACTGTCTGTATTGTATATGTACCAGTGCCGCACCAATGTCGCACGACAATTTTTATAATGGAAGTCTATGGTGTCGCACTGCGACATGCGACATGCTGCGACTGCGACACGACAGTTGCAGAAAAGTAATTTGCCTTAGGCTACATTCACATATGTGGCATTGATCTGGCAGGCTGTTCCATGGTATTTCTCCTGCCAATTCCCGGCGTTCTTGCGGATAGCGGTCGGATCAGCGCCGTCCCCCATTATTGTTAATGGTGCTGGCCATTCTCCCTTTTGTGTCAGGCAAATGCCGGATCCGGAGAGATCCGGTGGGCTGTTCCCGGCCATAACAGCCCACTGGATCTCTAGCGCTAGTGTGAAAGTACCCTTATATGCCCCTTCATAGTTAGCGCTTCCTCCTCCTACACACAGACTCAAAGATGTGCTCATGCTGCAGCTAATGTGTCTGGAGTGGGTGATTTAAAATATATTCCCACGATAACGATATTAAGAAATTTATCACAATAAATACCCATTTAGAAGAAAAAAACACTTTGGGCCACAAGGAGAAGACATTATACTGTATGGGGGCAGCCACAAGGAGACATTATATTGGACGTCGGGGAAGGTGAAGGGACTGCTCCCTGCTTTACCGTCACCCGTCTCTGCTTCCTATGGATGCAAAGACAGCTGACCACGGGACATAGCCACCCGTTCCCGGACATAGCCGCTAAAATCCTGACTGTACTGCCGAATCCGGAACGGTTGGGACTGGAGCTATGGTATATTGTATTGGTGGTGCCTGGGTATACCGACAAGTTATCCGGAGCGCGAGCCTGGGGTATACCGACAAGTTACCCGAGTCTCAGACCAGTTAGTTAGTTGTTAGGTTGTTAGTTAGTGCGCTGAGTGGTAACCATCGTGCCCATTGTTGCAACTCCCTCACGGGCGAAGTGTTGATTGCAGTTTGAAGTTTAGCCGCTTGAGTCGGCGTGTAAATTGGGGAGATCGTAGTGGTTTCTCTCTCCCCGGGGAAATCGTAGTGTGTTTCTCTTTCCCTTCCCCCCGTGATTTATTGGCTAGTCGGAGGACGGTTAACTCAGGTTGGCGAAAGGGGCCGCGCCAGTAGGGCACTGTAAGATATGCTTCAAGTGTTCAAAAAACGGCACAGTCTCCCGGCTGGTGCTCAGAATGCTGTCAGTCTGGTTAAGACTCGTGAAGGGAAGAAGTACATAAAAGATGCTAGGAAGTTATTTAAACTTGCTGGAATGCCATCTGAGGGAAGATTACATCCAAGCATGTGGAAACGAGTCTTAGATAATCATAAAGGAACTCTACAAGACGAAGGTCTGCTGGAAGCTGCACATGCTTTCTATAGAACAGCAAATAGTTTGAAAAAGGAAGGATTTGAGGAAGTTCAAGGGGGGGGGCTCCCCCGCTGCTGAGGCTTTGTTCGGATATATGCTGCGTAACAATGCTGAAAAGTTAACTCTTTGTGACAAAAAGCAGCCACCGCCCTATAATGGCGTCGAGGCTAACTCTGGTGGGTGGACCTGTACAGTTTGTGATTGCCAAAATCCGGATATCCGCACTACCTGTTACAATTGTGGCGCGCCCCGTCCCCACCGCCCTAGTCACACCCCTACTGCGCCTGCCCCTGAAAGCTTACCACCTCCACCCGGAAATAACCAAACCGGATTTTTGGAACTTCCCCTGGTGGCCATCTTAGTACTCCACATGGAGGCGGACCGGAAGCCCCTTAGCCACCATTTTTGGTGAGCCCTTTGTACCCGGTCTTAACACCCACCGGAGCATACTACAGTCCCCCTTCAAAAGCAACAACCACTGCTGTCCCATTGTGTCCGGTGATTAATACAACTCGGGAGACCTCAGCTGCTATCCCAACCCAGAGGACTCCTTATTCAAAATTCGATCCGGACAGCCTAATTACATTTGATTCACCCCCTCACGCCCGAGATCCACCTCATCTGAGTCCCCAGCCACCACTACGGCCCAATCCTCCTCCCACGTCCATAGGTTATGATGTCCCGGACACTAGCTCATACCATTCTAGTACCACTGCACCAGTTTGGATCCCGATATTTGAAAAGGCCCTGCCAAACCAGGGAGGAGGAACTGTTTTGTTAACTGTTGGCATTGGAGATCTTACTGTTTGTAGACTGGGGGCTATTGTTAACCCTGCTAATGCTAATCTGAGACACCGAGGAGGCCTGGCTGCGGCCATAGTCGCTGCCGGAGGGGAAAATATATAGGCAGACTCTGATTCAGTGATCCGCCACAATGGTCCTATACCAGTGGGTGACATTGCTATCACCGGCCCAGGGAGGCTCCCTTGCTCCATGATCATCCATGCAGTGGGCCCTGTATATAATCCACATCAGCCTGACCAATATGCCAACCTTCTGAAAAAGGCTGTTCAGAACTCCATTCTATATGCCTCCAGAGTCCCCACGTCCCAAATGTCAGACCGATCAATTGGAGTGCCCCCTGTCTCCTTGGGAATATATGGGTATCCTATCAAAGAATGTGCCTCCGTGCTGGTTTCCGGCATATGTGAGCTTGTTGCAAGGGAACCGCTCAATTTAGATGAAATCAGACTGATTAGTAACTCCCAAACTACTGCACATGTCCTGAAGGATGCCTGCCAACGACATACCACCCCAGCCATAGGCCCTCCCCCCATCTAAAACAGGAACCACAAGACCTACCACCACTGTTGGACCTACCACCACCACTACCACCACCACCAGAGGAACTCCCTTTGCCTCTACCTCAACCTCTGGATCAAGTTGCACAGGTGGATGGTCCTCTCTTATATATTAAATTCACACCCCAGCAAGCTGCTACTCTTACTGCCCAACTACCTGACCCTGAAACCAGTCCCATGCCCTTCTACAGGCGGGTAGTGCAGATACAGAAAACCTACTCTGCTACCTGGCAAGATCTCCTATCCCTTGTTTCAATCAAAGCAGGGGATTCCTATTGGCCAGTGATTGAAGCTTACCTCAATGATGCTCGCCTGTCTTCAGACCAAACCTGGGAGTTAGGTGCTGAGTTTTGTGATCAATTGAAAGTTTGGGCCTTAGAGAAACTCACTGACCAGTCCACATCCCTCAAAGATGTAGTTCAGGAATCTGGAGAATCTGTGGAGAAATATGCTGCTCGCCTGTCTACACTCTTCGGTGATCTTGGATTCTCTCTTCAACATAAGCCACAAGCTCAACTACTGTCTCAGGCCTTCATTGATGGCCTACTCCCTCCCCTCAGGGATACTATTCTCAAAACAAGGCCAGAAGTTACTAACATGAGCATGAAAGATGCCCTTCTTATTGCTAAAGGCTTCCAGAAGAGCAGCAAGGAGACCAAAGACAAAAAGAAAATTATGCTCCTCACTACAGATCAGAATGATGATGCTAACAAGGAGGCTGAATACTTCATGCCAGCCCTTACCCCTCCAACAGGGCCATCCCAACAAATGCTTCCTGGTCAGATGCCCCCACCTGTGCCTTATCGCCAGGAGTATCACCAGGGTTACTCTCAGCAATATAGAGGGCCACCGCAGAACTACAGGGGTCAGCCGGAATACCCTACAGCGTCAAGATTAATATGTTGGAAATGCGGCAAGGAAGGACACATTCACAGGGACTGCCGCTCTGGTCTAAGATTCCGCCCCCCACGCAATGACCCACTGCCTTACTACCCAAACAAACATCAATATGCACCACCACAAGGGCCTCTACAGCAACAACAGCAGAGTCACCCCCACAATGATAATAACCAATGAAGGTCAGGCCAGCCCATACCCCTCATGCCTTCCCCCTCCTTTGGAGATTCTTCTTGCTCCACAGTTGTTCTGAAGGTGGACAATACACCTGTTCCTTTCATGGTGGATATGGGTGAGGCCAAAACAGTCATCAGACGTCAGGATCTCCCACCCTCCGTTCCTCTTTCTGCTGACTTCATGTCCTGTATTGGGGTAGAAGGAGTCTCTACTCGAAGCCCACTCACGATTCCTATCCCACTTGGCCCCTTCCCTTATGTAATGACCCAACTCATTGTCTCTGACACCTGTCCTGTCAATCTTTTGGGTGCTGACCTCCTTAGGCACCTTAAAGCCCAGATCTCCTATAGTGCTCAAGGCATGCAACTAACTCTTCACAACCCTGATACTCCTAAAGGCACACAGGACGTTTGCTGTTTTAAAAGCCCTCCCTCTGATGTTGTTGGAGACCTCTACTTCTGATCCTTTGTTTGGAGTCCCTCCTGATGTTCTTCAAGTTATCCCCTCCACACTTTGGTCCACAGGACCTGATGATATAGGGAGACTACCAGTTCCTCCTGTTATGGTGCATCTTAAACCCGGTGTATCCTGTCCACGGGTCCCCCAATACCCTCTCAAGGCCATCCAAGAAGAGAGTCTCTTTCAACAAATCTCTGTACTTCTGCAACAGGGAGCACTGATCCCCTGTGTGTCCCCTTGCAACATTCCTTTGTTTCCAGTCAAAAAGAAGACCCCAAAGGGCCAACCCCCTAAGTTCAGACTGGTTCAAGACCTCAGAGCAGTTAATGCCGCCACCGTGCCGGAAACTCCTGTTGTGCCCAACCCCCACACTCTACTGGCCTCCATTCCCCCTGATGCTGTTTGCTTTACTGTGATTGACCTAGCAAATGCCTTCTTCAGTGTCCCTTTGCATCCTGACTGCCAAGAGTTGTTTGCCTTCACCTTTCGAGGATCCCAATACACCTGGACAGTCATGCCTCAAGGAGCCCAAAATAGCCCAAACCAGTTCACCCAAGCTATGAAGCTTTGCCTCACTCCGTGGATACAAGCCAATCCCTCAGTCACTCTGCTCCAGTATGTAGATGATCTTCTACTTTGTGCTAATTCCAAGGAGGGTGGCAAACAGTCATCAGTCTCTTTACTTCTATTCCTGCATGGTCTTAACTGCAAAGTGTCCAAAGACAAAGTTCAGTGGTGTCACCCCAAAGTTCTCTTTCTTGGCCACTGCATCTCCCATGGAACCAAGCACTTGACTGAAGACAGGAAGAAGGCAATAGAAGACATCCCCTACCCTAAAACGACTACCCAACTCCAAGCCTTCCTAGGCCTTATTACTTACTGCAGACAATGGATCCCTGATGCTTCCAGGACAATGCAACCATTGTATGATGCTCTGAAAACTGGACCTTCATTTAACGATGCAGAAACCCCGAATATCTATCGACAACAAAAGGAAGCATTCCAGAAACTCAAAGACCAAATAGCCCAATCGCCTGCCTTGGGCCTACCCAATTACGCCCTCCCCTTCAATCTTTTTATCACAGAGAATGATGGACACGCTGCAGGAGTTCTTACCCAAACCCATGGTGGGCGTCAGCGCCCTCTGGGTTACTACTCTTGCAGACTTGATGCTGTTGCTAGATCAGCCCCAATGTGCCTCAGGGCCGTGCATGCTGCCCATGCCCTTCTTGACAAAACTGCTGACATCATCCTTGGCCATCAGGCCATTGTTCATGCTCCACATGACCTTAAAGCCATTTTGGATCAAACTCAACCAAAACACCTCACCAATCAAAGACACCTACGTCTACAATGTTCACTACTGCTACCTGAGAATATCACACTACGAAGATGTACTGTGCTCAATCCTGCCACTCTTCTCCCACTCTCTAGGGGGATGTATACTCCAATCTCTCCCCAGAAGAAGAAAAGGAAGAAGAAATGGATGAAGCATACTTCAGGTTCCTAAACCATGACTGTATACGACAAATGGATGCGGAAACATCTTCGCCTGTTACAGTCTTCGACACCCCACTGGACAATCCTGACATGGAGCTCTGGACCGACGGCTCCCGGTTTGCTGACGAATGTGGGCGGTTCCATACTGGATTTGCTGTTGTTACCCTACAACAGCCGGTGGTGACTGGTTCACTACCTAACCACATGTCAGCACAAGAAGCAGAGCTGGTAGCCTTGAAGAAGGCGTGTGAACTGTCAGAAGGCAAGGAGGTCAACATCTACACCGACTCAAGATATGCCTTTGGGATTGCACATGACTTTGGTCAACTCTGGAGTAATAGAGGCTTCATCACAGTAGCTGGAACACCAGTGAAGCATGCTGAACACATCAAAGGCCTCATGCAGGCTATCCAGCTCCCGAAGAAAGCCGCAATCATCAAGGTCAGGGCCCATGGCAGGGTGAACTCCAAGGAAACACAGGGAAACAACCTGGCAGACCAAGAAGCCAAGAAGGCAGCACTACAGAGAGTGGAAGAAGAGTGCCAGGAGCAATATGTGATGGCTGTGACCAGAGCAAGACAGAAGGCCCTGGAGGATATGAAACTACAAGAGCCCTTTGACCCAATGGACGACTGGAGCATAGGGAGAACCCCGGGAGACAAACTCATCTCTGAACAGACGCACACTACCTTGGAAGAACAGAAAAGTGGGAAGCCCATGGAGCTCGGAGAGAAGGAAGATTATGGAAGAATAATGGACTTGTCTGCTTACCCAAGAGGATGTATCCTGCAATTGCAGCATGGGCTCATGGCTGCACTCACAGGGGGAAAAACCAGGCCTTGGCTCTGATTCGAAAATTCTACTTTGCCCCAGGCATCTCAACCACCCTTGCGGCCTACAACAAGGCCTGCCAAGTCTGCCAAACTTGTAATCCTTCCAAGACAGAGAAAGTACCTCCTAAACATCTGGCTAAACCAATGTATCCGTTCCAGAGGATTCAAGTGGATCATATTCAGATGCCCAAAGCTGGAAAATACGAGTACGTCTTGGTCCTGGTGGACATGTTCTCTTCATGGCCAGAAGCTTATCCTGTGGCAAGCATGACAGCAAAGGTAACAGCTAAGAAACTCATCACAGAGACTGTCTGCAGGTTTGGAATACCTGAAGTGATTGAGAGTGATCAAGGTCCTGCCTTTACAGCCCAAGTTTATAAGGAACTCTGGCACATGCTAACGGCGGGGCTTGGCCTACACGTCCCTTATCACCCACAAAGCAGTGGCAAAGTCGAGAGAATGAACTCTACACTCAAAACCAAACTCCTGAAAATGACCCAAGACAGTCCACTCCCCTGGCCAGAACTGCTACCCATTGCCCTGTATCATGTCAGGCACACTCCCCTTGCTAAACATGGCCTCACCCCCTTTGAGATCCTGTTTGGGTCAGCTCCCAGGTTGGCACACTTTAACCCTCAAGAGTTGATTAACAGTCATGATAAAACTGTGCAATTTGTCATTGAGCTTGCGCGAGAATTGTCTAACACACATGCTGCAGTTTTGTCCTCCATTCCAGATCCCTCTACTGACGAGGCTATTCACTCACTGAAGCC
>ONZH01026905.1:0-28129 GCA_900303285.1 Rhinella marina
CACAATATCACAAAAAGTTGCCTGGACATTCAGGCCTTTTTTGGCCGTCATGAAAAGGGTTAAATACACTCAGATATTCCGTGGGGTTAAACATTGCAGATTAGGCTGGTCATAAAAGTGAGATTTTTTTAGACAAAATGTCTTAGGCTATTTTCACACTAGCGGCAGGGCATTCCGGCAGGTGAATCCATGCTGCCGCTGGCTCCTGTGTGGGGCCACACTATAATTCATTCACTATAATGGGGGCAGGCCATGGATCCGGCCGCAGCACGGCAAACTTGCCGAGAGGCGGCCGGACCAACAGTACAACATGTACATGTACAAGTAAAATGTTAAAAAGGCCCCACACGTGCACCAGCGGCAGCCTGTATTCGGTGGGCTGTTCAACCGCCGGAACAGCCTGTCGTAGTCCCCTGCCGCAAATGTGAAAGTAGCCTTATATGTGCACAATTCAAGATTTCTGCTCCTGCTATACAGTGCAGCAATGTACACAGCGAAACAATAGACTCCAGGGTGAAAATGCAAAGTTGGTTCATCAGAAGTTATAGGGTTAATTGAGGACTTATTGCTTCATATAGTTCATAGCTCTGCTGCCAAGTTAAACCTTACTAAAGAAGAAGGAAGTAAAACAAAATAAATAAGAAATCTTAAAGGATAACCCAATGGCACCCGGTCTCAGGTGAGCCCAGGGTCAAATTCTGGATTTGTGATCCACATGTGATCTCTTTATGGTTATTGTAACTTTTATATATCGTTATATAAAGGAGGATGAAATTTGACCGAACGGTAATATGTATGAGGGTGTCAGACTGTGCAGGGACACACCCGCAACTGGTAACACCTTCATTGCCAACTGTCATTCATTCATTCATTGCTTCTAGCAGGAATAACAGAGGAATGGTATAACATAGAGACATAAGAAAAGACGGGCCAGAATTGGGGGATGCAAGTAGTTACTAAAAAAAAAACACAGGAGAGGCCTTCTTCAACAGGTCTGAACATTACTGAAGATGGAGCTCTGATGATATATACCATATTAATGGAGACTAAGGGGGTCATTTATTAAGACTGGCATTTTAGACGCTGGTCTTAATACCTCGTTAGCTGGCAGTAGATGCAGACATAAATTTAGTGTATTTGACGCCTTCCTAAAGGGGCATTATGACCAGCGTCTAAAATAGGCATAGAAAATGATAAATGAGATGGGCCTGCAGGAACGCCCCCTTCCCCTCCCACACCACGCCCCCTTTTTATACCTGGCATTAGCGGGGAAAAGTCACATATTGTGATACAAATAACCTTTGCGCCACAATCTTCGACAGATGTACGCCAAAAAGTGGTGTATATCTGGCTGTAAATGACCCCCTAATGACTGAGCGGGAGACTGCATGTCTCGCATATCTACAGGGCTGGACTCCGGCACTGACATAGTCTCTCCGCTCGTGTGAAAGGGGCATAACTGTATACATTAGATTTGTCCGCTCAACGCTTGAATTCTTACCATTCATCGTTGTTTGAATCGTATCCAGCGTTTTATTTGCCTCCATCTCGATACTTTTTTTAATCATCCCTCCAAGAACCGGACCGATCCCTGTACAACATCCAATGCAAAGGTAAAGTCAGATTATAACTTGTAGCAGATCTAGACCAGGGATGCCCAACCTGCGGCCCTCCAGCTGTTGTAAAACTGCAACTCCCACCCTGACCTGCTGTCGCCTGATAGCTGTAGGCTGTCCGGGCATGCTGGGAGTTGTAGTTTTGCAACAGCTGGAGGGCCTCGGTTGGGCATTCCTGTTCTAGATCATCAGTATATAGAAGTATTCACATACACACACACCCTGCATTAGTTATATTTAATTCCAGGAAAGCCTGGTTCCCAGAGAATCCTGAGTAGTAGTTATGTCACATGGCTGCCGGCAAAAGGTGCATTGTTATATAATGAGCCCCCAACCCACCCCTGGTTGTCTTGCAGCCCTGCAATCTTGCAGTTTCCAACTGATCCAGAACCTTCTAGTGGGAGAAGTGAAGGTGGAGAAGCACAGCCTAACAGAAACAATGTTGCAGTTCACAGCTGCCATAGACTTGTATTGTGCCTCAATACAAGTCAATGGGAATGATTAAGCAGTTTCCAGATGTAAACAACCGTTTGTCAGAGCTAAACCAGACAGTCAAAAGTTCATTGTGTCTTTTTTTCTGCAAAACTTAGCTCTGCATAGTCCTTTATGGTAAGGGCCGTCGTGCAAACATATCTTTGGTCCATATCCGATCTGCAATTTTTGCTGGTCAGATGCACACCCATTCACTTCAATGGGGCCACAAAAGATGTGGACAGCACAAATGGATATGGTCATGTGCATGAGGCCTAACTGTCAAAAATTACAGGCTTCTCAGTGAACAGGCTCGAAAGTCCCAAAGTCTTTCAGTATTAGCTGTCTGTGCATTAACCCTTTCCACAGGCAGTGCGATAACAGTACAAATGCACATGATATAGTACAATAGACATTTAAAATATAAAACATTATAAGTGTCAGCAATGGAATAAATCACAGTGTAAGGTAACCCTTCAAAGTTCAATAAAGTAGTAAGTTGATGTCTTATAATGCAGCAATAGGAGCAAAGGCCCACAAATGTCCAGACTCCAATATCCGATAAGATATTGATGAGCTATCCTGAGGCTAGGCCATCATCAATATTAAACTCGTACTTGAAACCAGGAACTAAGCTTATTCTGCCCATGGACTTACCGATAATGCTGCTGTTGGCCCAGTTAATGGGGACCCTACTTGCATTGAAAATAATGTCAACGTCCTGAAAAACAAAAAGCATTCTTAGTCACCCCTAATACTGGAGTTTATACACTTACCGTGGTTATAGGTTCAAGAAATACATATATTTTTATAGAATATTTCAGGTTTTTTACTTTTTTTTTTTTAAAGCCTAACTTTACTCAAAACCTGTATGTCTCAGGAAGCCGAGATATGAGGTGCTGTCTGATGAGGTCCTCGCACATTAGCATTGCCTTAAAAGGGGTCCTCTCACTTCAGTAAGTGGCATTTATCATGTAGATGCAGTTCATGCAAGGCACTTACTAATGTATTGTGATTCTCCATATTGCTTCCTCTGCTGGCTGGATTCATTTTTCCATCACATTATACACTGCTTGTGTCCAGGGGTTACGACCACTCTGCAATCCAGCAGTGGTGGTCGTGCCTGCACACTGTAGGAAAAGCATTAGCCTCTGTGCGCTCCCATGGTCCCGGCCACCAGATTGGCCGACGCTTTTTCCTATATTGTGCAAACACGACCACTACTGCTGGATTGCAGGGTGGTCGTAACCCATGGATATGAGCAGTGTATAATGTGATGGAAAAATGAATCCAGCCAGCAAAGGAAGCAATATGGAGAATCACAATACATTAGTAAGTGCCTTGTATTTACTTTCTCTACATGATAAATGCCACTTACTAAAGTGAGACATCCCCTTTAACCACATAGTATGGCAGTATTCATGCCTGACCTCCGCTCCATACAAAGGCCTCTTCACTGCGGCTGTGCCAGTCCCATATTTTGGTGATCGGTGGGGTACAGGGTGGTCATACGGTGCCACCAGTGTTTCCTGTGGTTGTGTAGCATGCATTTATAGATGGACGGTTCCTCCTTCCCCTTATTACACGCTGCTGTTTGCTTTCTATTCTGTAGTATCAGGTCCTTGTCTTTTGTCTCATATCCCCTGTAAATCTTTACAGCTTATTCAGCCATTCTGCTGGTAACCGGCCATAAACCCATGTTCCCGGGAGCCGGGTAATCCTTCCATTGACTCAGCAGATGGTAGAGCTCAATAAATGGACGCTCTTCCGAAAAGTAGTCTGATTTACTAGGCAAACACCGCCTAGTTAGCGGGCTACCAGGGTATGCTGGGAGTTGTAGTGTTTGCTCCACCTATCAATGGCCGGGGCGCTGGGTACTGTACCTGGGGCACTGAATTGATGTAGGTCTTCAGGTTGTCCACTGTATTATTGAAGGACGTGAAACTTCTGTCGACTGCGCTGTTCATTTTGCTGTTGCTATAAAACGCGCAGATGTCGCCCGCCCTGAGGAGGAGAAAAAAAACCCGCCATCAGTTCAGATCACATAGCTCTAAAAGGCGTAAACACAAAAAAAGGTTATTTCATGTGTAATGACGAGTTATACAATGTTATAATATAGTTTTTGGATCAATTGCTGGCCGATTTCAAGACCCCTGCTTTCAGTCATTGAATGGAAACCCTAACTTGATATAAATCTGTCATGAGACGGACGCACAGAGTTTGTTGCAGTTGAAGGGGACTTATAAAGGGCACCCCTGCTCATACCTCTATAAGGATATATGGATGTCGTAGATAGGGTCCACTGCCCTGGGGCCCCCTAGTCTGTCTATGCGCCGACTTCTATTACAAAGACAGCAATTCATCTCAATGGTCACCATGTAATACTATAGATCCTCTGCAGTGGGCGCTGTCAGGCCTGACTGACTATGGCTTCCAATGCCACAAAATTAGGTGGTTACCAAGGGTGGGACATGGGGCACAGGGGTGCACCTAGCCTTTCTGCTGCCTGAGGCGAAAAACTAAAATGGCGCAATGCCCCCCCCCAATTTCTTAACCTAACCCCTTTGCCTCAATGAAAGCTCTTATTGCCCATGGCCATTCGGCTGCCCCCCTCTTGCCCCTTCCTGGTGCTGCCTGAGGCGATCGCCTCACCTGGCCTTATTGGTGGTGCACCCCTGATGGGGCAATCAGCTGACTGGGAGCTAACAAGGGAGTCTGTTGCCTCCAAAATCGGTTTTAAAGAGAAGCATACCAGCATGTAGGGTCGTTGCCCAAAACATAACCGTACCTTTCTTGTGACTTCTAATTCAGAGAAATGCTTCATTTTATCTTTAGGCTGATGAGGTTTCAGGTGCACCATTGACGCAGTACCATTTTTCAGTGCACCATGCCTACACCGCTTTCACCACCCAGCACCTCCACTTCTGCTGTGATTGACAGTGCCAGGTTTCCCCTGCATCATCGCCCCTAGCTCTGACTGTTCAGACCTCGGCACTTGCTAAGGACATTCCACGGAGGCCAGGTCCGAGGGCTATTTGCGCTTGCGTCGAAGTTTGGGAACTGAAGGCAATGGAGAACTGAATGGTACAGCCCCGCCCATGGTGCACCTAAATCCCTAAATCCCATTTCTCAGGACAGTCAATGCAAATTCAGGACCTCTCCATAAGTGGGCAGTCAAACACTGTGAGGGCATTCTCAGGTGGGGTCTATATGTCCCAAATTTACAAATTGCAAAGAGGGTATGTATGAGATTAGAGGACTGGTATGGTTATATTTGGGGAGGAACCTACTCTATGGTGCAAGTCATTCGAAACTTGGCCAACCATGTAATATCTAGAAGGACCTGATCTGTAAGAAGCTCTCCACTCTGGTTTATAAAGAGTGTCCTGAGCCTTCTCGGAGCTTCTGACTGACCAGGAGACCATTAACTGGGTTCACCTAATTAGACCTTCTACTATGATTGGATCTTCTTGGTTCCTCAGTTCAGATATAGAAGAGAATAACCCAGACACTGCCGTCTAGACCTCTAGGTCAAAATATGGCCCTGAAGCCACCATAGAAGCCTTCCCTACATGCAACAGGACCTGAGAAAAGCATCATTATGTAAAATATGCTATGGCCACCCGAGGGGCTCTGCCTACAAAATGTCCGTCTCTGATGTGTGCAAGTATAAAGGACGGTGTCTATACTCACAGAATGATGAGAGTGATAATGAACAGGAAGCAGTACAGAAACCTCCTCTTGCAGTTGATGTTCTTTGTCTGTTTCTGGTACATTTTTCCACCACAATTTCCACAGCAACGACAGCAACAGAAAAATAAGCCCACCAGCGTCATCAGTATGATGAAGAGGAGGCCGATGGCTAGAGCCACGAGGTAGCCCACCTCATACGTCAGCACCTAAAGACAAGTACTACATTAATACATATACATAGCAAAAGAGGCCAAAAAAATATTACAAAAAATATACTTAGCATAGACATATAGACTACAATGGACGTGTGGAGAAGGTTGGGAGGACCCATGATTGGTTGGCCGAGTCTCTCCTTCCCATGGCTAGTGTGACCCAAAGTCCACCTTCCTTCATGGGCAATGGGAACCAACCAAGGTGCATCACTTTGGAATCAATCTGAACCCGACCGATGTGGTGTCATAGACCGGGTTCCTAGAGGGTGCTGTGAGGCCTGGTCTTCTATGGAAGCATCCAAGCGCTTCAACATTATCATAACACAAGAGACAACTAAAACTGGATTTATGAATGAAAATCTTCTTATAGTGATGAGAACGTGATGACAGAGGAAAGACTAAATACTTGGGCTAGAGTCTACCTGATGTTCCACTCGACCAACACCATGCTTGGTCTACATGGCCCATAAGACAATCGTTCCGTCCAACAAATCGGTCATTGTGTTCTCATGGATGGCGGCATCATCTGGCCAAATCTGCACGTGAGCGTTGAAGCTTATCTGTACAGTAACGTTTCGTACTACCGGCATCACATACTTTGGATACAGGCCGAATGAGCGTCACGTATTACAGCGATGAGAAGGACCATGGCTAGACGCTGGTTTATTTACACAGTGTTTTTTGAAGAAAACACGCTCTTATCAGACAATACAAGTGACGTCGTGTTATGGACGCTTACTGAACCCTGGCGAGGGTGAAATATTCACACAGCCAATGCAAATATGAAAAAGTCTACACCCATGAGCCATAGGGGACCACTGAGACAAAGACTGGAAGCCGTCAATGAAGGACGTCACCAGCAAAATAAATGACAGCTCCCATTGTGCTGGTTATCCTGGCCTCTGGGAACAAAAAGCATTTACTGCTCTGCGAGCCATCTGGAGAATCTATGTATGGGCGGGATGAATTAAAACTGGTGCCAATACAGTGACCCAACTAATTTGGAGTTAAAAGGGTTAATGTCTTGTTTTATTCTTTGTATGTGAGTACTATGTACATAGGTGGCACAGCTTAGATATTGTGCCCTACTCAGAAGGAAGAAGACTTGTCCGTCCAACTCTGATGGAGGAACCGTGTAATCTGACTGCATCATCCAGTGACGAAGCAGCCAAGTGCGAGGAGCTGCATGGGTCTGTGCAGTGTGAGGCCTGCTTCAAGGAGCTCTCCGTCCCTACATGCTGAGGACAAGTGCCAAACTCCTTGGAGGAGAAAGAGGAAAGAGATCTATAGGATCACAAGGTACTGTTCGTGTTAGCAAAGGTAATGCTCGTTTATGGCTATGGACTTTGCTGCTTGTGGAGAGGGTATGTGCCGAGGGCACCCACCACACAAAATATAACGGATTGGCCATCTGTTTGAAGATCTGCATCGTGCAGTGGGAACTGGAAGGACTGATTTTTAGAACTTTGGCACACCTTTGGTCGATCTGGAAAGATTACAATGGGTTTAGAAAGAGACTCAGGAACTACTACTACTGCAGCATCCTACTGAAAGGCAGTAGGACACTGCAAATTGGAGTATGCTTTTATATGTACATGCTGATGAAAGGTCAAAATTGTGATTAAATGTGTATTGATGCATTTTCATATAAAAGACCAGTATGGAAAGAATAGGCCGTAACCGCCAGCCCACTAGATGAGGCCGTTTAGCCTCTCCCCAGGAGGAGTTAGGTCTAACATAACCTAGACTATTCCCATATAGCTGCACTGAGAAGGTGTTTGGTGCAGTGGCTGGGTATCGAGGTGGCATTGAGGTGTCACCACACGTTGCAGATCTGCGGAGGGGATGGTAAAGATTGGTGGAATGCACTGAGCTAGCTTCTCCAGTATCCTCCCTGGTAGAAGAAGGTTCTGTGCTGAGGAAAGGCCTGAGCTAGCTGTTCCACTCTCTCCTAGAAGGCTGCTTCCCTGGCCAAAGGGATGATGGCTTATGAGCTGTGGCTTAGTCATAGGGCAGGGTATCCCCATCTCACTGTCTTCTTCTCGGTCACTCCTGCAGTCTGGCAGAGTCTCTCCTACTAAACACTTTTCCTATCTGCAGCCACTAGCAGCTCTCACTGTTCTAGTTTTATATAGTTTCCAACTGATTTCAGAACCTTCTAGTGATAGGGGTGAAGCTAGTGATGCACAGCCTTATAGAAACAATGTTGCAGGTCAAAGCTGCCATAGACTTGTATTGTGACTTAGTACAATACAAGTCAATGGGAATGACTGAGCGTTTCCAGACGTAAACAACTGTTTGACAGAGCTAAATCAGATCAAAAGTTCATTGTGTCTATTTTTTATCCCTCCAAAACTTTGCACTGCATAGTCCTTATGGTAACTGTGGAAAATGATAGCTTTCTCAGTACAAAGACTGGAATTCCCAAAGTCTCTTAGTGTGAACTGGGCTTTGTATTAACCCTTGTCACAATTCAGTGTAGACACAGTGCAAATGGACAGGACATACCACAAAAATAAAATTCTTCAGTATAAACAGTATAACTGCAAACAACGGCATAAATCACAGTGCAATTTAACCCTTCAAAGGGCAATAAAGTAGGAAGCTGATGGCTTTGTATAGCAGAAATAGGGACAAAATGTCCTCAAACATCCAGACTCCAAAGTACTCTTTCTCCAGGGCACTACATTTGTATGAGGTTGCCTCTATACAAACTGGACGAGAGATAAACAGCAGAATGTATACCGCATCATCATAAATATTAGAAAGAATGAGGGGTAACCCCACCCCACATTCCAGTAGAGAAAAAATATTAAATTAGTTGTTAAATTCCTACAATTGTTTCTCTAATTCCCAATTACATATATGAGGAAACTGCATTTCCCAGAATGCACCATGTGCTTTGTAGCCCTCTTGCACCTGATAGAGGTGACGGCCATTGTTTGAGGGGCAGGGGAAACCAGCACTTCCGGTGAACAACAATGGATCCCCGGGCAGAAGATGCAGATTTCCTCTTCCCTGTGGGTCAGAGTATTGTGTGGACTGCTCGCTGCGGGAAGCCATGGTGCAGCTGGAGATTCTGCTGCAGTGTCCAGGGAAAGGAAGCTGCTCCGAGACCACATTTCTATAGAAATGATCTGCAAGGCATAAGATCTCCAGGCTTCCACTTCTCGAGATGTACTTGGCTTAGCCTATGTGGTGGTTTGCACTTTGGAATCATACATTATTGCACTGACTCAAAACAATAAAGCCTAAACATTCTACCTAAAAAGCAGTGCTGCAGTTTAAAGCATGGAAGTATGAAGTCATGCCTCTCATTTAATAGTCTAGGGCTTGGAGATGAATTTTCATTGTGTCCACGTTGATCAGAACCCCTTGCGATGACTGTGCTGCCTCGTGACTACCACAGGTCATTAAGAAAAGAGGAGGAGCACTTACCTGATTAGAACTGATGCCATTAAAACTCTGCGTTTTAATCGCCTGTTCGAGAAAGTCTGCAAAAAAAAACAATCATTTAAGGTCACATTGTTCCATCACGGACATAGACTACGTCCCTGTTCACATCTGCATCGTGTCTCCCACTTGTAACAGAAGCCACGTCGCTCTGCCGGATCCGTCATAAAACAGATATAAGCCAGCCCTCATCTTTAGAAACCAAACCGTCCATAGGTATTCAAATGACAGGGGGCAGGGCTGCAATGGACATTTAATCAGTTCACCCTTGTGCGCATCCAAAGTACTAGGCATTAGATTTTTCAACTTGTTGATCAAGGTAGATCTTCACTTGAACCTGGTAGATGAAAACACCTCATTTTGTGGTTCTTTGTTAGTTTCCGACACCTTTTGATGTCCTACTTTTGTAACCACTGCTTCCTGTACATATGGTATCTTACATGAAGTAGATGATAGATGGAAAGCAGTATCAGTAGCCTGTAAACATCTGCCTATGGTTTGGCAGTGGGCCCTTTTACCTACTGGGCACCTAGACATTGGGCATATACAGATACCAAAGGAGCAAGGGTCCAGACTCCTTGGAGATATGGTGGTGAAATTCATACCGGTGGCCCGTATGGTGTCTTATTTTCCCACAAGAACGGGCGTTGTAAGTGTTATTTCAGTGCATGCTGCTGGTCACATCACTCAACGGATGTTTGCCATGCAGTTTGTACATTTACGTGACTTACGACACCTCTGTGTAGCCGCATTGTTGTAGTGTTTGCTTTCATCGATACAGCGCGGACTCATTTATAACCGAAACCCAAGGAATACGTCAGCCATGGAACTGCAGAAAAAGGCTTATCAGGGTATCTTTATCAAAAAAACATCACCCAGCAAAAAGTTATTTGTCACATTATAGAGACTGTGTACGCCAACTTTATATGAAACTTGGTAATATGATACTAGAGGACATTGGCCCCTTCCTTGCCTTTCAACAACTGGAGTTCTACAGGACTTCAGTGAATGCTCTGAAACCTCCTCAGTCAACAAATAATCCATCTAGTGTAAAAAGGTCAATAGTAGACAAGAGGGAGGGAGGAGGGGGATGCAGCTGCAGATTGTCTGTCTCCACTAGTGAATGGGGAAAGGCTAGGGGGCATTGCCCAGGAGAGACATCTGATTGGCTCAGAGCGCAAACAAACCTCTGACATCACACCAGGAAAACCACGCCTACTCTTTAAGGAAGGAGAAAAAAAAAGTGTGCATTCACAGAACCTAAAAGATACAGATTCTGGCAAATACACATCTACAGTTGGAGGGATTGTGATGTTTCTTTTGTTTTGTGGAGGGTGCTATTAAAGGACATCTGTACCTTGACCTGTTACATGTGCACTTGACAGCTGAAGACATCCGAGTTGCTCCTATGTTCATATGTGCCCGCATTACTGAGAAAAATTATGTTTTATTATATGCAAATGAGCCGCTAAGAGCAACAGAGGCGTGGCCATTACACCTAGAGGATCTGCTCTTTCTGCAACTGCAACGACCTCTGAACTTTACTCTGATCATCATGCTTGGCCCTGACTTCAGAGTGCAGAGGGCGCGGCAGATTCAGAGAGAGCAGAGCCTTTAGGTGTAACGACAATGCCCCCATTGCTCTTTGATGCTCATTTGCATATATTAAAATTTCATTTTTCTCAGCAATGCGGACACATATGAACATGGGACCAACACAGATGTCTTCAGCTGCCAAGTGCACATGTAACAGGTCAGCCAGTGTCATAGGTACAAAACTGCTGACAGATGCCCTTTAAAGGGGTACACTGGATGGCATCGTGGTTGGTATCATAGGGAAATGATCAGTATATTAGGGAGGTTATGAGCAAAAATGCAAGTCATATTCGAATTTTGATAGGACAGTAACCATGTACTCCTGTTCTATCCCAGAATACAAATCCAATCTAAAAATTAGGGGGCATCAGTGAATGTTCCCATGCTTCTTCTTCCATGTGCTAGTGCCAAGTGAAACAATAGCTTTGGTATAAGGGAGAAGTGTCAACTACACACTCACAATACAACTATTTATGCCGATGGATAGTTTCCCGACAGTCGATTCTAATTTGTGGCGTACGTTTAGGAGCTTCTGATCTGCAGCCAGAAATTCCAGAACCGGCAGCAGAAGCCTAAGTAGGGATTGTTCTGCATAACGGATCACCAGTATTGACTTGTGTTGCGGTAATATCTCTTAATGGGGGTCCCAGCCTTAAACACCCCAGACTTTGTTGCCACCTCAATGTAAAAATTAAAATAAAAATATGCAGTAGTCCCCTGCCTTCGCTGCTCCACTCCCATGACCCCTTTCTGGTCCCAGGCACACAAATGCTGCTGGCGCCATTACTGGTCTTAGTGGTGATGTGTCTCCAAGAAACAAGTCACTGCTGGCTCACATGCCTCAATGTGCACCCTGGGGGACTGAAAGGATCATGTAATGAAGCAGCAGGGAGCGGTGAGTGCACTTTTTATGGTTCATGTCCTAATTATAAGGGATTAAAGCTGGAAAAGCTCCGTAAGGGAAACTTATATCATTCTCACCTCCCAGCAGCATGAAGTCCCTTTCCCTGCATGCACGCTTTCTAGAAATGTTCAGAAACCTGCTCACCCCCTCCTCCCTCAAAAAAAAAGATCCATACAGTCAGTGGTATACATAGAGAAGTAAGGGCCCCATAGCAAGGATCAGACCGGGCCCCCCACACAGGACAGAAGGGTTTCCCCCTAAACCCTTTTCAATCACCCTTGGGCCATTTTTCCGCTGCCTCATTTGATAAAAGTTGTTCCTTTAGAGGGTAGAGTCCTGACCAAGTTTTCACCTCCACTAGAAGAGGAGATGATCCCAACTAAGACTGGGCCCCCTCTTGCCCTGGGCCCCATAGCAGTCTCATGGTCTGCCGCTATGGTAGTTACTCCCCTGCACATAGTGTAAAACAGTACTAGACAGGGAGGAGGGGGATGCAGCTGCAGTATCTGGACAGATGAGGAGTATTGGGGGCGACGCTCCACCCCAGGAAGAAGCCGTGCACAGTTATAGAAAGAAAATGTAGATTTTGCATTTTCAGAAAATATATATATACAGTCACATAAGGACAGGTTATGATTTTGTTCTGTACTATCATGAAAGAATAGCCGAAGCATCTATAAGATGCCCACAAAGGGTTAAAGGGGGTCTAACACCGCTCCTCACATGTATGCTTTAACATATACTGTACTTGAATTTTTACTAAAGTAACAATTTTGAAGCATCTGTTCTTATAATTCTACACTGTGCCATTCCTCTATAATTCCTCCTGAAAAATGATGAATAAATTGACAACTGGGTGTTCCCATTCTCCTTGTCAAAGCAGCTTGTCCCTAAACCTTCAGGCATTGGCGGCACTGATTGGACAATGTCATACCATGTAGGGAACCACCCATCCTCATCTGGTAACACTCAATTTATTCATACATTTCTGGGAGGAATAACAGAGGAACATCATGATGCGGGGTTATAGGAATAGATGCTCCACAACAGTCATTTCATGGGGAAGACAAGTATCTACTAAAACAGACCTGTCAGGAGGGGTGTTCAATGCTCAATCCGAAGTTATGGGTTCCAGGATGGAATAGGTTTAAAAGGGTATTCCCATCTGGGACATTATGACAGATCAGGGGCGTCGCTAAAGGCTCATGGGCCCTGGTGCAAGAGTTGAGCTTGGGCCCCCTTCCCTCAGTACTTTGTGTGTCTTCTTATGCGGCACAAGGGTCTTTGGGCCCCCTCAGGCTCCTGGGCCCGGTAGCGACTGCTACCTCTGCACCCCCTATAGCTACGCCCCTGTGACAGATCACTAGGATACGCCATAATAGTCAGATAAGGACTAGTCCCAGAGGTGGGACCTGCACCTATCTCAAGAGGGGGGCCCAATGTGAATGGACAGCACACCCTGCATGAGCACCCTCTTCATTCACTGATATGGGACTTCCGAGCGTTAAGGCTTATTCTCAGAAGCTCCCATAGCAGTAAATGGAGGATGCAGCACATGCACAATTTGCTCTCCCTTCACTTTGGAGGGCTTGTTCTGGAGATAGAATTGGGTCCCAGAGGTGGGACCTACACCTATCAGACATGTATGGCGTATCCTAGCGATATGCCATAAATGTCCCAGACGAGACAACCCCTTTAAAGAAGAGAACATGGAAAATATTTCATTATATTTCATCATTTATTATTTACATATATGTGCACCAAAGATGGTGGGTGATGCCAAGGCTAACTTTCTTGAAACTTGAACATCCCTGGTGGTCTAGGGTAGTAAAAGGGGGAGTTGTAAATTTCCCTTTGGTCTAAAGCTGGGTAATTTCACATTCCCTGGTGGTCTAGGGCAATCAAGGGGTCAATGATTGTTCCTAGGGGCCCATTAGAGGAAACGTGGGTCCTACGCAATGGTACAGTTTGCCACCTCCCAAAACTAGAGTCTCCTCAAGATCTACCAATGATTCGAGTCACGTACAAAAGGAGCCAGAAAGGAGCGAAGGTACTGTGCAAAAACGTGGAACATGTGGCTGAGGGTGGAACGAAAGGGGAAAACTTCAGCCCTGATCGAGCACCGATCAACAATATACAAGTCGATAACAGAGGCTAAACGATCATTACTACGATCATTCATCCCCCATTCAGTTTGTCTATTATTGGCCCCCTGTTATGGGCCCCAAAAACAAGGATTTTATCTGGGTATTTGGAGGCACCACTACATGGGCCAATTGTCTGGATTGAGCGTTTTTCATTCCCGATCATTGACCCTTGTTTAAAGGGCCTATTGTACATCATGTCCGGTGCATAGAGAGTTATGTGACTGAGAGTAGTAATCATGGGGGTCAGGGCTTTTTCCTATAAATTTCAATGAATAAAACCTATAGCCTGCCTTTTGCTAGCCTGAAATTCAACCTCACAGCGAATGACGGGCATTAGGGTTAGTGTCCCTTTTAATAAAACCTGGCTGCGTCTACGCGGTTTTAATATGTTCCAAATAAATCCCCTTTTTATGTCAGGCTCGTCGATTTGCATGCCAAACAAGAACACCGAGAAGATATGAAAATGTGGAATGGAAATTGGACACAAATGTGAAGAGTTCTGTAGATGTGCCAAAGAAGTAACCAAATATTTCCAAGCTGCAGAAGTGGCCCCTGACAGGACAGTCACAGGGTCGTACACTGGTGTCCGCTTCTGCCCTAGGGGCATCTTGACCAGAGAAGACAAGGGATGTGAAGAGATGGTTAAACGTGAGAAGATGCATCCAGAAACTGATACCAGGGGGTTGACGGCAGCCACCTGGGCCATGTTCACATCAGTTCCTTGGCTGGAGCAAGCTGTCTAATAATACCATTCTATGCAGTCCTCTTAAAGGGGTTGTCCTATTACAGCAATATACCCTATGCATAGGATAAGGCATAAGTATCTGACCAGCAGGGTTCAAAAATTGGTGCAGCCTACTGATCACGGGAATGGGGGCCAGTCAGTGGCGTACATAGAGAAGTAAGGGCCCCATAGCAAGGATCAGACCAGGCCCCCCACACAGGACAGAAGGGTTTCCGCCTAAACCCCTTTCAATCACCCTTGGACCATTTTTCCACGGCCTCATTTGCTAAAAGTTGTTCCTTTAGAGGGTGGAGTCCTGACCAAGTTTTCACCTCCAGTAGAAGAGGAGATAATCCCAACTAAGACTGGGCCCCCTCCTGCCTTGGGCCCTATAGCAGTCACATGGTCTGCCGCTATGGTAGTTACGCCCCTGGGGCCAGTGTTCCCCCATGTGAATGGAGTTTGGACATGCATGCACGCTGACCCTCCATTCAGCTGTATGGGACCACAGGAGATAGCCGCACACTTGTACTCCCATAGAGTTGAATGGAGCGCCAGCATGCATGCATGTCCAAACTCCATTCAAATGGGGGAACACTGATCGCCATTCCTGTGATCGGCAGGGACCCCAATGGATTGACAGTGTGCAGGCATGTCCAAACTCCATGGGTTGAATGGACTGGTAGACATGTGTGTCTGCACCTTATTTCTAATGGGAACACACAAACCCCCATTCTCGTGATCGGCAGGGACCCTAGCAGTCCAATCCAAGCTGACAGGGAGTATGTTTTTTTTGTAATGGGACAGCCCCCCCCTTCTACGACTGTCCGATAGGTGCCGTCACCCTGTTGACCTGTTCCTATCTCCAGAACAGCTGGGAATTCAGAAGCGGACGCGCATGCGCAGCTTTCTCTACTCACTTCAATAGCGCTTCCAAGTCGGTGCAAATAGCTATTTTTTGGAAGTTCTATTGAAGTGAATGGAGATGCACATCCGCCTCTGCATTCCTGGCTGGGCATGACGGGGGAACATTATGGGGATAGGAATGAACCCCAGAGGTGGGAAGCGCACCTATTGGACGTTTATGGCATATCCCATGGATATGCCATAAATAGCTCAGATAAATACCCTTTAAACTTAAAGGGGTTGTCTCATGATGCACAATGGGGGTATATCGCTAGGATTGTCTTATAGGTGCGGTTCCCACCTCTAGGACCTGCACCTATATCCAGAGCGGAGCCTCGAAAGTGAAGGAGGGTGCACTGCGCATGCGCAGCTGCCCTCCATTTATTTTCTATGGGGCCGGCGAAAATAGCCGAGCGCTCGCTCACCTATTTCCATTGGCACCATAGAAATGAATGGGAGCGGGAGCCGCGCATGTACGGTACGCTCACATTCATTTCTATGGGGGGCCGGCTTGGTGGTTGCTGGACCGGAGTCCTCCAGCCACCACCTTGCGGGGCTCCGTTCTGGATATACGCGTGGGACCCGCACCTATAAGACAACGGGGTCATATCCTAGCGATATGACCCCATTGTTCATCATGAGACAACCCCTTTAATTATGAGACTCCCTAAACTAATAGAAAATCCAGTCCACCTAAATAGATATGGACCCCAGACCGTACTCTCACATGTTTATAGACCCTGGACCAGGCGCCAAGCTACCCCTTTACTTCCCTCAGCTAGTCACCTCTCCTCGTTCTTGTACCTCCCTCCAGTCCAGGCGCGCCCCCCCCCCCAGACATCGCCCTGACACCTCTTGGCACCAGGACGTGGGAAGTGCAGAAATGTGGAGAATCTGTACGGCATAAGGGAGATCTTTAGCCTGTTTTACAAGTCCAGGAGATCTTCACCTTTTTCTCCAAAATTTGGCTCAATTTATAAAGCAAATGTGGCAAAAATGAACAATTCGCCGCACCTTACTCTCCGGTTTCTTGTTCGGCAAGTGGACGAAACGTAACATTTGCCAAAATTTTGCCGCAATATAAGACAGCCGATAGGTGGTGTCCAGACAAAAGTGCCCAGCCGTGAACCAAACGTATCATCCGGCATGAGGCACGGTGCAATTTACGGTAATTTATGCTGACTGATAGACCGGATTGGTAAACCTGTCTATGGCATTTCAGTTCCTCTCCATCTTCAAGATCTCTACATGTTGTCAGTGAATGGAACCCTTCTCGTGAACATTCAGAGATTGAAAACTTCCTACAGACCTAACCCTGTCTGTATTTTCGGCATATTCTAAATGTCTATTGGAAAGGTTCTTGCATTGCCAATATTGAAAAAATATCAGTCTACGTACCAGGGGGGAAAGTGTTTCTCTGAACCAGATCCAGGTAGGAATGGACCATGCTGCTAAAGACTTTCATGGGACCATCTTCGGGGGCAGCTCCTGGACCGTACGTTGGGTTTGTCAGGTTCCCGTAGTCCATTTTCATATCTCTTGGAAGCGGAGGTAGGTACACTGAGGTAGGTAGAAGTAACAAAAATTTGCCTTTTTAAGAGGAAAGGCTCCTTAAGGATATAGATCCTGCAGTAACTGTACAGAGTCTGTTCTCCAGAAACTTCTTGGAGTCACCAAACTCGTTTTTTTCTTTTTGTTTAGACACAGTTTTGATCTGAGGTCACACAAAGTCTAACAATTGTAAACCTATTGTGGCTGAACAAATCCCCGAGCAAACAAATCCTCAGTCCTTCAGGGCTGAAGAAAATCTCACATGAAAAATCTCAATTTCCATTGACTATGGATCCATAACAAAAAAATAAAGCTGTAAACTTAAGAAAAACTTTTTGAAAATTTTAAAAAGGACTTTGTGGAGATGATATCAAGCGAAAGTTCTGAGAAGCTTTCGGTTCCTGGAGCAGGTGGGGTCTCCTTCCACAGAGCACTAAGATTTCCTGTAAAATATAAAACACAAAAACTAGTAAAAAAAAAAACAATAAAAGCCCAGAGTCTCTTTCACCGGTTTCTCCAGGTCTCTGCAGGAGCAGAAGACGCTCATCCCTCTAGTATCTGCAAAATGCAAGGACTGAGAATTTAACACAAGATAAAATGAGGTTGATCGCCTCCACCCCCTACTCCCACATTCCACACTCACAGCCAGAGGACTTCACACAGGGTCTGGTAGGACAATCAGCAAAACAACAACATTATCCAATTCACATAAGGCTGGGTTCACACGAACGTTGTTTTTGCGGGCTCCGATGCGGGCTCATGTGAAAAATGCGGACCCATTCATTTCTATGGGCCCGCAAAAAATGCGGGCAGCACACCGTGTGCTGTCCGCATCCGTTGCTCCGTTCCGTGGCCCGCAAAAAAAAGTAGAGCATGTGTTACGGACAAGAATAGTACTGTTCTATTAGGCCTCTTTCACACGAGCGTCGTGGATTTGTTCAGGATGCGTTGCGGATGCTTTGCGGATGCGTTGCGTTTTTCACGCGCGGATTGCATGCGGATGCAATGCGTTGCGTTTTTAACGCACCCCCATTCATTTCTGTGGAGCCTGGGCTGCGTGAAAAACGCAGAATATAGAACATGCTGCGTTTTTCACGCAACGCAGAAGTGATGCGTGAAAAAAAAACGCTCATGTGAAAAGCCCCATTAAAATGAATGGGTCAGGATTCAGTGCGGGTGCAATGCGTTCGCATCACGCATTGCACCCGCGCGGAAATCTCGCCCGTGTGAAAGGGGCCTTAGGGGCCAGCTGTTCCGTTCCGCAAACTATGGAATGAACACGGATGCCATCCGTTGTTTTTGCAACGGATGTGAAAGAGGCCTAAGGCTGGGTTCACATGTAGGTTTCTAGTGGCGCTTTTTGTGCACTTTTGTAGTTTTAGTGGCAGTTTTTATGCACTTTTGTAGTTTTAGTGGCTTTTTTGTGCACTTTTGTAGTTTTACTGCCATTTTTGTGCACTTTTATAGTTTTAGTGGCTTTTTTGTGCACTTTTATAGTTTTAGTGGCTTTTTTGTGCACTTTTGTAGTTTTACTGCTATTTTTGTGCACTTTTGTAGTTTTAGTGGCTTTTTTGTGCACTTTTGTAATTTTAGTGGCTTTTTTGTGCACTTTTGTAGTTTTAGTGGCGTTTTTTATGCACTTTTGTAGTTTTGGTGGATTTTTTGTGCACTTTTGTAGTTTTAGTGGTGTTTTTTGTGCACTTTTGTAGTTTTAGTGCCATTTTTTGGACTTGTGTCTTTTGTCACCTTTTTGTGCTAAAAACACCAGATGTTAGCTGAAGGTCTATGGAAATGAGAAGTCCAGGACAGGACATGCAAACGTCTTTTTGCTCCTGGAATTTTTGCTCCTTTGAAAAAAAAAAAAAAACTTGAATCTTTTAAAGAATTTTTTAAAACAAAATGTGGTTCAAACAGTTTTGAAAAACGCAGCTAAAAGAAAGAACATCATAAATAAAACACATGTGTCTGAGCCGTACACAGATCTCATAGGGCCAGGGGTGCACCTAGCCTTTCTGCTGCCTGAGGCCAATTTCTTAACCTAACCTCTTCCCTTCAGCCCATTGCCCTTTGGCTGCGCCTCTCTTGCTCCTACCTGGTGCTGTGATCGCCTCACCTGGCCTCATTAGTGGTGCACCCCTGCATAGGGCCCCATAGCAAGCTTCCCCCCTGCACCACCAGCTTCCCACTACAAATGCATCAAACATTCCCAGGCAGAATGCAGAATGAACATATTTTTTTTATTAAAGAGGTTGCCTGAGATTTTGGTATTGATGACCTGTCCTCAGGATAGGTCATCAGCATCAGATAGGTGGTGGGCTGACTCTCGTAACCCCTGCGGATCAGCTGTTTGAAGAGGCTGTGAGGCTCACAAGGCCAGGGAATAGCAAAATTCGGCCATCCAGATGCTGTGAAACCAGAGGTGCACCTAGCCTTTCTGGTGCCTGAGACGAAAAATGAAACACCCCCCTCCACCATGCCAATTTCTTAACCTAACCCCTTTGCCACAATGAAAGCACTCATTGCCCATGGCCCTTCTGCTGCCCCCTCTTGCCCCTACCTGGTACCGCCTGAGGAGATCGCCTGACTTGGCCTCATTGTTGGCGCATCCCTGGGTGAAACTACAACTCCCAGCGTGCACACTGAACATACTGCGGTAGAGTAACAGTCTGCCGGTGTTGATTGCATCCGGCATAGCCAGATGCTACATTTCCCCGCCGGAGCCACTGACTATAATGGGACCCGGCCTGTTTCTGGCATTAGTGGTGGGATTTGGCCAGACAAAAACTGCTGCTTGCAGCCATATTTGTCAGGCCGAATCTCGGCACTATTGCTGGAGGCAGGCCAGTTTCCCCACCAGGTCTCATTAGAGTCAATGGGGCCTGGCGGTGCTCCAGCAGTTTTCAGCTATGTTGGATGCGATGAACTCCGACAGGCTGTTACTCTAAAGCAACAGTTTAGCGCTAGAAATCACTTTATAAGATGGGAATTCCCCTTTAAGAGCCTGCTGTTATGTAGATGAACAAGACCGCGGCTCTGACAGCTTTCTGGAAAACATCTGATGAAACCTGCAGGTACGAGGTACGTCTGTGTCCAACAATAACAATGCTGCTATCTAAACATAGGGAGGATGACAGGTACTGAAATAACAGAGCTCGAGATGCAGAAATGCTTAAAGGCTATAGACACCTTCAGGGCAATCAGCAATTTTTTTTTTTTGCTATTGCATTTTACTAATTTTAAGCCAAAAATATTTTTTCCCGTTGTTTCTGAGAGACAAGGGTTAAAAATCAGTCTGTTTGCAAGCTGTGACTGTCTATTTTCCTCTCATGTGTAGATCTCCTGACCTCATAAACTCTCATTATAACTCAAAATATCAAAATGATAAGAATATGGTTTTAAATAAGTATTTATGGGGTTGTCTGGCGTAAATACATTGAGAAATACGAGGGGGTCATTTATTAAGAATGGTGTTTTAGATGACAGTCTTAAAGGGGTTGTCTCATCATAGACAATGGGGGCAGAATATGGCTAGGATATGCCCCCATTGTCTTATAGATGAGGGTCGCACCACTAGGACCTGCACCTATATCAGTAACGGAGCCCCGCAAGATGGTGGCTGGAGGACTCCGGTCCGGCCACCACCAAGCCGGCTCCCCATAGAAGTGAAAGGGAGCGTACCGCGCATGCGCGGCCACCGCCCTCGTTCATTTCTATTGGGTCCACGGAAATAGCTGAGCCAGCGCTCGGCTATTTTCGCCGGCCCCATCGAAAATTAATGGAGGGCAGCTTCACATGCGCAGTGCACCCTCCTTCACTTTCAGGGCTCTGTTCTCTATATAGGCGTGGGTCCAACAGTAGGACCCGCATCTATAATACAATGGGGGCCATATCCTAGCGATATGCCCCCATTTTTCCAATGATGAGACAAGCCCTTTAATAAGCCCCTGCGCTGGAGGTGGATCCGCCAAAGTTTTGTAGAGGCACCGGCCTCTTTCATAACGTTGGCGTATCCAGCGCCATTTTCTACGTCTAAAACAGGTGTAGAAAATGATAAATGGGATGGGCCTTCCCCACCCACGCCATGCCCACTTTTTTAGACCGGACGTGAGCAGGGAAAAGTTGCAGATTGTGGTGCACCGCCATATCCCTGAGTGCCGACCAGATCTACTTGTTAACCAAAGCATGGTGCTTAAAGGGGTTCTCCATTACTTATGTAGACATTATTGGCTATAAATAATTGACGCTGTTTCGGGCAACCACTGGCGCCCATGACCACTGTTGCTGGCATGGTGCAGCTCACCTTCCATTCACTTGAATAGGAGCCGGCATGACCACTGTACAGAACCTTCTGCTTCCAGCTCCATCCGCGGTGAGGTTTCTGTCATCGATGGCTGATCGGTGGACAGGCAGGGTATTGGACCCCCACAGATTTTATATTGGTGACCTATCCTGTTCATATGTAAGTACTGGAAACCTCCTTTAACAATCTTTGTGACCTATTGCAGATAGGGCAGAGGGAGGAGGTTCCTGCTGCAGAAAGTTATCTTACAGCCAGAAGGGGAACATGGCTGATTTTTTCCCGCCATTCTGGTAAAATGAAATACTTCCCTTCCTCAGGGTAAATGGTTGCTCTGATGTGTTCTCCTCCGTACATAAAAGCTAATCATCTAGGGAACATATACAACCAGGAGAAGGTTCATATTCTTAGAACCTCACAGGGGAAATGTATAGCTGGCACTCAGCCATTGGCTTTGGACTGTCTTCCTGAGAAAAGCCATTCGTGAGGAATGTACGTTCGTGTAAGTCCTTGAGATGTCCTCCCTTATCAAGCTGGGTCATTGCTTAGTTGAATCTGGTAGATACCGGGACGGCTCCTGCAAGGCTTCTCACTGCCGGCTAGTCAGGAGACACTGGTTAGGTTTGACAGAAGACGAGGCTGGTTGTGTGTGTTATGCCGACAACTATTCCTTTCTCAATGGAGAGAGTGGAGTAAAGGCCCCTTTACACTTGTCAGATGATTGTCGGGAAGGACGAGTTCCTTACTGCCAATCGTCTGCTCGTCATATAAGGAGACCGCTGTATATACATGCAGCGATCTCCTCCACGGTATGGGGAGGAGTGATCACTAATGCCATCGCTCGTCCCGATGGAGAATCATTGCTTGTCGGCAGTCCTGTTTAGACGGCAAATGATGATTTAGGTGTCCACACGACTATCCTACTATCCAATGAGCTCACTCGGTGAGTAATCCATGGCACCTTTACACTTGTCAGATGATTGTCGGGAAGGAGGGGTTCCTTAGTGCCAATCGTCTGCTCGTCTTATAAGGAGACCGCTGTATTCACACTCAGCGATCTCCTCCACAGTATGGGGGGAGCGATCACTAATGCAATCGCTCGTCCCCAATGCCGGCAGTTCTGTTTAGACGGCAAATGATTTAGGTGTCCACATCGACCATCCTACTACCCAATGAGCGAGCAAAACGCTTGTTTGCTGGGTAATCCGCAGCACCTTTACACAGGCAGATGATCACCCGGCAATGGTGTATTATAATAGGGGCCTTTGGGTCGGTAGCCCTAGGCCCCACGTTTCTGTGGGACCCATCGCCGCACAAACACCAATTACAAGTAAGGAGAGTGTGATGCTGGTAGAAGAAAGGACTTGTGATGAAATCATCGCCATGTGACTAGTAACTTGTTACTGGTCATATAGCGATGATGTCATCACAGGTCCCTTTCGCTTCAAGGAGGAGTGTTGCTGCAGGAGACATTTGCTATAGGTTTATGTAGAGATTACATCAGGAAAAGGTGACAAAGGATGTTATACTATATACTGTATGGTACTGCATATTGTGGGGGTGTTATACTATATACCGCATACTATGTGGTGTTATACTGTATACTGCCTACTGTACGGTACTGCATATTGTGGGGGTGTTATACTGTATACTGTAGGGTGTTATACTGTATACTGCCTACTGTACAGTACTGCATATTGTGGGGGTGTTATACTGTATACTGCATACTGTATGGTACTACATATTGTGGGGGTATTATACTGTATACTGCATACTGTATGGTATTACGTATTGTGGGGGTATTATACTGTATACTGTAGGGTGTTATACTGTATACTGCCTACTGTACAGTACTGCATATTGTGGGGGTGTTATACTGTATACTGCATACTGTATGGTACTACATATTGTGGGGGTATTATACTGTATACCTGCATACTGTATGGTATTACATATTGTGGGGGTATTATACTGTATACTGTAGGGTGTTATACTGTATACTGCATACTGTATGGTACTACATATTGTGGGGGTATTATACTATATTCTGTGGGTGATATGCTGTATACTGCATACTGTACGGTACAGCATATTGTGGTGGTGTTATACTATATACTGTAGGGTGGTATATTGTATACTGCACACTGTACTGTGCTGCATATTTGGGTGTTATACTATATACTGTGGGTCTTATACTGTGAGCTGTTATACTATACACTGCATACTGTAGAGTCTTGTACAATATACACTTTGAGGCACTGGGGGTGTTATACTGTATACTGCATACTGTATGGTACTGCATATTGTGGGGGTGTTATACTGCATACTGTAGGGTACTGCATATTGTGGGGTGTTATACTGTATATTGTGGGGTGTTATACTGTAGACTGCATTATGTACGGTACTGCATATTATGGGGGTGTTATATTATATACTGTGGGGTGTTATATTGTATACTGCATACTGTAGGGTACTGCATATTGTGGGGTGTTATACTATATACTGTATACTGTGGGGTGTTATACTATATAACTGTATACTGTGGGGTGTTATACTGTATACTGCATATTGTGGGGGTGTTATATATATACTGCATACTGGTGAGGTGTTATATTGTATACTGCATACTGTAGAGTACTGCATATTGTGGGGGTGTTATACTATATACTGTATACTGTGGGGTGTTATACTGTATACTGCATATTGTGGGGGTGTTATACTATATACTGTGAGGTGTTATATTGTATACTGCATACTGTAGAGTACTGCATATTGTGGGGGGTGTTATACTATATACTGTATACTGTGGGGTGTTATACTGTATACTGCATATTGTGGGGGTGTTATACTATATACTGTGAGGTGTTATATGTATACTGCATACTGTAGGGTACTGCATATTGTGGGGGTGTTATACTGTGGGTGTTATACTGTATACAGTATACTGTACGGTACTGCATATTGTGGGGGTATTATACTATATACTGTAGGGTGTTATACTGTATACTGTAACTGTAGGGTGTTATACTGCATACTGTACGGTACTGCATATTGTGGAGGGTGTTATACTATATACTGTATACTGTAGGGTGTTTATACTGTATACTGTACAGTACTGCATATTGTGGGGGTGTTATACTATATACTGTGGGGAGTTATACTGTATACTGCATACTGTAGGGTACTACATATTGTGGGGCTGTTATACTATATACTGTATACTGCGGGTGTTATACCGTATACTGCATACTGTCCGGTACTGCATATTATGGGGGTGTTATACTGCATACTGTAGGGTACTACATATTGTGGGGCTGTTATACTATATACTGCGGGTGTTATACCATATACTGCATACTGTACGGTACTGCATATTATGGGGGTGTTATACTATATACTGTAGAGTGTTGTATATTATGCACTATGAGGCACTGGGGTTGTTATACTATATTATATGTAGTATAGTTTTCTTTAATATTTACCAGAAAAAAAATAAAAATTAGGCGGAAGTGAAAGGTGGGATGGTTGGGGCAGGTGGAGGGTGGGGGCCCACGATGGGTAGACAGCTCCAGGCCTATGATACACTTATTCCACCCCTGTCACCCAGTCCCATCAAAAACCGTCAGGTTCAGGTGACATTGATCTAATGCTCAGGGACGGCTTTATAGTCACCGAGAATTTGCTATTCTAAGAGAAAGGCGTCAGAAGTTTCGGGTTTGATATGTAAATTCCTACAGAGGTTTTATCGCATTCACAAATCACAGTAAACAAAAGAGAGAAACTGGTTTCCTGCTCTGAAGGACATGTCGCCTGTGACAACCCTGACACCTCCAGCCCATGTCCCCAGCACCTGTCAGGGACAACAGACCTGGTATAAAGCACCCATATCAGGATGATTACATGTTCTCTGATACCGGAGGGCTTTTACCGCCTCCTGACGGGATTGTGACTCAGGTTCCCGTATCACTTTCACTCGCTCAATCAGAAATAATCTGCCGAGCAGTAGAGGGGTGTGCGTTCACCTTTCCTTGTACTTAGCATTACTAACCTTAAAGGGGCATTACTTCATTCTGGAACAAAAGCACTTTTAATCCATATGCAAATAAGCAGTTAAGTGCACCGAGGGCGGACCCAAGCTGCTCTGTGCACCCTTGCTCCTCCTGCTTCCTTTGCCAGTCCCTCCCCCTACTTTTTAGTTGAAAGGGCCAGGTTCCTGAGTAATCATCTCGCCTTGCCCTGTCAATGAAGAACCAGCCATCTTTATATTTCATGTAGGGTAAGTGGGGACTTACCAGCCATTTTTTGACTCATATAAGGTTGTCAGCAGGACCATGGACAAAAGGATCACTCGACAGAACACATTTCAGTGCAGCTCATGAAAAAGCCCAGGCCTAAACTGGGGCACAGTATAGGTGAGGGCCCTAAGACTTGAGAGGAATGAAGAAAACTTTGGTAGGCGCAGCTTAGGTGAGGAGCCCAAGACTCGAGAGGAATGAAGACACCTTTGGTAGGTGCAGCTTAGGTGAGGGCCCCAAGACTCAAATAATAAAGTCAGCAGGGCCAAAGACCAAATGATCGCTCAACAGAACACATTTCAGTGCAGCTCATGAAAAATCCCAGGCCTAGACTGGGGCACAGCTTAGGTGACGGCCCCAAGACTTGAGAGGAATGAAGACACCTTTGGTAGGTGCAGCTTAGGTGAGGGCCCCAAGACTTGAGAGGAATAAAGACACCTTTGTTAGGCGTAGCTTAGGTGAGGGCCCCAAGACTTGAGAGGAATGAAGACACCTTTGGTAGGTGCAGCTTAGGTGAAGGCCCCAAGACTTAAGAGGAATGAAAACACTTTTGGTAGGCCTAGGGTTACATTTTTAAAAGTAAAATGGTAGGATCTGGGTCCCAAGGTACGGGGAGGTCTTAGGTTAGGGGGGAATGTAAGGTTTCTCTTACCTGATATGTACAACACAGGTGGGTCCTAAGAAGGTAGGAGGGGAGGTGAGCAGCGCCTCACTCGCCTATTGCCCATAATATTTTTTCTCCTTTTTTTTCAGACAGGAGCTGGGAATGTGTCCTTACAAGACTGAAATCTCAGTAATTGCCCCACGAAAAAATATTCTACATTTTTCAAATCAGAATACTTTTTTAATTTAATATAATTAAAAATTAAGTACAGCCGCTGACTTATTCAATAAAATGTATCTGTAAAGCCCCACCTGCTTTTTTTTTTTTATTTCTCTGTCCACCTTTCTAAGGTGGTCGCACATGCTCAGTTCTATCCTTCAACTGCCACTTGTCATATCTGCTGTTTAAAGACTGGGACAATTACAGGGAGAGACTTGCAGCAGAAAGGGCATACTCTCTGAATAAGGATACTCCCCTTGAGAAAGGACACACCCACTGAGCTGCCAGTCTGAAGGGAATCTTGCAGAGCAATCGGAGCAATGAATGTGGAGATCTCTGGATCCATGGGAGGTACATGGGCTGGTTCTAGCTTTTATTAGAAATAGAGATTGTCATGTACCTATATGATGTTTGATTCTCATTTTTTTACATTAATCATGGGATAACCCCATTCAATTTTTGGGCAGCATTCTGTAGAAGGTGCCATTGAATTGGGAGGTGAGAAAGTTCAACAATGAAGGACCTTCACAGACCACTTCTTACTGATGATCCGTATACTTATACTGTGTGAGTGTATATAGTTGTTTAAACTGTTTTTTTATACATAGGTTTTGAGTATATTGTGTTATATATTGTGATTTTATAGGTTTGCTAAAAAAGAGGCCGCTGTGACCATTTATACCAAGTCCCCATGCTTTCTCCCATTGCTGGGGAAGGTTGGGTCATTGGTGTGGATATGGTCATTGGGCTGGAGTAGTCAGACATTCCCAAGTCAACCGACTACCGGCCACAAAACTTCCCCCAATTTGCATTTTTCCATAGACTTTGATAGCGCACAGCCCTGCCATCTTTCCGCTCGGTATTACATGACATTGTGACAGCACGCTGCTGGTATCAGACACATATGAATGGAAAATATAAAGTGCAGCTGAAGGTGGGAAAGCCCCAGGGTCATAAGATCACCACGAGATAAAAATGCAAAAACCATCTTGCCCAAACTGGTGCCACGTGAAAAAAAGTTGCAAAAAATAGATTCTCCACTTCTTCAGAACAGAGGAAGAGATTTGTGGTAACTGAAGTATGGTGAGATTTCCAGTTAGGGGGGCAGGTGGAGAATGAAAGTTAGAGGGGTATTCCCACAATGGACATCCTATCCACAGGACGAGGTGTTAGCGACATAGTCCAGTATTTAGGGTTGGTGGACTTGGTCTAGATAAAGTCGGAGGGGACGTTATCAAAATTGGTATTTTTGAAGTCCGTTTTGCTTTAGACTGTGTTGCGGGCCTGCAGTGAGGAGGTATGTGGGGTACGAGGCACTGCGCAGACTGTGTCCAACAATAACAATACTGCTATCTAAACATAAGGAGGATGACAGGTACTGAAATAACAGAGCTTAAGCGACAGACACCTTCAGGGCAGTTTTTTATGATTGCATTTGACT
>ONZH01026906.1:0-66308 GCA_900303285.1 Rhinella marina
ACAGTAAATAAGCATTTCAATCCCTCAAGCAAGCCTTCTCTTTTGCATTAATTGTTCATTTGCCGGATATATCCTAGCAGTTCTTTCTGGAGGTGGACACATCCTCTGTGTGAGCTAAAAGAAATTCAAGTAGTGTTGATCGAGCACCGTAGTGAAGAACACTATGTGATGCTCGAGTGCTGTACAGAGCACCGGAGCACAATGGAAGTCAATGGGAGAACCAGAGCACTAAACCAGGCACCACCTGCTCTGAAGAGGAGAGGGTGTCTGGTTCACAGGAAAAGGTCAGAAAATGATGGAAACACCACTGAAATGGTTTGGGAACAGCATGGGGAGGATGTCTGGATGCATCTTGGGCTCCAAAGTCACTGCTGTTAACTATGTTGTCTGATTATTATGCCACTTTTACAGAATGACAAGAATACGCCCAAAACCAAAGATAAAATTGATTTTAGAGGAAAAATTGTTAGGAAACATATATTTACTTGTATATAAAGTGCAAGTGCTGCCAAGAATTACAAGGAAGAGGCACTCCGATACAACCGGTATATCACATAAAGGAGGGCCTCATTCACATTGTGGTACAATTGTTCATGTCGTGGGACTCCTACACTGATAAAGCCTATGCACTAAGTAAAAGGGCTGCCAAAAATTACAAGGAACTGGCACTCCAATACACCCTTTATTAAACATAAAGGAGGGCATCAGACACACCCTTGAAAAATTATGATTGATGGCCTGCTGCTGACACTCAAAAACATTAGGGGTGAGGGTCTGCTGCTGAGCTGACCCCCTAAAACATTAGGGGCGAGTGCCTGCTGCTGATCTGACCATCTAAAACATTAGGGGCGAGTGCCTGCTGCTGAAAAAAATACACTGGATGTCAGGTATTTAGGATACACAAAAGTTATACAGCACACGCAGTGCAGGTAATGTCGCCTTGATTAGCGGCAGAAAAAAATACATCAGGCAAATTTGTGCAATTCTTGCCCCCTCCCCCCAAAAAAATATATTGCAGCCAGGTGAAACAATATTCCTTAAAATGACTTTTGGGTCTTTTGAAATGAAAATCTAACCCTGCCTAACAAATTCCTATCCCTACACTATCTGTCCCTCCTTGCGCAAACGTTATACAGCATACTCTGCGCAGGTAATGTCGCCTTGATTAGCAGCAAAAAAAAAATCCACTGGATGTCAGGTATTTAGGATACACAAACGTTATACAGCAGACGCTGCGCAGGTGGTGTTAAGATCAGGCAAATTTGTGCAATTCTTGCCTCCTCCCCCCAAAAAAAATATATTGCAGCCAGGTGAAACAATAGTCCTTAAAAGGACTTTTGGGTCTTTTGAAATGAAAATCTAACCCTGCCTAACAAATTCCTATCCCTACACTATCTGTACCTCCTTGCAGCAGCTCTCCCTCACTAAGACTGAACCGGGTCACATGTCACCAGGTGCTATATAGCACCCAATGACACGTTCCCGGCCAGCCAATCACTGTAATGCCAGTAGCCAACATGGCTACGGCATTACATGCCAGTACCTCCTCGCACGCTGATTGGCTGCGAACACCGCGTTGTGCCAAGCATCGCCATGCTCGAGTGAAAATAGTGCTTGGATGAGCATGCTCGCCCAACACTAAATTCAAGATGCGCACCTGTTTTTTGTTTTTTTTCTAAAGGCCTTTTCTACAGCTGAATGTTACTACTCCATGACAGGAAATTGTTTGCTATCAAATTGGTTCTTAAAGAATTATGTTACCAGCTGGAGGAGACTTGCCATCCTGTCATTATATAGACAATGACATTCTAGCCAATGCCATCCAGTCCAAAAATGGCATTACTTCTTTATTTAACTTCCTGCAGCTAATACCACTATCAATAACTCCACTCAGATCTCGGAAGCCACAAAAACTTCACTACTCCAGGCCTCTGTGCTTATGAAAATGTCTACTGATCACAAATGTACAGCTCGATCTCAGTTTGCCCCTGGAGACAAGGTCTGGTTTTAAAAAAAAAAATATCAGACCCAAGGTATCCTCCTACACATTGGCACTGAGTTTCATTGGTCTCTTTGATATGCTAAAGGAATTGAATCGGGTCTGCTATCAGGAGGCCACCCCCACTCTAAATCACCAGTGATTCTGACATTAACTCATTCACTGCCCTAGACAACAAGGGATATCAATATTAACTCTTTCACTGTCCTAAATCATCAGAGCTGTAGGTAATAACCTTTATTCCCCTAGTCCCCTCATTAAGATTGGTGGGGGTCTGCCTCCTGGCACCCTGCCGATCAGCTGTTTGAGGAAGCTACTGTAAAGCCTACCAAGCACAATGCCATCCATATGATAATGACTGTGCTTGGTACCGCATGTGCTTGAATGAAACTGAGCCGTGCCTAGACACTGTGACAAATAAATGTCATGTCACATGGCCTAGGAAGAGCCATAAGTGCTCATGGAGTACAGCAGCGTCTTCATACAACTGACCGGCGAGGGTGCCAGGACCTGGACCCTGTGCTTCTCAATTGATGACCTATTCTGAGGATAAGCTATCAATATGAAAATCCCAGAAAACTACTTTAACATTTATTTGATATAGTTGTGTATTGCCTGTGGTGGCCAGGTTTCTAACTGGCCCACTTTCCAGCTACGGATGAACGTGATGTCACATGTTCTAAGAAGAGGCCTAATTGCTCATGGAGTACAGTAGCCTCTTCATACAGCTGGCCGACAGAGTTACCCGGGATAGGCTATCAATATGAAAATCCCAGAAAATACTTAACATTTATTTGATATAGTTGTGTATTGCCTGACTAAAAGGAAGTGGCGGCCAAGTTTCTAAATACCCCACTCTCTAGCTACAAAGTCTTGAAGGGAACATGGGACAGCTGGCTGAACCACCATAGCAACTTGTCATCTTCCAGGCCTTCCATCACAATGTTAATAGTAGGACAGGATGGTGGGCATGCTAATATAACGTGTCAATAAAAACACCAATGTTCTGCAGAAAAACTCTGTAGAGCATTGCTGGTTCTATGCATAGACAGGCAGCTTGTCCACTTCCTGAGAGACAGTACACATTCTGACACAGTGTACACTTGCCAGGAAGTGAACCGTTGCTGACGTCATGATCAGAAATTGTTCATGTCGAGTGCAGTGGTGCCCGGATTCCTAACACTGCTAGGAGTCCTAGATTTTCTGTATAAACTTTGCTATTTCATATTTACATACCTCCCAAGTGTCCCTCTTTTGGAGGGACAGTCCCTCTTTTTGACCCAGGTCCCTCTGTCCCTCTTTGCTCCTTAAATGTCCCTCTTTTTGACCTGGAGAATTAATGCATAAATGTGCATTAATAAATTTACTAAATTGCTCCTTACTAAACTATCTGTATGGTTTCTACCTGTATATTAGACCAGAAATTCATTATTTGGTGCAATTTGGACCTGAAAATTTCTATAATCTGATGAATTATGAGCTAATATTTAAATGGACATTGAAGTGCAAAAAAAAAAAAAAATGCCGCAGGGGCTCCAGTAATTATGATTTGGGCAGAGTTAGAGGCGTGGCCTAGTATGAAAAAAACTGCCGTGATGCACACCGCACGCATTGTCCCTCATTTGTCCCGCAATTTTCAAAAGTTGGGAGGTATGTATTTACACTCCCACTCGCTTGAGAAATTCCTGCATATACTTACCTTACTGTTTAGATTTGCTGTCTACCTCCTGTTGACTGGGGTTAACTGATAACCAGGTGGTTTTCTGTGCTTTTTACTACCTATATAGGTTGGTTTATGTTCATTGAATATTTATATGCAACAAGATGACAGTTCTTCATCCAGCCACAGGGTCAATAACAGTTTCTAGAGATGTGAAGTGAAGTTTTCAAAAACTTGATTCGGGCACTTCCCCGAATTTTTCAAAGAAATTTGATTCAAGCGCTTTTCCCAAAAAACTTGATTTGATCCGAATTAATTAGTCACAAAGCACGTTATAAATCAGCTATTTCACGGCCTGCAGGGCTCAGGGTACATCAGTATGCAGCGTAGAAACATGGATAGCTAGTCAGCTGTGGTAGTGAAACAGTCATTGTGCATCAGTATGACAGGCAGGTGACAGGCGTCACTCTTAGGCTCCATTCATACGTCCTGTTTTTCTTTCCTGATTCAATCCTGATCTGGATCCATTTATTTCAATGGGTCCTGAAAAAATCAGGATCGAATCAGGAAAGAAAAACAGGACGTGTGAACGGAGTCTTAGACTCCACTCACTTATTTGGTCAGTTACAGGTAAAACGCTGACAAAATTGCTGGAATAGATGCGGCCCCATTCAACTCTATGGGGCCGGGAGCCGTGGCACGGAGCTAGCTCTGTGCCGCGGCTCTTTTGAAGCATGTCCTATACTTGTCCGTGCGCACGGACAAGTATAGGCATTTTCAATGGGGCCGCACAGCCTGTGTTCCGAGCACTGCGGAACACACGCCGGGCGGCCCCCACATATAATACGTAATATACTTTCGTGTGAATGGACCCTAAACATGCAGTGGTCCATGAGGAAAACCTGTTCTGTTTTACACTGATACAAGTAGTGGGCCCATGACAGAGAGGAGAGGGTGTCAGCAGTAAGTTTGTATTGACGTCACTGTTTATTTTTCCCTTCTTCTGATCTGTCACAAGAACAACCCCCCAAAAAATGGATCCTGTCTTTTGAGCATCAGCCTTCACATGGTCAGTATTTGGTCAGTAATTGATCAGTAATGGTAAGGCCAAAAACAGGAGTGGGTCCAAAACAGCGATCATACCTGATCCACTGCCGCTTTTGGCTTTCAAGTCATAATCAAATCCTGATGCAAAATACTGACCATGTGAGAGAGGCCTCATGCTCAATTTGTATGAGTTTTGGCTATTTGTCTCTGAAATCAGTTTTATTCAGATGGAAAAGAAGTCCTGCATGCAGGACTTTAATGACCTCTATCACATGGTCAGTATTTGGTCAGTGTTTCATCAGTATTTAATCAGTATTGGTAAGGCAAAAACAGGAGTAGGTCCAAACAGAGATAACATGTGATGGAAATATTTGCATGTCTTCTGTTTTTTGCTCCAAAGACAGGATCCATTGTGTGCCAAACAGTGACACTAGTGGCCCCCTAACAGAATGGTGAGGGTGGCAACAGCATGAGGAGTCAACATAGTGGCCCAGTCTCAGAGTGAGTAGAAGGTTGCAACAGCATGAGAAGGCAACATAGTTTTCTAGTCACAGAGTGGTGAGGGTGACAACAGAATGAGGAGTCAAAATAGTGCTCTTGACACAAAGTGGGAAGGGTGGCAATTGCATGAGGAGTCAACATAGTGTCTCAGTCACAGAGTGGTGAGGTGCCAACAGCGTGAGGAGTCAACATAGTGGCCCAGTCACAGAGTGGGGAGGTGGGGTCAACAGAAGTGGTAGTAATAGCACAAAAGGGTGGATGGCAGTAGGAGTAGATGGCAGCAGAGGCAGCAGGTGTGTGGAATCAGGAGGTTGGCAGCATCAAATTAGTGGCTGAAGCACGTGGCCAGAAGTAACGGGCCATTTTTCACAATGTTCTGGTGTCGCAGCACACTGCAGTCAGAACATTACTGCAAGAATGATCCACTCTAATGCATCAAGCACCTGTGTGTGGAAATTCTGGCTGATCAACACTTGATTCATCATTAGAAAGGTTAATCAATCAACATTTCCTGTTGAAAAGGAAGTTCTCTTTGGGGTAACTATGCCCCCCACCGCACTAAACACGCGCTCTGATGCCACACTGCGCAGAAACATTTGCCCAGGGCAAACTAGGTCATTTGCGGCCACAAATCAAGTTTGGATGCCCAATAGTTCAGGGAATCTTGGATCTGGGGTGGCAGGGTTCAGTCTAAGTATACCTTGCCTGCTGGTTCAGATTCTAGTCCATGTCCTGCTGCTGCTGGGTGGTTTCTTCAGTTGGCGGGTGAAGAAAAGTGCTCATTAGAGACTCAAGACTTAAGTTGCTGCTGATGGCGCTGGTGGTGCTCCTGCCAACATCCTCCCCTCTAGCAGTCATAGCAATGCTCAGGGGGTCCCCTTGGTCAGACTTTCATGAGGATGGGTGATGGGCGGCAGATAAGCAGCGACCAACAAACTACATAGGATGTTTTGATAGTACAGTAGTCAAGTTTTTAATCGCTCTCAGCAGGTATAAAAAAAGGCCCCCACTTTGGTCCGCTAGCCTGGGTCTAACGTGCATCTGGCCAAGGGACTCTCTGCCTCTAACTCCACGGCATACTGCCGCTGTCTGTCGGGGTCATCTGCCTGATCTTCCTTATCTCCTTTCAGCTCCTCATGCTTCTCCAGTTCCTCTCCTGTCATTTGGGCAGTAAACCACCTATTTTTATATACAATTCCTGGGAGTTAATGTCCTCCTCCTCCAACAGTTCAGCCCCTACAGAGCTCAGGTGGCCGTGAAATGTAGGTACCATGTCTCCTGTCACCTGGCCAGCCAGATTTATCTGCATCTGCTCCAGGACGTGAAGGAGTGGAATGACATCATTCATCCTGTAGTCCTGCCAACTGACAAATAAAGTGGCCTCCTCAAAGGGCTTGAGCAAATGGCAGCTGCCACTAGTTAACGTCTGTCTGCATCATCAAGAAATCGTTCACGGCCTTCCTCTGCTCATATATTCGTTCCAACATGTGTAGGGTGGAGTTTCAATGTCGCATATGAGGTGATGTTGGGGAACGCTCTTCTGCCTTTGCAGCTAAAGGAGAGTGTGTTTTGCAGGGTAAGAGTGCCTGAAGTGCATGCACAGTTTCCTGGCCATTTTCAAGACATATTGCAATTGGATGGAAGAACCAGTTTACAACCAGATTAAAGACATGCACCATGCAGGGGGCATGGGTCAGCCCTCCTTGACTTAGCGCTGACACAATGTTCTCGGTGACTATGGTTCTTATCTTCAGTTGGGGAGGAGACAGCCAGGATTCAATTTCTTGTTTGATGACGTTGAGCAGTTCCTCCCTGGTGTGATTCCATTCTCCCATGCTGGCCAGGTGCAGAACAGAATGACACCTCTGTGCTTTGCATATGTGGTATGCTGGAGGACCACTCAGTGAGGCGGCAGTGCTGTCACCTGGCCAAGTTGCTGGTATGGCTGGGCAGGAACCTCAACGACAGGTGAAGGCACAAAGCTTGTTCCTGGGCCATGCCAACTAAGTGTGGTGTCAGAGGAACCCACAGATTCCTGACTGTGGATGTCTGATGTCAGTGGAGATTGCTTGTCAAAACTGACTGCAGTTTTAAAAGTTTAACAAAATCTTATCTAAAAATATACACTTACACAGATACCAGTAAATTATAAACCTAATGCATAAGTCTGATGGTAGCTCCATCAATGTATGGTGCATGCTATGATCAGAAAATTCATAGCGTCCACCATCCAGCTCTTTTCTCTTAAAATCTCTATTTTCCCTTAAAATTCATTAACTCAAGTCAGTGGGTCTGCAAGAAAAACAGGATGCAGACATCATTTGTGAGTGGTGTCATCACAGACTGGAACACACACAAGTTTAACATCGCTTATCTGAATGAGCCATAACTCTTGTTAGGTGTATGTGCAACGAGCTGCAGGGACAGTGGATTGGAGGGGAGAAGTAGTACTCAAAGTGGCGGTTCTCTTTCTGACACTGCCTGAGCTGTGCAATGATAGGAGGAGCGAAACCCTTCTTCCCCTCAGATCACAATCTGGGATTGGGTCCCCTGCCTTCCATTTTTTAGGGTGTAATCTCCTGGAGATGTTTCTCTGTACTGCTCATTTACTCATAGCTACACATAGCTGGACTGATTTAACTTCATCTCCTAAAGGAAGGGACACTGTATATGGCTACTTTTATTTTGTGGCCTCTACATTTGTTTGTTCTTAGTTCTACTGAGCAGCTTTACTGCTTTGGTGTCAGTGTGTGGATTATGGAATGGTCTGCTGTGTGACAGACAAAGAAATACTGTCTGCTAGTTGGCAATGTCCATATCATATTCTTATATGACTGTTCCGATGTCTCCTTATCACTTACCATATTTTTCGCCCCATAAGACATATTTTTTCCCCAAAAAGTGGGGGGAAAATAACCCTGCCTCTTATGGGACGAATGCTAATGAGCGCTTCCATTAGCACCGGAGGACCAGGAAGCGATGAATGATCTGTACTCACCCCTTCCTGGTCCTCCGTTTGGCTGTCGGTTATGCAGGGTTGCGCACAGTGTGAGGGCGCTCTGTAATCTCACGCTGTGCGCATCAGGTCACTGTACAGCCGGCGGCAAGATGAAGAGGATCGCGCTGGAGAAGAGGAGCGGCGGCGTCCGGAGCAGGAGAAGTAAGTGTTTTTTTTTATTTTTTTCAATATGAGGCTGATGGGGCTAATATTACTTGGCTGGGGGCAGATAAGTAGCAATGGGGGCTGGTGAGAGGCAAGGGGGGGGTAATAAGAGGCACTGGCAATGGTGGTTGATACGAGGCACTGGCAATGGGGGCTGATAAGAGGCACTGGCAATGGGGGCTGTTAAAAGACTCCTGGGGGCTTATAAGAGGCGCTGGGGGCTGATATGAAGCTGCTGGGGGCTAATATGAAGCAATAGGGGCTGGTCACAGGCAATGGGGGCTGATATAAGACTGCTTGGGGCTGATAAGAGGCATATAGGGGGCTGGTTTGAGGCATATGGGGGCTGATAAAAGGCATGGGGCTCTTATCTGAAGTCTGATTGGGGGTCATTCTCACTGAGGTCTGATCTGAGGTCTGATTGGGGTCTTATTAACATTGGGGGTTTTATTGGGGCTGTCAGCTGAGGTCTGATTAACATTGAGGTTCTTATTGCTGGTCTGATCTGAGGTCTGATGAAAAATATTGTTTTTCTTGTTATCCTTCTCTAAAACCCAGGTGAGTCTTATGGGCCGATGCGTCTTATAGGGCGAAAAATACGGTACTTTTGTTAACTGTCACACCGTCAGGGGATTCAACCCTGAAACTGCATTTTTGAAGAGATTATTTTTACATTAACTGTAGGTAAACACTGTAAGTCAGTGTGAGTTAAATCTCGTGATTTGTAGCTACAATAAACAAACGTTAGCGATAAGGAGACATGAGAAGCAAGACTAATGTGAAAGAATCAACATAAAGGATAAGAGGATAAGGTGTGTAGGGGCTGTGTACTTAAAGGGTTATTCTGGTTTCATGATAGGTCATCAATGTCAGATTGGTGGAGGTCCAACTCTTGGCACCCCCCGTTGATCAGCTGTTTGAAGAGGTTGTAGCACTAGTGCAAGAGCTGTGTTGTCTTTAATGTTTACCTGCATGTTATCTACATTGTAGTGGTGAGGCAGTGTAATTGCAACTTTTTGTCCCATTTAAGTGAATGGGAGAGGAAGCTGTATTAACACTGCACCAAAACTACAAAGTATGTAGATGGCATGCAAGTAAATATTGAAAAGGACACAGCTCTTGTACTAACACCACAGCCCCTTCAAACAGCTGATCAGCAGGGGGTGCCGATAATCAGACCCCTATCAATCTTATATTGATAATATATCCTGAAACCGGAATACCCCTTTAAGCTTGTATCAGATACATTATGTGATTAAAAGTAGGGATGAGCAAATCGACTTCGGATGAAACATTAAACCTTAAACCTAACATTAAACCTAAAACTTCGCTCTAATACTGTACGGAGCCGGAGCTCCGCACAGTTTTAGAATGTATTGGCTCAGATGAGCCAAAGTTATTGCTTTGCAAAGTCTCACGAGAAAACGCATAATAAGTTCATAAATTCATTTCTACTGTAAAAAACAAATTCCCAAACCTGAGTTTGGGAAATGTTTTTTTGTATAACCTTACATTTGTCAGTGTTAAACCTCATCTGACACTTCTCTGTCCAAGCCTCCAATCTATCCAGATCCATCTGTAGCAGTGTACTGTCCTCTTCTGTGTTAATTACTTTACACAGTTTAGTGTCATCTGCAAAAATTAATATTTTACTGTGCAAGCCTTCTACAAGACCATTAATAAATATATTGAAGAGTATATGGCCCAATACTGACCCCTGTGGTACCCCACTAGTGACAGTGACCCAATCTGAGTGTGAGCCAAAACCAGGAGTGGAGGGTACACAGAGCTCAGGTATAATTGAAAGATCTGCATCTGTTCTGTGTTTTTGATCTGTACCTGATTTCGGCTCACAATAACTGATATAAATAACTGACCAAATAACTGACGTGTGAACAAGGCCTTATAACCACCCTCTGTTTTCTATCACTGAGCCAGTTACTTACCCACATACAGACATTTTCTCCCTGGCCAAGCATTCTTATTTTATATACCAACCTTTTATGTGGTACAGTATCAAATGCTTTGGAGAAGTCAAGATATATGACATCCATTGACTCGCCGCGGTCAAGTCTAGAACTTACCTCCTCATAAAAACTGAATAAATTAGTATGACATGACCAATCCCTCATGAAAACGGCCTATAGTTAAACGGCCTATAGTTTCTGGGCTCTGTTTTTGGTCCCTTTTTGAATATTGGCATCACATTTGCTATGTGCCAATCCTGTGGAGCGCTCCCTGTCAGTATAGAGTTCTTAAAGGGGTTCTCCAGGAATTAAGAAAATGAAAATACTTAAATATTACTTTATTATAAATATATTCCCAAATACCTTTCATTAGTTATAATAGCTCGTTTTGTCTGGGGAGCAATGATAAGGAGAAATAAAATGGCCGCCGTCCTATTAGTACACACAAGAACCTGTCCTAATCACACAGGAGGACAAGTTACTTCACAACACTGAGGTAAAGAGCTGCCTCATCCTCCTCTCTGCTCTGCTTGTCAGGGAGTATAATCCTGAATACAGCTGATAAGATCTTCAGCTGAATCTCTGTAGGAATGGAGTTCATGAGGAGACATGAAGTACAGAGAGGACGGACAGGACAGACTGTGGTAATGGAGACTGCACTCATTAGCCACATCTGCTCCATTCCTACAGAGATTCAGCTGAAGTTTTTATCACCTGTATTCAGGATCATAATCCCTGACGAGCAGAGAGGAGGATGAGGCAGCTCTTTACCTCAGTGTTGTGAAGTAACTTGTCCTCCTGTGTGATTAGGACAGGTTCTGTGTGTACTAATCGGACGGCGGCCATTTTGTTTCTCCTGATGATTGCTCCCCAGACAAAAAGAGCCGTTATAACTAATGAAAGGTATTTGGGAATATATTTATAATGAAGTAATATTTAAGTATTTTCATTTTCTTAATTCTCGGAGGACCCCTTTAAATATTAGAAATAAGGGTCTGGCTATGACATTACTTAATTCTCTTAGGATATGGGGGTGTATGCCATCCGGTCCAGGCGATTTCTCTATTTTAATCTTTTTAAGACGCTTCTATTAGAGATGAGCGAGCATGCTCGGCCGAGCATGCTCGAGTGCCATTTTTGCGTATTTGCGTACACATTTTAAAATTCGTACGCTAATCATACGCATATTTTAATCTATACGCAAATGCGTACGAATAGCATACGAATAGTGTACAAATTGAATTTGTACGCTATTCGTACGCTATTCGTATGTATTTGCGTATAGATTAAAATATGCGTATGAATAGCGTACGAATTTTAAAATGCGTACGCAAATACGCAAAAATGGCACTCGAGCATGCTCGGCCAAGCATGCTCGCTCATCTCTAGCTTCTATAGTTCTTCCTGGCTTAGACAGGGCACTTTTAACGGGGAATTTATGTCACGAACGTATTTGTGTCAGGTTACAGGCGTTCGGCTAGACTTTCAAAAGTGACATAATTTGACATGTTTTCCTCTTGGTTTGGTTGCTGTTTACCACACCCCTTCCCCTCAGCTGTTGTGGGTGTGGTAATTATCTTTCCCCTATTTACCCCTTCCTCTCCCAGTATTCCTTGCGGTTTATAATTTCTGCTGTCTTTGTTGTGTTTAGTGTAGATCTCGGCTGAGATCCGGTTGCTGCAATATCTGAATTAAGATAAGTGTCATTTTCTCTATTGTGTTTATCCTACGTTTCCCTGTTTTGGTTTGCCTTCTGGAGTTTCCTGTTCGTCCGTCCTTTTGGAGGAACAGGTTTACTCTTTCTCCTGTCACTAGCTGCATGGTTGTACAAGGTCAGTTTGTTATTAGGTTCCTGTGTATGAACTCTTCTACGACTAAGGCCTGTTCATACTGGTAGTCAGCCAGGGCCTAGTTTCAGGGATTCCTGTAGGAGGTGACCATTTCCCTTGTTTGGTCTTTTCCCTTCCCTCTTACGCTTGGTGTGGCTATACCCTCCACACCAGAGCGTGACAATTTAGTTTTATATTCTGTATTTCATCTGACAGTTTATTTTCCTCAGTGAATACAGTGGATAAAAAAAATATTCAGTAGCTTTGCTTTCTCCTCATCGCTCTCTGCAACTCCCCCTCATTACTCTGTAAGGGACCGACACCTTCAGGTTTTTACTATTTATATAATTGAATAACATTTTAGGGATAGTTTTACTCTCTTTGACGAATAATCTCTCGGTCTATAGTTTGGCTGCTTTTATTTGTCTTTTAAATATTCTTTTTTTCCTAATAGTTTTTCAATGCTTCCTTGCCACCCTCCTGTTTTAGTGATTTTTCTTTTTGTCATTTATTGCTTTCTTTACATTTCTATTTATCCACATTGTTTTTTTCTTGTTCCTTAACCTTTTATTCCGATAAGGTATGTACCTCTCACAATTAGATTTTAGGATCCTTTTAAAAATATCCCATTTTGTGGCTGTATTTTTAATTTTTGAGGATTTTGTCCCAGCTAGTTAGGCCTATGGCCTCTCTTAGTTGGCTACATTTTTTGAAGTTTGGTATTTTTGTTCCTCCCTGAAGAAATACTCTTTTAAATGACAATTGGAAGGTTTTTACTTTATGGTCACTATTTTCCAGATATTCCCCAACCTGCAAAACTGCACATCTGCAGCATCATTCTCCTCTAATGATGTCACAATAATGTGCTTGGTGTTCAGTGTTTTATAGGCTATGTTCTATTGTGATATTATCACAACATTGTATTTGGGTACAGGTTCGGACTGGCCCACATGGGTATAGGTGAATCCCCCGGTGGGCCCCTAGGCAAGGTGGGCCCCTTGTCTTCTACCCCTGCATGAGTGGCAAATAACAATAGACTTACTGAACTACATACAGATAGGCCGTGTACAGCACCTCAACCAGCCTATGTTCATATAAAAAAACTGAGTGGAATTAGAGATGAGCGAATCGATTCGTCGATTCACTGATTCATATCGAATCTTGGGAATTTTTAGCTGTGAAGCGAATCCGAATATTAGGTGATTTGCTTCGGCTTTGTACGCATTCGCTGTGTAGTTTGTCCTATAAATTATACGCTATTGCTACGTATAAGTTACTCTATACGCTGTTGCATACGAATTCAATTCATTTGCGATGCAGACTCCTCCCTGGTAGCTCTGCCCCCTTCTCCAGCGTGCGAGGATGACGAGGCAACTCAGGAAAATAAGATGGCAACACAGCAAGGCCCTGATTGGGGAGGTATGGTGTGGGGCACCGACCCCTATGAGGAGAAGGAACCGGAGGAGATCTACGTCTCTCAACATGTCCGGCAGCCTAAGAAGTCGGGCATGGTGGAGGCGGCAGGAGTTCCCGCTCCGCCGCAGAAGGACTACTCCCTTCGGCAAAATTCAGTGGTCCCCGAGGCTGTCACCCGGAACGCCCTGACCCTCTAGGAATACAAAAAGTTGGTAGAGGAGTGGGTTGTGCAGGTTTTGGAGCACCCACGGTCCGGTGACCCCAAGCTGGAGCGCCGAAGGGGTACTGTTATTTGGTTCAGTGTGGAACGGGGAGTAGATTTTATCGGCAAGGAGGAGATGGCGGAAGAATTATACGTAAACCGCTGTTCTGTAAAGTGGCCATATCTTCCGCCCGTCCGCCACAATCTCCACGCAGGGGATTACGTGGAGTATACCCCCATGAAGAGCCTCCAAGGCCCCTTTGCTACTGGGGTGAAACTCCTTAAGCGACCAGCTACTCCTGCAGAGCCCTCGGAAGACTGGACTGAGGAGGCCCAGGCCGTAGAAGAGACTCGGTGTACCCATGAGACCAATGATGGGACTCTGCAATCTCAGGAGAAATCACAAGCTCAGCTGGAACCCCTGATACCAGATTTGCCACCGCCGCCGATCCTTCATGTGGGACAGATGACCACCAACAGTTTTGTGTACCAGCCATCGGTGGTACAATACCAACTGCCATGGCAGGTGCAGGCTGCACAGTCCACCACTCGCAGAAGACCGTTACCAGAGCCCTTACAGCCGGAGATTCTGTCACCTTGTATGCCGGCGGGATGATCTGGCCACTACAAGGTAATGGGCAAGGCCCAAGTTGCCATGGCCCTTGCCAGTGTGACCGCCCGGTCACTACCAACACCATCCCTGAGAGGTCATGGGGGTCTGCTGCCGCAGCCAGTGTTGCATGAGGCAGGAGCGCCCTCTCATGTCTTTTAGCTCCAGCAGCAGTGAAGAGGACCTGCTGGTCCTCTACCAACCTGCACAACCCACTCCTGCACCTTCAGGCCCTTAAGTAAGGAATCGGATCCTGCAGCTCCTCTACCAACCTGCACAACCCACTCCTCTAGCCACAACGTGGACTTAACCTGAAGGGTGAGCACTAGTTGGCGTTTGTTTTTATTTTTGTTGCCCTGCGTTTGTCCTCAACCAGATGGACATGGATTGTCAGGACTCCCTCCATCAAAAAAAAAGTTAACCAAGTTGCGCAGACGTGCGCCTCATCCCTTTTTTCCCCCTTTTCAGGTTATTGGGGAGCCCCTTGAAAGAGGGTTTTTTAAGGAACCTTTGCTGCTTTTTTTTTACCCATTTGGATTACAATTTTACCTATGTGGATTACAAATTGCAACTGAGTGGGGAATCTGTTCCAGTTGTATGACAAGCATCAGAAGAAAAGAGACTTAAACGTGTCCGTGAGCATACTAGGTAGGTGATATTTAAAATGTTTACATTATACCTATAATGTATTTCCACTATATTGTTTGCACTGGATTGTTTGCACTAATGTTTTTACCTTTCAGCAACGTTTTCAAGTATGTTGCCCATTGTGTGTATTTCTTTACAGGTACCGCAATGTGTCCTCATATTCACTTTATTGTATGGTGGATTCTTGTACTATGCACTTAGCCGGATAGACAGCACCTTACTTGTTCTACCTCAAATATACATACTGCCTCTGAGGGCGATTTCAGATCTGACCATTTCCGCTGGATCTGCCACGGGGTCCGCAAGGTGTCGAAATAATGGCGCAAGCCTCGGATCACCTGCTGGATCACCTCCTTTTTATGCTGGTTCAGGTGGCGGTGTGTGCCATCGTAAATCGTAATCCTGGCGGTCCATCAGCCAGACTATGTATTTCAGCTATGCAGCAGAGCTAAATGATGAGGATCGCCTGGATGCCATTTTCGAATATTTGCCCTGCTGCGGCCTCTCGTCGTACTTGCCTGCGTATTACGTAATCACGTAGACAATAGTACGCTGAGGATTCGTAAGCTATTTGTACGCTCATGCGTACATCTTCTAAGAAGTTGCGCACATTTTTTAAATAAACGTTCATTATTAGTGCGCGAATGTTCGCTAATAGCACATAATAACGTATATTTTGTACGCAAATACAATGAATCTATTCATCGAATATACGAATCTTAGGAAAACTTCGGCGAATGTTCGACGAATAATTTTTTGAATGATTCGCTCATCCAGTGGCGTAGCTATAGGGGTCGCAGCGGTCGCAGTTGCGACTGGGCCCCTAAGCCAGGGGGGCCCCGAGGGCCCTTCTTGCCACTTGCAGAGGCCGGCTCTGGCGACAGGCGGCTCTGACGTCATTGCGCCGCCTGAGCCGTACAGCGCGGGACACAGGCCAGAAGAGGCCTGCATCGCATCGCTGCCAGCTCCATGGAGGTAAGTATAAGTGTTTATTTTTTTTTTATTGTTGCAGTCCCGGACCAGAGCTCTATTGGGGGCACTGGGGGCATTTTTACTGGCACTGGGGGCATTTTTACTGGCACATGGGGGCATTTTTACTGGCACATGGGGCACTGGGGGCATTTTACTGGCACATGGGGGCATCTTTACTGGCACATGGGGGCACTGGGGGCATTTTTTACTTGCACATGGGGGCATTTTTCCCGGCAAAAGGGGGCACCGGGGGCCTTATTACAGGCACTGGGGGCATTATTACAGGCACTGGGGGGCATTTTTACTGGCACATGGGGGCACTGGGGGCATTTTTACTGGCACATGGGGAACTGGGGGCATTTTTACTGGCACATGTGGGCATTTTTACTGGCACATGGGGGCATTTTTACTGGCACATGGGGCACTGGGGGCATTTTTACTGGCACATGGGGGCACTGGGGGCATTTTTACTGGCACATGGGGGCATTTTTACCAGCAAAAGGGCACTGGGGGCATTTTTACTGGCACTGGGGGCATTATTACAGGCACTGGAGCCATTTTTACTGGCACATGGGGTCACTGGGGGCATTTGTTACTGGCACATGGGGGGCACTGGGGGTATTTCTTACTGGAACTGGGGGCATTTCTTAATGGCATGGGAGCACTGGGGGCATTTTTACTGGCACTGGGGGCATTTATACTGGCACATGGGGGCACTGGGGGCATTTTTACTGGCACATGGGGGCATTTCTTACTGGCACATGGGGGCACTGAGGGCATTTGTTACTGGCACTTGGGGGCATTTCTTAATGGCACGGGAGCACTGGGGGCATTTTTACTGGCACTGGGGGCATTCTTACTGGCACATGGGAGCACTGGGGGCATTTGTTACTGGCACTTGGGGGCATTTCTTAATGGCACGGGAGCACTGGGGGCATTTTTACTGGCACTGGGGGCATTTTTACTGGCACATAATTTGGGGGGCATCTATGGGTGGGGAGCACTTCTTACTGGCACATTATTGGGGTGAAATTTTGGGGGCACTTCTGGCACACTATTGGGGCACTTCTTACTGGCACATTGGAAGCATTATTACTTCTGGGGGACATTAGTACTGTTGGGGGCACTATTACTAACAAGTGCACTCTGGCAGAGAATTATTAGTTGGGACTTTGGGGGGCACTATTACTGTGGGGGGCACCCTGGCACAGTATCAGCGCAGTTATTTCTGGGGGACGTTATGTTTACACTATTACTGTCAGGGGCACTATTTGCTGGGCGCAGTTATTTTAGGACACTGTGTGCCAATAATTATTGAAGGGCACTATCTGTGTGGTACTAGTGGCACAGTACTGGGAGTGGTAGGATGATTTGTCCAGAAGATGGGAGGATGATGGAAAAGTAGTAAACTGAGATTTTTTTTCTGTCAAACTGCAGAGCTGAGAAATGGCTGAAAAATGGCGTGTGGTCTGAAAGGAGAAGATGAGGAAAGAGAAGATCTATATTAGAGGAGACGTCACTGGATGTAAGAGGTATGAGGCGCTGTATTACACTGGATGTAAGAGGTATGAGGCGCTGTATTATACTGGATGTACGAGGTATGGCGCTGTATTAGGCTACATTCACAAGAACATTGTGTTTTGCAGTCTGCAAATTGCGGATCTGCAAAAAAGGATGATGTTCCGTATGGCATCCGTTTTTTTTTTTGCAGATCCAGGGGGGGGGGGGGGGGGCAAGCTGACCTCTTGCACCAGGGCCCATGAGCCTTTAGCTACACCCCTGCGCTCATCTCTAGGTGGAATGTTTAAGAAACTACCCAGTTTATTATGTTTATTATAGACACATTCATGTGGCTGAGATGACTTGGAGGTACAGACACAGAACAGCCAGTATCCTCCTTTCCCAGGGACCTGCCTTCTCAAAGTCACTGCAGGGACCCCATAATTAATCATCTTGTAATGTCTTGGTGCTCTATGCTGCTGTGTGAGCAGGTAGTATTTGGATGTATCCATATGGTGGGCCCCCAGTCTGACACTATTTCAGTATATATAAGATGTATATGATGGCACAATAGTTGTGCTACTACACAGAGGATGAAGCCTTCTGCTTCAAGCTACATCCACTGTACAGTTTCTTGCTCATGATATTGATTTTGTAGTTAAACAAAGCAAAACAATTTATGTTCATTTGTAGTGCAATTGTTATTTCAGATTTGATTTCCAAAATCTATTTTTAGCTGCATGTAAAATTTTCATGCTGTCATCTGGGACTTTATAGATTTTTTTTACTTCCTCTGGAGATACATAAGACACAGATTACTATTTTTAAAATTAATTTTCATATAATAATATAGAGAACAGAGATGCTATTTGCTTCTTCCATCCTTACAACTCTTCCTTTTTCTTTAATATGTTCTCTTATTAAATATAGTTTACAATATAAACCTGTTTGATAATTGTAATGTTCATATTGCTATCATAAACCCATCAGAGCAAATGAAAATGGTTACAATATTTTTGAAGTGGGATTAGGAATCGAAAAATAATGGAGAAAACTTAATTAGATTTCTCAGGAAATAAGGCAGAGAAGGGAGCCTCCTAGCACATAGACCTTGCAACAACAAATAGTTTATCACAGATAATTGTACTACAGGTCCTTTATCCAATTGCTCTGCTGCAGCCACTTTCCAATAAGCTCACGGTATTGATTTGTAGTTAAACAAAGCAAAACAATTTACATTCATTTCTAGTACAATTTTTTCGACCCATAAACAAATAACGTGCAGAAGCCCAGAGGGTATATAGCAAGCAGCAGTGTTTATAGTTAAACACAGTGCAAAAGAAAATTTCAAGATTATACAGAAATTTCTATATTGAACATGACAAATATATTCTAAAGGTTTACATTGCTTTTTATGCAAGTTAAATAGTGCTGGTCTGTGTAACTGGTGGTCTTCCTGCTAAATTACTCTTCAAGTCTTACTTCACCTTGGGTACAGTTATCCCGGAACATATCCTGGAATATTATTATAAGAGGTCATGCCTGTCATAGCACGTGACACTCGACATTGAACTATTTTTGCACACCCAAAAATATTCTCCTCCCTAAAAGGGTTGGTACACACAGTATCATTTTTGACATATCAGTTTTGATATAATTGGGGTATTTGAGGTTAAAATAGAGCAGGATATAAAAAAATTCATTGAACTTAAATTAATCTAACCAAGGGAGATATAATGTTCCATAATGGTTTTTATTATATCATAATAGCATATATATTTATATCACAGGCATATAAAATGGAACATCTTAACCAGGCCCCTTTCAACTACATCAATACACACTTAGGGGGTCATTTATCATTTAAATGGGTTGCCCTGAACCCGGACATCACCTGTATTCACTTAATATGTATGAGAGGAGCATTGGAAAATTTCCTTGCTCTGATGCTTCCCTTTGCCTAGCCGCATTGTGCAATACAAGCCCCATTCAGTTCAGTTGCTACAGTAGTATTGGGCGTCTGAAAGCGCAATATAGTGTGGCAAGGCTTATTAGGAACATAGTGGTTTTCCCATAGGCTGCACTGGTAAATAATTGCAGTCTATAGGAGAAGTGATCAGATGATAGCATGACTAAAAAATAAGTGTAAAAAAGTTTTTTTTGTTTTTTTTAAGTTTATTTTGAAGCTTAATGAAAAGTTACAGGCTTTGGTGCATTAATTATTAACTGTAAAAATATTGCAGCAAGTTTATAGGGGAAAAAGATAGGTGCAATTGGACATTCCCTGGCTGCAACTGCACTGCTCTTGACACCCTAAAATATGCTTATTTTTTACTCATAAAGTGTAGAAAAATTCCTACAGTTTTTTTTGGGGGAAAAAAAGAGGCAACATTAACCGTTCCGAAAATATATTCTATTATACTGCTCTTGATGTACTAAATACACTTATTTCACACTTGTCGAATAAGTAGGAGCTTTGCAACAGTTTTTGGAAAGAAAAATATGCAATTGTTTAATGTCTGCAAAATATATGCTGCTGGTAATGCTTGGAAATATGCTTATTGCACACTTATGAACTGTAGAAACTTTGCAACAGGTTTTTAGTGAGGCTCCTAATCTGAAAACAGACGGTGTACTGTCTCTTTAAGGATCTCTGTGCAGCAGTGTATCGGCCTGTATACATATGATTTGTAAGCAGTTCCAGCCCTGGCTGTAACAAACACACAACCCTTACTCACCCTATCCTGTCCCTAATGATAAAACCTGACTTCCTACCAGGTAGTTTGAATTACCTAACTAAACTTAACCTCTTCACAATCCCTACATTGTCCCTGCAAGACCCTAAAATGGCAGGTTGTGTGTCTAATTGTTGTCTTTGTCACAGACATGACGGACACAATCTTTCACGCCAGTGACTGAGTTCACATTGGTGTCTCTGCTTCAGAGCTAACATAGTGCCTGATAGACCAGCCAATATCCTGACTGGCTGTGAGGCTGACTGCAAGGGATTGTAGTCACTATTTGGAAAGTCTCCTTGGCAAGCCTCCTGGTCAAGATCACTCCCAGGGTCATGTGATCTTCAGTCTTCATCTTTTCTGCCCTATTTTCCTCATTAGTGTACAGAAGTGTAAATGTAAAATGGTGGGCACTATTGCATGATTTGTCCAAAGCAAATAACCAAAACTTCAAATTTATTTGGAAGTAGATTTTTTACAAAATACAAATATGAATGATTTACAACTGATTTTCTTATCTCTGTTTCATAATAAATTCAATGTATCCGGAATAATGCATTCTGAAAGTCTTCAGACTCTTGTGCTAAAATGTTAAAACAAATAAAGTTTTTCCCCATTTTCTGCTGATCTTTTCTGAAGATTTTCTCAAGCTCTGTCGGTGAATAACTATTTTCAGGTCTCTATTGAGATGTTCTAATGGTTTCAGTGAGATACGCAAGGACAATCACAAGTTGTCCCTCAGCTGCTCCTTTGTTTTCTTGGATGTGTGCTTAGGGCCAGTGTCCTGTTAGAAGAGGAACCTTTGGCCCAGTCTGAGGTTCAGAGCCTTCTGATTCAAGGTTTCATTAATCTTTCTGTACTTTGCTCCATTTAACTTTCTTTCAACCCTGTCCAGCCCCACCCACCTATAGGTGCTTTTTTGCAAACTTCAGGCAGGCTTTCATGTGTCGTTTATTGAGGAGAGGCTTCTTTTTGACCACTCTGCCTTAAAACCCAGATTGGTGGAGTACTGCAGTGATGGATGACTTTCTGGAAGTTTCTCCCATCTGCAAACAGGTTGGAGCTCAGCCAGAGTGCCCGTTGAGTTCTTGGCCACCTCTTTTACCAAGGCCCTTCTCCCCAGATTACTTACTGTAGTTTGGTGGAGCAGCCAACTCTAGAAAGAGTCCTGGTTGTTCCAAACATCTCCCATTTAAGAATTATGGAGGCCACTGTGATCCTGGGAACTTTCAGTGCAGCAGAAATTTTAGTGTACCCTTCTCCAGATCTGTGCCTCCACACATTTATGTCTCTTATCTATGTCTTTTCTTTCCTCATCATGGCTTAGTTTTTGCTCTGATATTCATTGTCAGCAGTGAGACTATACATATATATATATATATATATATATATATATATATATATATAGTGCCTTGCGAAAGTATTCGGCCCGCTGGAACTTTTCAACCTTTTGCCACATTTCAGGCTTCAAACAAAAAGATATAACATTTTCAATTTTTGGTGAAGAATCAACAACAAGTGGGTCACAATTGTGAAGTGGAACGAAATTTATTAGATCATTTAAACTTTTTTTGTAATAATAAAACTGAAAAGTGGAGAGTGCAAAATTATTCGGCCCATTTACTTTCAGTTCAGAAAACTCTCTCCAGAAGAATGTTGTCCTAAATGACTGATGAAGATAAATAGAATCCACCTGGATGTAATGAAGTGCACCTGCCCCGTAATAGTCTCAGGGTTATGTTTAAAGCACAGAGAGCATCATGAAGACCAAGGAACACACCAGGCAGGTCCGTGATACTGTTGTGGAGAAGTTTAAAGCCGGATTTGGATACCAAAAGATTTCCCAAGCTTTAAACATCCCAAGGAGCAATGTGCAAGCAATCATATTGAAATGGAAGGAGTATCAGACCACTGCAAATCTACCAAGACCCGGCCGTCCCTCTAAACTTTCATCTCAAACAAGGAGAAGACTGATCAGAGATGCAGCCAAGAGGCCCATGATCACTCTAGATGAACTGCAGAGATCTAGAGCTGAGGTGGGAGAGTCTGTCCATATGACAACAATCAGTCGAACACTTCACAAATCTGGCCTTTATGAAGACTGGCAAGAAGAAAGCCATTTCTCAAAGATATCCATAAAAAGTCTTGTTTACAGTTTGTCACAAGCCACCTGGGAGACACACCAAACATGTGGAAGAAGGTGCTCTGGTCAGATGAAACCAAAAGCAAACTTTTTGGAAACAATGCAAAACGATATGTTTGGCATAAAAGCAACACAGCTCATCAGCCTGAACACACCATCCCCACTGTCAAACATGGTGGTGGCAGCATCATGGTTTGGGCCTGCTTTTCATCAGCAGGGACAGGGAAGATGGTTAAAATTGATGGGAAGATGGATGGAGCCAAATACAGGACCATTCTGGATGAAAACCTGTTGGAGTCTGCAAAAGACCTGAGACTAGGACGGAGATTTATCTTCCAACAAGACAATGATCCCAAACATAAAGCAAAATCTACAATGGAATGGTTCAAAAATAAACGTATCCAGGTCTTAGAATGGCCAAGTCAAAGTCCAGACCTGAATCCAATTGAGAATATGTGGAAAGAGCTGAAAACCGCTGTTCACAAATGCTCTCCATCCAACCTCAAAGAGCTTGAGCTGTTTTGCAAGGAAGAATGGGCAAGAATTTCAATCTCTAGATGTGCAAAACTGATAGAGACATACCCCAAGTGACTTGCCGCTGTAATCGCAGCAAAAGGTGGGCCAACAAAGTATTAATGCAAGGGGGCTGAATAATTTTGCACTCCCCACTTTTCAGTTTTATTATTACAAAAAAAGTTTAAATTATCCAATAAATTTCGTTCCACTTCACAATTGTGACCCACTTGTTGTTGATTCTTCACCAAAAATGTAAAATGTTATATCTTTTTGTTTGAAGCCTGAAATGTGGCAAAAGATTGAAAAGTTCCAGGGGGCCAAATACTTTTGCAAGGCACTGTATATATATATATATATAGGAGTGTTCTTCTAAATAATGTCCAATCAACTGAATTTAGCACAGTTGGACTTAAAACAAGGTGTAGAAACATCTTAAAGATGATCAAGAGAAACGGAGGCCCTAAGAGCTAAATTGCAACTGTCATAGCAAATTGCAACCATTTATAAAACTATTTCTTTTCCATGAGCAGTGGCATAGCTATAGGGTTCGCAGCGGTCACAGTTGCGACCGGGCCCCTAAGCCAGGGGGGCCCCCTTGCCACTTGCAGGGCCACACCGCCAAATAGCCAGGTGCGGCGCGGCACTGCGCACAGATGGGGGTGTCGGCGGGGCAGAGGGAAATGAGCGCTTCCATTGTGGAAGCGCTCATCTCCATAGTCATCTGTATCACCGTCCTCAGGACGGCAATACAGATGCCTGTACTGCGGGGCAGGGGAGGGAGAGGCATCTCCCCTGCCCATTCCCCTGATAGGCTGCAGGCACTGACGTCTAACATCATCGCGCCGCCTGAGCCGTACAGCGCGGGACACAGGCCGGAAGAGGCCTGCATCGCATCACTGCCAGCCTTATGGAGGTAAATATTAGTGTTAATTTTTTTTTATTGTAGCAGTCACGGACCGGAGCTCTATTGGGGGCACTAGGGGCATTTTTAGGGGCACATGGGGGCATTTTTACTGGCACATGGGGGCACTGGGGGCATTTTAATGGCACTGGGGGCATTTTTACTGGCACATGGGGGACTGAGGGCATTTTTACTGGCACTGGGGGCATTTTTACTGGCACATGGGGGCACTGGGGGCATTTTACTGGCACTGGGGGCATTTTTACTGGCACATGGGGGCACTGGGGGCATTTTTACTGCACATGGGGGCACTGGGGGCATTTTACTTGCACTGGGGGAATTTTTACTGGCACATGGGGGACTGGGGGCATTTTTACTGGCACACGGGGCACTGGGGGCATTTTTACTGGCACTGAGAGCATTTTACTGGCACATGGGGGCACTTGGGGCATTTTACTGGCACGGGGGGCATTTTTACTGGCACATGGGGGCACTGGGGGCATTTTACTGGCACTGGGGGCATTTTTACTGGCATATGGGGGCATTTTTACCGGCACTGGGGCATTATTACAGGCACTGGGCCATTTTTACTGGCACATGGGGGCACTGGGGGCATTTGTTACTGGCACATGGGGGCACTGGGGGCATTTCTTACTGGCACATGGGGGCGCTGGGGGGCATTTCTTACTGGCACTGGGGGCATTTCTTACTGGCACTTAGGGCATTTTTCTAGCACATGGGGGCACTGGGGGCATTTCTTACTGGCACATGATTTTGGGGGGGAATCAATGGGGGGAACTTCTGGCACATTATTGGGGCGTTTATTACTGGCACATAATTTGGGGGGCATCTATGGGTGGGGAGCACTTCTTACTGGCACATTATTGGGGTGAAATTTTGTGGGCACTTCTTACTGGCACATTGGAAGCATTATTACTTCTGGGGCACAGTGGGGACATTAGTACTGTTGGGGGCACTATTACTAACAAGTGCACTCTGGCAGAGAATTATTAGTTGGGAGCACTATTACTGTGGGGGGCACTATTACTGTGGGGGGCACTATTACTGTGGGGGTCACTATTACTGTGGAGGGCACTATTACTGTGGGGGACACTATTACTGTGGGGGGCACCCTGGCACAGTATCAGCGCAGTTATTTCTGGGGGACGTTATATTCACACTATTACGGGGCACTATTTGCTGGGCGCAGTTATTTTAGGACACTGTGTGCCAATAATTATTGAAGGGCACTATCTGTGTGGTACTAGTGGCACAGTACTGGGGGTGGTAGGATTATTTGTTCAGAAGACGGGAGGATGATGGAAAAGTAGTAAACTGAGATTTTTTTCTGTCAAACTGCAGAGCTAAGAAATGGCTGAAAAATGGCGTCTGGTCTGAAAGGAGAAGATGAGTAAAGAGAAGATCTACATCAGAGGAGACGTCACTGGATGTAAGAGGTATTGGGCGCTGTATTATACTGGATGTAAGAGGTATGGGGCGCTGTATTATACTGGATGTAAGAGGTATGGGGCGCTGTATTATACTGGATGTACGAGGTATGGGGCTGTATTAGGCTACATTCACACGAACATTGTGTTTTGCAGTCTGCAAATTGTGGATCCGCAAAAAAAGGATGATGTTCCGTATGGCATCCGTTTTTTTTGCAGATCCACTGTAATAATGCCTATCCTTGTCCGCAAATGGACAAAAATAGGAATGGACATACAGATGCGGACAGCACACAGTGTTCATTTAAGTGAATGGGTCCGCATATGAGCCGCAAAATATGCAGATCGGAGACCGCAAAAACAACTGTGGTGTGAATGTAGCCTTACCCTGTATGTTCTGTAGTGATATACGTAATGTTAGGAGGGAAAAGGTTAGGGTGAGAATTTGGCATGGGGGGGGGGTTTCAATTTTTGACTTGGCCGGCAGAAAAGCTAGGTTCACCAGCGCTGAGGAGTGGAGGGTGGGGGGGGGGCAAGCTGAACTCTTGCACCAGGGCCCATGAGCCTTTAGCTACACCCCTGTCCATGAGATATGCTATTATTGAGCCAAAGTTGTAAAACATTAAAAATGTCTGTACATATTTGGGATTGGCTTAAAAGTATTACCTTAGTTATGTAACACAATGAGTGTTGCAAAATTCAAAATGCAAAATGAGTGGTGCATTTGTTCTTTTCCAGCCCCCCTGAAACAGTTAATAAAAGTCAAATAATAAGTTACAGTATATGTACACCAAAACATTGCCCTGCCCCTAATGATAAAACCTAACTTCCTACCAGGTAGATGAAATTACCTAACTAAACTTATCTTCTTCACAATCCCTACATTGTCCCTGCAAGACCCTAAAATGGCAGGCTTGTGTGTCTAACTGCTGTGTCTGTCACAGACATGACGGACACTTTTATGTTGCCCAGATACAACATATCCTGCAAAATATAAGCTCTCATATAGCTCTGACAACTAGAAAATAACAATGTTTAAAACTATACATCAATCTGCTCAGCTTGTCCTGCTCCATGATGTGCTGTTTGTAGATTGCACTGCATTTCGTGGAGACGAGTTCTTTTTAAATAAGATAACAATGCAGTTTTTGAAGTCTTAGTATGACGTTTATGGCCACATATATTCAGCGGAGCCGCCTGAGGCACGCTCCTGTTGTGCAGTTGTCTAGGTTTAGCTTTATTCTGATTTAAACTGAAAAAATAGAGCTATTTAAACTATTCAGTAGATTAAGTTAAATCTTTTTTAATTTCAGTTCTTACCATATATCACACACATCTGTATACTCTATAACATACATTTGCCATCAGTTATGTTTGTGCAGTAAACCTAGGGGAAATGAGAGCAGTGATAATAGCAAGAATGTTGGTTGTAATACTCACTCACTCTCTCACCTGGACAGTGCAGAGATGAGAAAGGTGCACCTCTGGTTTTTGGATTTTCCTGCTTGATAGTGGTTCAAGACACCTTTGATGGTGACGAATTGTGAACAGCTGCAGAGGAGGCAATGATGAGGTAGTTTTGCAGTAGAAGAGTTTACTGAAGATTAAAAGTTTAAAGGGGTTGTCCCTCCAATAATATTCTACAGTTTTCAAATCAGCAGCTGGATCTGAATACTTTTGTAATTGCATGTAATAAAAAATTTTGTACAGCCACTGAGTTATTCAATAAAATGTATCTGTATAGCGCCACCTGCTGTTTGTTGTTTATACTAATTTCTTTGTCTGGATCACTGAGATGGCCCAACATGCTCAGTTTCATGCTGAGGCAGAAAAGACACTCCCCTTTAGCTGTCAGCTTGATATAAATGTAGCAGAGCAATGAATGGGGAGATCTCTGGATCCATGAGAGGTACAGGGCTGGTTCTAGCTTTGTTGGAAAGAGGTTGTCATGTACTAGAATATTATTTTCATTTTCTAAATAGTCATGCGATAACCCCTTTAAGTACATCAGTTAAATTCTCAACATGCATGGACTGGCACTGCGGTATGTGGATATTTTACCTAAGCAGAAAGCCAATCTGCTTCTCAAGTGTGTCCAGGCACCTTAAAACTTAAAACTCCTTGACATGTGGTTATGGAGACTCAGTGATCCTTTGAAGACAGCAATTCTCCAAAGAACTCCTCACTACACCTCCTTTTCCACTCTGGCCTTCTTTCTGAATATACAAAGTTCTTTTTTTGGGTGACATTAGGCTCCTGTTTCAGCTTTCTCACTTAGCATATGCTCTCATGGAGAGCTAGACTTAGACTGACTCACTTATAGCTAACATTTCCCTATAGGGAGAGTGACAGCCCCATCTAGTGGATGGTGGATGTAAATGCAGCCCAATAACACCTTGTCCATACAAATACAGAATAAAATGCATTTTTCATACAAAAGCACATTGTTAACCCTTTAGCAGTGTACCTCTGCAGGGGTATGCTGCATTTGTAATAGGTTTTAAAAGACAGCAAACTTTGATAAAGTCTCTTGAATCAACTTTTCAAAGTGACTTTTATCACCACTAGATTGCTTTAATCTCTGACAGTACACCAGTGTAATGATGAAAATCCTCAGTATTAAAAACACCTATTGAGAGAAACATCACAAGGTAATGAATTCCACATCCTTTAGTCGGATGCTATTGTTCATGCTATAAACCACCAGAGGACTTTACTATGACACATGATTAGCCTGGGTAGACAAGATTTATTACAGTAAGAAAATAAAAACAGTATGCTGCTTCACTGTGATATTAAAATTGTGTCTTGCCAGATGTTAGAACATCATAGAATCTCAGGCTCCGAAGACACAGGAGAAATCTATAATTATCAGCAATGACACTATCCGATGCAGCATCGCTCCAAGGAGCAAGTACTACAGTCTGTGCCGAGAACACAGAGATGAAATCTTAAGAAGAGGAATGAAGGAGGGATTTTTAATAGGTAATTAGACATCAGTCAGGGGGGTTTTGTACCACACACACAGGTGTTGTCAAAAGACAGACAAAGAGGCAATGGAGTAAGCAGAATAAAATATTACTGTGTTAGTCTGGGAATTGAAAGAAGCACGATACCAAGCATTTTACAGTGGCTGCATTAATACAAAGTATGAATGCAAATGATTTCATTTGAAATTATTGAACATTCCTGCAGTTTAAGCATTTCCATAGACTTCTGCGCTGTCACAGATAGCGTGCAAAACAGTACCTGACCTGTATGAAGATGAAGACCGTCTCCATTGCCGTCAGGAGCTTAGCTTAAATGCTACTGCTTCTGATAGCGTAAGTGTTCTGCCATTTTTCTGGTAACCTGGACATTAGCATATTTCTATTGCTTCTTTTTTTGTGACTTCAACATAGGCTAACTAGGGTTCTCTTCATTTTTTGCCATTCAATATAGAGGTGCCAAGAACAGTCTGCATTCGGTTCTGAAGGTCATACTACCTCCATTTGTACTCTTTGGCGTGCTCAGTAGAAAAGTGTCAATGTCGCAGGTGACAAAAAAACGCACTTTAGGGTAATAACCAGGGGCGGACATACAGTCTGTGCAGCCGGTTCAGCTGCACAAGGGCCCAGCGTGGGAGGGGGCCCATAAAGCTTGGACTGGTCCACTCATGAATGGGGCCCCCTCCCTGAACTTCAGACTGAAAGATAATCTGCTGCTCATGGGCACTCCTGGTCAGTAAAGCTGTGTCCACAGGGTCTGATTTTTACAAAAAATGCAAGGTTCTGTTGAGGTGGACATAAACCTGTCCTTTCTGGAATTCAGTCAGTCATTCCGAATTGTTTTTAACACGGGTGCGCACAATAATTAAGGACAAAACACAGACTTATGATTCCAGTATTAAGTCCTTTGGCCGTGCTTCTGTGGCAAAATCATTACAGCCTCTGGCTTGTTTCTTTATTAACACACGTACTTATTCGATACAAAAAGGAAAGGGGGCGTAAGCATGCAAATAGCAAACAATATCATTCTTGATTGGATAGAAGTTGCATTCCATTCTACGTCACTAGCTTGAAAAAGTCATCTTGATAAGAGTACGGGGGCCATCTTGGACTAGTTAAATATATACATATATTATACACAAGCTTTATAAAAGTTACAAAGTATAAAAATATAATATAAAAAGGTTCTTGATTATACACACATTCCTTTGTGACACACTGACATTCTATACAGCTGCATAAGCATTTACAAAGCTGAGATATATATATATATGTTTGTATAGCATTAAATACATGTATCTACAAATGACATAACACTGTGAGGGGAAAATTCAGTATTTCGACCGGTCTACCTTCACAGTCCCCCCTAAAGACTGAATTTTTCCCTAATCTTTGATTTTCTAATTGTCAAGTGTCTAGACGGACATGGGGGAAAAGGTAGTCTTCACCAAGGCTGAAACCCAACAGGCACCCCCCTGTGTACTTGGGCTTATCCTAATCATTTGACAGAAACCTATTTGTGGATCATTGGATTTCTAAAAAAAAACAAAAACTGTGTGTTGGACTAACAAGAAGTGTCTCTCTGTGGTCGTCTTCTCTTCGATCTTCTTGGATAATAACATAGTCTCTGGTGAAAAGTCAGTTGTCCATCACTCGATGCTTGTTATTACAAAGTTCAGTCTATGACCCCTCCTTATGTATGTGAAGGGGTTGCAGGTGTAGGTGTCAGTGTAGATGTTAGAGCCTCTTATCAGTGGGGGATAAACAGTCTATTACCTTGACTGTGGGAGGAGCTTTGACACAAGGACCTCCCACCCTCACTGGTCTGCATCAGCTCTGCTGGTTAGGCACACAGATTACCGTTAAGGTCCACCCCTGGACAGCCATAGTACGAACAGCAAGGCCTTGTGCAGCATGGCTGACCCGTAGTCGAAGTTGTTTCTTGTTGGGTGACGGGTTACTGACAACTGTGTCTTACCACACCTTGTAGACTTGACGTAGCAGCTCCTGGACTTTCCCCGAGGTTGTTAGTCCCAGCTCTTTGTAGCTGCACACAGGAAAGATGCACCGGAACAGTTCCACACAATCAAAAAGTCAACTCAAAAAACTCAGTTCATGTTAGAATAAGCCGTTGCTGAGGTGGTTTCCTCTCCATCATTGATCAAATAAACAAATGTCCTTAGAACGTTTGTCGGTCCAACACTATATGTAAATAACACTTACCAATGAGACCAAAGAGGTCTTCTGTCAAATCAAAAAGGACTTTTGTGAGACTCTAAATCTGATCTAATTAAAGGATACTTCAAAACAAACTTTCATAATATTCTGACAAATGATCCTGCATATTTCAATACATTAATCAATACCAATACCCGGGTATCTTGTGTAATGTAAACCTTTTGAACCAAATAAAACACAACACCATTAATTTTTTATTAATAACCAACCTTCTTGAGATACCTAACATGTTTTGATGTTCACTAAACGTGTGATATTGTGTATTCTGCACATTTTGTAGCAGTACCCAACTTTTCTGGATGTGGAAATGATTGGACCTTTTTTTTCTTTTCCTTTTGAATGAACAGAGTACTCGTAACTAGGAGATGTGCACAAGGGCTGTCTTTGTATCTGTGACGTCAGCATTGTCCTCCTCCCTCCCCCCTTAGTCCACCCCTTTCAGTCGCACAATGTGAGTTTCCCTATTTGAGTCAGTCTTGTCTTGGTTGTCCATGAAGTCAGATCTCTGATGTTAGTACATTAGACATACAACAAGTCGACAAAAAGCAAACATAGAGACAAACAGATCAGACAATACAGACACAAAACATGAAGGGCCCATAAACGTTTCATTGCCTTGTTTTCAAAAATAAAATGTAGAATTTGGTCAAAATATTTGGTACGAAGGAAAAATAAAAATCCCCAATGCGCATATAAAGAAAAATAAATGTATTTCATCATAAACATTCCTCATTTTCTCTGCTGCATCTACGTACAGTCCACACACAAGTACAACTTCAAGCTACATTCATTCACATTCCACTGAATAAGTCAACTCTCACAGACACAGCTTTCCTGGATACGGATACTCACAGAAAACCATCCTGTACGGGGGGAGTAGAAAGAAACATTAAGTGAATCAATTGCCGGCACATAATACCATTGTCTTCGGTTGTTCACTCCTACAACACATTGTTAAACTATTGTCTCGACTCTTGGACATTTACAAGCTGCTAGAAAGAGAAAAAGGAAAGTTATTAATTTATAAAATTTCTGATTTCTAATTAGACAATATTAACTAATTACAGGTATATGTATATCCTTCATTTACTAAGTCGAGTACTCGTTGTGCTTCTACTTGCATCTATGTGCATTGTTTCCCACTTGTAGCCGTGTCATAGAGAATACCAGTAACTAAGATGGCCGCTGGGCGGGGGCTGATGTTCCCTCAGTTAAGATGGCCACCTGGAAAGGAAGTTGCAGGAGTTAAGATGGCCACCGGAGTGGGAATGGGATTAGTTAAGATGGCTGCTGGAACGGAAATTGGGACGCGTAGGACGTGCCATCTTGTATGATAACTGAATACAAAGAGGTGAGCCGCGGGCGTGGTTTTGGCACTGACGTACTTCACAGGTCCACCCCTCTGAAGAGAGAGACTGAGGGGGCCTAGTGAAATGGCGGGGGATGTGTCTGCAGGAGCGCGGTTGGGTCCTCCTGTACCATCTTAGGGGCCGTGCTGACAGCATGTAAAAGTAATCATTTGTCTTTTCATTATACATTTCTGCCCAGACTAATTTCTTATATTTTAATAATTTTCCGCTTCTGCTCGCATTGTTTTCTTTTCATGAAATCTAGAATATAATGTAAATTCAAGGCCGAATGTCCAGTGTTCACTCCTTTTTGGCCTAATGCCAGAACACTTCCCTGTGAGCGATGATTTCTTCTATTCTCAACTTAACCCTTAATTTGGCCTCATCATCACATCAGTAGAGCAGATATCGCTCACAGTAAACTTGGCTGTGTGACCTTCATCTACTAGTGGGTTCTCTGGCAACATACAAGGTCAGATTTCTGGTCCACACAGACATAACAAGTGGATTATCATAGTCATAAATTCTAAAGGGGGGGCTGAAACTGCAAACTGCAAAGCTGAACTAACACTGAAGAAAATCCTTTTTTTTTTTTCCCCTTTCTTTTCCCAAATCCGCCATTTTGCAGCTTTCTATAATTCACTTACATAAACCATATCAACCATTTTTTTCCTGTACCAACCTATTACACTTCTAATCACTTCCCTTCTCCCTTCAATTCACTTTCCACAGTCCATCTTTTTTTTTATGATTTGAAGCAGTTCTATAGAAGGCTCTCGCTACATCGATCAAACTTTCACTGGGCTGTAATCTGCCTCCTGGAGGCATCCCAATTATCTTAAACAAGCTTTTCACATCCTTTACATATCTTTTTGCCTTCTTTGTTCCACCAGACTGACAGCATTCTGAGCACCAATCGGGAGACTGTGCTGGGTTTTTGAACACTTGAAGCATATTTTACAGTGCCCCATTGGCGCGGCCGTCTTCGCCAACCTGAGTTAACCGTCCTCCGACTAGCCAATAAATCACGGGGGGAGGGGAAAGAGATCTCACTCGATTTCCCCGGGGAGAGAGAGACACCCGCTACTACCTCCCCAATTTAGGGGCCGACCCTTGTGGCTAAACTTCAAACTACAATCAACACTGCCCCCGTGATGGAGTTGCAACAATGGGCACAACGGTTACCACTCAGCGCACTAACTAACAACTAACTAACTGGTCTGAGGCTCGGGTAACTTGTCGGTATACCCCAGCCCCCACGCTCTGAGCAACTTGCTGGTATACCCAGGCGCCACCAACATCCCAGGCGCACACTCCGGGCAACTTGCTGGTATACCCGGGCGCCGCCCAAATCCCTAATCTAGGCGCACGCTCTGAGTAACTTGCTGGTATACCCAGGCGCCGCCTAGATGACTACTCTAAGTGTTTTAGGCGCACACTCTGGGCAACTGGTCCGTAACGTGTCGGAATACCCAGGCGCCACCTAAATCACTACTTCAACGTGTTCTCACAGCCGCTGCCAGTCTGGGTCCCTAACATGATCTGACTGAATCCCCACGTGACCTTTCCTGAGGGGCTGTAGGTTTCCGGAATCCCCGGCGGAGACCACCAGGCGTCTGGTCACATGACGTTTCACTCAGGCCCCACAAAACCTAAACCCCAGACTACCACTCCCCCCTCGAGCCACAGGTAAGTTATCACATACAGTGTATATATAACTTACCGTGGTCGGTTAGGGTGATCAGTCCCCTTCGGGAGGGAGTGGTGCCGTGGCATCGGTCGAGGGTTGGGACACCGAGCGAGTCCTGGTGCTCCTTTCGGGGGCCCCGCGGTTGTTGGGCGCCAGCTGTTGAGGTGGACATAAACCTGTCCTTTCTGGAATTCAGTCAGTCATTCCGAATTGTTTTTAACACGGGTGCGCACAATAATTAAGGACAAAACACAGACTTATGATTCCAGTATTAAGTCCTTTGGCCGTGCTTCTGTGGCAAAATCATTACAGCCTCTGGCTTGTTTCTTTATTAACACACGTACTTATTCGATACAAAAAGGAAAGGGGGCGTAAGCATGCAAATAGCAAACAATATCATTCTTGATTGGATAGAAGTTGCATTCCATTCTACGTCACTAGCTTGAAAAAGTCATCTTGATAAGAGTACGGGGGCCATCTTGGACTAGTTAAATATATACAGTGTTTTTTGCCGCTATTTTCTGGAAAATTGAACCTTGTGGACCCAGCCTTACTGACCAGGAGTGCTGATTGGTCTAAAAACTGTCACTCACGAGCGCTGACAGGCTGGCATCCAATGAGCCAGCTCTGCTAGAAGGAAGGAAGGACCCACTGCTGCTGTGTGGAGACAGAGCCGGCTACTGAGAGGGGGAGGAGCTTGAGTCTGCTGCTGAGAGGGAAGGACCTGAGCCTGCTGCTGAGAGGGAAGAGCCTGGCTGAGGACACCAGAAACAGCAATACAGAGCCAGGAGGTGAGGAAGGGATCTGTATGTAATGTAGTGTAAAATAATTCCTGCATGTGTGAGACTGTCTACATATATGACTGTGTGTGTGTGTGTGTGTGTGTGTGTGTGTGTGACAGTGTCTGCATATGTGACAGTGTGTATGCGTGTGTGTGTGAGACAGTGTCTGCATATATGACAGTGTGTGTGAGAATGTCTTCATGTGTGACAGTGTGTGTATGTGAGTGTCTGCATATGTGACAGTGTACAAAAATAAAGGATACCGACTAGTGTAGCTCAACCCCAACGCATGTTTCGCCAAATGGCTTCCTCAGGGGAAATGTCACTTCTCCTGAGGAAGCCATTTGGCGAAACATGCATTGGGGTTGAGCTACACTAGTCGGTATCCTTTATTTTTGTGTTAGTGTGTCCTTTATCTAGATTATTGTCCTGTTTGGTCTTTAATTTTTTCTCTGAAGTGTATTGGCTCTTGGCACTATGCACTTTATCTTTATGAGAACCTGAGGGTATTTTAGAGCCTATACTCTGCGTATATACATGGACTTTCATACTAACAATCTATACGGATAGTCTGACAGGTGTATCTTATCATTTTGTCTGTAAATGCAGCCACCACTTCTGTAATTATTTTATGATCAATTATTTAGTATTTTTACATGTATTTTACTGGTCATTGATAAAATGTATTTTTTATACTGATTGATGGTGTCTTGGTTGTTCTCTCTATTTGGGGTCACATATGTAACAGTGTGTGTATGTGAGTGTCTGCATATGTGAGGATGTGTGAAAAAGAGCGGTTGCATTTATGAAAGTCCAGTATGTGTGTTAGGGCTCATTCAGACGGCCATATGAAGGAGTCCACATCTGTTCCGCAATTTAGCAGAATGGGTGTGGACCCATTAATTTCAAAGGGTATGCAGAAGATGCGGACAGCACATCATGTGTTGTCTGCTTCCATATCTCTGTTCTGCAGCCCTGCAAAAACAATAGAACATGTCCTATTTTTGTCTGCAATTGCAGACAAGAACAGGCATTTTCTATCATACGATGCACATGGCCAGTCTCCGTGTTTTGTGGATCCGCAATTTGCGGACTGTAAAGCTCGGCCGTCTAAATGGGCCATTAGGCTGGCACCACAAGGTGACTGTGGCTGCAACACACATTGTGCAGCCAAAGACTGCAGTGACAGTACACTACAGCACAACTAGTAAAAGTAAATGGGGCCGTGACCTGACGGACACAAAAAATCCAACCTCCTGAATTTCTTGCGACTTTTCGATTGTGATTTTAAGAAACTTCAAGGTCACAATGCGACCCCATTCTTTTGAACTCAATGCATCGCAGCATTGTGCTGCTGTGATCCTTGGTTGCATGACACATTATTAACCAAAAGCACTGTATCTATTTTTTTATTCATTTTCCCCCCTTTTTCATTGGTACTGTACTTATTACATGTTGCTTCCGCACTGCACTCCTGGTCCTTATATGTTCATTGGTCTTCCAGGATTATGTTTACATCTGTGTGTGTGGTTTGGGGAGGGGGGGCCCAGGCACATTTTTTGCACAGGGGCCCTCTGCTGTCTGTGTCCGCCCCTGGTAATAACGTACAGATAGTGATATATAAAAGGCTTCAAATGGAGACTCACCTTATGGGGTTGTGCAAATGTTAAGCACAACACTAGTAAGAGTTCATTAGAAGTAATCCAGTTTTCCAGAGAGGTTGGTATGCAGCCACGGATGGAAAACCTCTTAGCAGAGGTGCCTGAACTCCCCAAGAAGGTAGAACTTGTCAGAATAAAACATTCTTCGGCACAAAGGACCAGCCAAATTGTTCATTGGTGGGAAAAGAATCTTCAATATTTAATTTGAAATTTTTGCAGATATTACAACGTGTTTCAAGAAAGTATCTCAAAGAAAATGCCTTACCTGATGAAGGGAGATACTTTCCCCAAATGCATTGTAATATCTGCAGATATTAAAAATTAAACATAGAAGATTATTTTCCTACCAACGTTCAATTTGGCTGGTCCTTTGGACTGAGGGATGTTTTATTCTGACAGTAGAAAAGTGTGTTAGTGGCTGTGTGGTATTATGTATATTCTGAAATTTCATATTAATATTTCAATATCTAAACATACATTGAAGGGGTTATACCACGAAGAGTATTACTATGGAATGAATAGCAAATATCAAATAAAGCATTATTGCAATAAAAATATTGAGGCTTTTTTGTACGTTTTCTTTTCTTGTAGAGCCCCATGCTGTTTTTCCTGTTCCACCTTCTACTGCATTCAATGGTAGACCAACATGCTCAGTAGCTTTCATGCTTCCCTACTCAGTGCTGACATAGTGCTCTCATATTTTTTTGTGGTGTGGGTTTATAATTTCTCTCCATATTATTTTTTTCCCTGTCCATGAAGGCAGCCTACTTCTGAAGCTTTTGGACTAGCCCCAACAATATGTTACATTTGGAATGAATCCTAGAAAACTATGGGTCAGATTACAGTCTTCATTTTTTAATTATATCTAACCTGCTCGGCACTGCTATATAACGAATCCCTTGTTTCTCCAGGTGTAGTCTATGGGCAGACATCAAACCAGCTAGTCTCCACCCAATAACTCAGAAAAATGTAGAATTACTGTAGATTGCAGAAGGAAAAACTGCTGAGCAGGCCGGATTCAAGTGGTATAATGTTTTTTATCTGAAACGTTGCATCTGGAATAAATCGTGCAGAAAGGATGTGCTGTCTCCATACTTCTTCTTACATATATAGATCAGCCGACCAGCAAGGGGAAGCTTGCCAGTTACCACTTTCCCTGGAGACAAGCACCCACCACTGATCTGAAATAGGTGTGCTGGCCACTTCTATCCTTTTCACGTGATATGATGGTGAGATGGTCAGAAATAGTGTTACTCCTCATGTGTACCCTCATGGAAGCTTATTCTGAAAAAATACCTGAAATAACAGTAACACTTTAAGTCCATACATAGCTGAGAAGTTAAGAAGTGACTGGGTGGTGAGAAGAAAATAAGTTCTGGCTGAACAGAACCCTCAAGCAACCAACAATTACAGCACATAAATAGATATTTAACTGTTTTCCAATATGCACGCATAAAGTTCTTACCGGCATCCTTATCGTTGCCATGCAGGCTGTAATTTACTGCTTTAGATGCAAATGCTGAAGGATTTTAAAAGAAATAAACCACATGGCTTTATAAGCTGATAACAGGTTTTCGAGAAATAAAAATCATAAGGCGCAGAAAAAAACAAGAGGTCAGCAACAAAGACAAAAGTTTATTAGCCTTTTCAAATGGAGAAGCCATTTTTTTCCCTTTCAGTCATAAATTGCCATGTCTCCTTGTCTGAGAAATAGCATTTACTCGCATAAATACCTTAAAAAAAGAAAAACAAGCTGCAAAGGCCAGGAATGGAGAAGTGGAAGGTTGAGAATATTTACTTTCAAGGTTAAAAATGTAGGATTCAGCCAGACAGTGGGAGATTTGAGCAGCTGTAAATATCTCTGCTATTGTCTCTGGAATGATAAAACAGTTGTCAGGCTGCTCTACTGTCAATAGGTCACCACAAAGGTTTTACTCGCTGACAGAAACGAGCCCTACATAAAACTAGTTTGTACAATTCCACTGACAACATGCTTTTCTTCTTGTACAGAATTCAGGGAGATTTATGTATTTTCTGAGATGGCATTCACTGAGAGGAACAAAGGAAGGGGGCTCGTCGCTGCTCCATGAAGAAGACATGAACTGTACTGAAGTATTTTATAGAAGCAGACTATTGTATAGAAAAGATACTATCTGTATTGTTTAAGGCATTTGGTTATTTCATGGGTCACAGTGTAAATCATGGTAACGCTGGTAATAAGCAAGTGACAGCAAGGCAGTCAGACCATTACAAGGGATGACAAGTGCAGCTTCCTAAGTAAGACAGAGATTGGTAAAAAAAAAGTCATTGGATGGGAAATGCTACAGATACAGCATAAATATAAATAGGAGATATAGTATAATATTTTAAAATGGTTCTGAGCTCACTCTGTAGAACATCTCGGCGTGATCTCTAGATTAATATACAGCAAATTTTAACTTGACGTTTAGAAAGAAGTTTACCAGTAGTTCTGACCATGCTAAGCTGCTGACAGCACTAGGAACCCGCTGGGAAAGCAAGGTAAATATACCTTTTGTGGAGCTTTTCTCATCAAGAGTCGTGTGAATATGAATTTTATTCTGCAAGATTCGGCTCTCTCAAGTTCCCAGACCAGAGCTTCACCATGCTCTCTGCAATGAATCGTTCCACAGCAGCCATCCTCTGCTCTAAGTCACAGCTGTACTGGTCTACTGTCACTCAAAGCAAAGAAAAGAGCCTGTGAAGATCAATTCAGAGAGCACTTTTACAGGGAAGCTCCACCTGAAGTGCACCTTAGCCAAAATAAAACTTCATATTCACACCACTGATAGTAAAAGCTTCAAAAAAAGTTTGTCCTGTTCTCCCCTGTTCCTACCTAGTCCTGTCAGACGTTTAGCATGGACAAAAGTGCTGACAGACTCAGTTTAACACGTTACAAACCATGATGCAGCAAACAGTGGAATTTATCACAATATATGCCATTGAAATGTTCAAGTTAATAATTGCTGCATCCTGGTATATAACGCGTCACAAGTCAAGTTAAATTTTATTACATCTGTGATTCTGTATGATTGCATATTTGCTTTTTCTATAATTTCAGTCATAGATTTACTACTGTGGGTAAAATTTGCAACATTTCTTCTGGGAATCAGCATCAGAGCTATTATACTGCAGAGCAGCTAATCTGTGAAGGAGCGGGGTGTCAGACCTGGTCAGATATTGATGGCCTATCCTGAGGATAGCATGCCATTGCGGCGTCCATCTCCAGAGCCACACTGATGCTAACACGACCAAAGATCCCTTGAAAAAGGTCGTTCTCCAACCGAAACGTTGGGAACAATACTGGTCTTTAAGATGTATTATGCTTTATTCTCTGGAGCACCTTGAAATGAGAAATTGTCACTTTAAAATATATGAATTAAATTAATTGCAAATCTAATGGTGTGCCATAGATTTCTCTACAAATTTGACGCCTTCATCTGTGAGCACCCAACTAAGGGGAGTGCAGATCTCAACTACCTTTATAGATTACATATCCTGAGGATAGGCCATCAATCCTGGACATCCCCTGTGACTCTTTATGCACATCGTAAATTTACTAACTTTAATGAGTTGTTTGCAGGATAGGTGATGAGTGTTTAATCACTGTGTCTGCCACAATCACAAGAATGGGAGTCCCAAGTCCCCTCTCGGGAGTGACGGTCACACATGAGTGCTTTCACTCCCTCTTCTCTTTAAAAGGGTTGCCCCATGAAAAATATTCAATATTTTTCAAACCTGGATCTGAATAAGGCTGAGTTCACATCAACGTTAACTTTCCGTCCTTCTGATCCATAAAAAGAACAGAGAGAGAAAAAAATAGAATCCTGTAAAAAAAAACGGATATTGTTGCATCAGTTGTCATTAGAGATGAGCGAGCACTAAAATGCTCGGGTGCTCGTTATTCGAGACGAACTTTTCCCGATGCTCGGGTGCTTGTTTCGAGTAACGAACCCCATTGAAGTCAATGAGAGACTCGACCATTTTTGCAGGGGACCAAGGCTCTGCCTAGGGAAGGCTGGGTGAAAACCTGGAAACCTCAGAAAATGATGGAAACACCACGGAAATGGACAGGAAACAGCAGGGACAGCATGCATGGATGCCTCTGAGGCTGCCTAATCCCACCATTAACCCAAATTCTCCTGCAACAGCCTGGTGGTTACCCTCATGGCAATTGTGCTCACCCAGACCAAGAAAGGCGAAGCACATGCCCATCACATGTTAGGGAAGCACCAAACTAGGTGCAACGAAGGTCCATCACCCATGCCCATGCTGGCACTGCTCTCCTATCCCCAGCCACACGATGCAGGCATAAGCCTGACACAGCATGGTGGTGACACCAACAAGTGACCAAGTTAGATGAGGTAGCAGGTGAGCCACCCAGAAATTTAGCCTGACGCAGCATGGCGGTGACAAAAGAGTGACCGAGTTAGACTGCAAGAGCAGGCGAACCACATAAACATTTTTCGTGGCCCTGTATGGCGCCGGTGACAACAGAGTGACTGAGTTAGTATGCGGTAGCTGGTGAAGCACCCAAAAATTTAGCCTGACACAGCATGGCGGTTACACCACCAATGACTTTGTCCGATTGAGAATGCAGTGAAATGGCTTTTGTTGAGCCTCCCAAAATTTTTTTCTTTTCGGAGTACATAAAGTCGACCCTCAGCAAAAAAAATTTTTTTTAAATGTCGGTACTTGCGCCTCCTGAAAAATTGTTTTGGACTGTCTGACGCTCCTGAAACATTGTTTTACAGTGTCTGTAGTTGACACTGCAAAAAAATTCTTTGGAGAGAGGGCCTGTAGGTGGCCCTCCGGAAAAATTGTTTAGAGAGAGGGCCTGTAGGTGGCCCTCCGGAAAAATTGTTTGGAGAGAGGGCCTGTAGGGGGCCCTCCGGAAAAATTGTTTAGAGAGAGGGCCTGTAGGGGGCCCTCCAGAAAAATTGTTTAGAGAGAGGGCCTGTAGGTGGCCCTCTGGAAAAATTGTTTGGAGTGAGGGCCTGTAGGGGCCCTCTGGAAAAATTGTTTAGAGAGAGGGCCTGTAGGTGGCCCTCCGGAAAAATTGTTTAGAGAGAGGGCCTGTAGGTGGCCCTCCGGAAAAATTGTTTAGAAAGAGGGCCTGTAGGTGGCCCTCCGGAAAAATTGTTTGGAGAGAGGGCCTGTAGGGGGCCCTCCGGAAAAATTGTCGTAAAAGAGTGCCAGTTGGCCCTCTAAAAAATTGCGTTTTGGATCAGCGTTAGGCAAAGACGACAAGGAGGAGGAGGAGTAGGAAGAGTAGAGAAGAGGAATCGGATACATAAGTAATGTTAATCTTTAGCTGCTTTCCCCCGGAGGAGATTTGAATTCCGGTAAAATCCAGGCTTTGTTCATTTTAATAAGCGTCAGCCTGTCAGCGCTGTCAGTTGACAGGCGTGTACGCTTATCGGTGATGACGCCACCAGCTGCACTGAATACCCGCTCTGACAGCACGCTAGCGGCAGGGCAGGCCAGCACCTCCAAGGCGTACAGCGCCAGTTCAGGCCACGTGTCCAGCTTTGAAACCCAGTAGTTGTATGGAGCAGAGTGATCGGTCCGGACGTTGGTATGGTCAGCTAGGTACTCCCTCACCATCTTTCTGTAAAGCTCACCCCTACTCTGCCTAGACTGGGGTCAGGTGACAGTGTCTTGCTGGGGTGACATAAAACTGGCAAAGGCCTTGGAGAGCGTTCCCCTGGCAGTGCTGGACAAGCTGCCTGCTCGCCTCCTCTCCCCCGCTACTTGGCCCACAGAACCACGCCCTCTGCCGCTAGCGGCGTCAGATGGGAAGGATTGTTTCAGCTTGTGCACCAGGGCCTGTTGATATTGATTCACTCTCATACTCCTTTCCTCTACAGGGATGAGAGTGGAAAGGTTCTGCTTGTACCGTGGGTCCAGGAGAGTGAACACCCAGTAATCGGTGTTTGAAAAAATGCTTCTAACGCGAGGGTCACGGGATAGGCAGCCTAACATGAAGTCTGCCATGTGCGCCAGAGTCCCAACACGCAAGAATTCCCTCTCCTCACTGGCCTGACTCTCCATTTCCTCCTCCTCCTCCTCTTCAGCCCATACACGCTCAAGAGTTAATAAGGACTGAGCACTGGTACCCTCTTCTGTCTCGCCGACATTCTCCTCCTTTTCCTCCTCATCCTCATCCCCCTCCTCCGATACGCGCTGAGAAACAGACCGGAGGGTGCTCTGGCTATCAAGCAATGTATCTTCCTCCACCGTCTCTTGTGACAAGCACAAAGCTTCTGACTTCATGCTGAGCAGTGAGTTTTTCAACTGGCAAAGCAGTGGGATGGTGAGGCTGATAATGGCGGCATCGCCGCTGACCATCTGTGTTGACTCCTCAAAATTGGTCAACACCTGGCAGATATCAGACATCCACGTCCACTCCTCATTGTAGACTTGAGGAATCTGACTGACCTGACTACCACTTCTGGTGGAAGTTGACATCTGGCAGTCTACAATCGCTCTGCGCTGCTGGCAAACTCTGGATAACATGTTTAATGTCGAATTCCATCTTGTGGGCACGTCGCACAACAGTCGGTGAGCGGGCAGTTGTAGGCTGCGCTGCGCTGAGAGTGGGAGCATCTGTGGTCGACTTGCGGAAATGCGCACAGATGTGGCGCACCTTGGTGAGCAAATCAGACAGATTGGGGTATGTCTTGAGGAACCGCTGAACTATGAGATTGAACACGTGGGCGAGGCATGGCACATGTGTCAGTCTGCCGAGTTGCAGAGCCGCCACCAGGTTACTCCCATTGTCACACACAACCATGCCTGGCTTGAGGTTCAGCGATGCCAGCCACAGATCGGTCTGCGCCGTGATGCCCTGTAACAGCTCTTGGGCGGTGTGCCTTTTGTCACCTTATCTCAGCAGTTTGAGCACCCCCTGCTGGCGCTTACCCACGGCACTGCTGCTGCGCCTAGAGCTACCGACTGAAGGCGCCGTGCCCACAGATGGTAATTCGGAGGAGGAAGTGGAGGAGGAGGAGGGGTCGGAGGAGGAGGCATAGTACATCTGAGAGACCGTGACCGAGGTAGGCCCCACAATCCTCGGTGTGGGCAGTACATGAGCGGCCCCAGGGTCAGACCCAGTCCCAGCCTCCACCAAGTTAACCCAATGTGCCGTCAGTGATATATAGTGTCCCTGCCCAGCAGCACTTGTCCACGTGTCCATGGTTAGGTGGACCTTCTCAGAAACAGCATTGGTCAGGGCACGGATGATGTTCTGTGACACGTGCTGGTGTAGGGATGGGACGGCACATCGGAAAAATAGTGGCGGCTCGGGACCGAATACCGAGGGGCAGCCACCGCCATGAGGTTGCGAAAGGCCTAGGTCTCTACCAGCCTATAGGGCAGCATCTCCAGGCTCAGCAATTTGAGATGTGGACGTTGAGGGCTTGGGCATGTGGGTGGGTGGAACTGTATTTCCTCTTGCGCTCCAGCGTCTGCTGTGAAGACAGCTGAACGCTGCGCAGGGACACATTGGTGGACGTTGTGGAGGATCGTGGAGGCGAAGGTGTGGTTTTCCGGCGGGAGGCGCTCGTGCCGGGGTCCTGGGCAGGGGGTTGACTAGCAGAGGCAGCGAGTGACACAGGGGAAGGAGCAGTGGTGGGACCCGCAGGAGGTGAACGGCCTTGGTTCCATTGAGTGGGGTGTTTAGCACTCATATGCCTGCGCATGCTGGTGGTGGTTAGGCTAGTAGTGGTGGCACCCCTGCTGATCCTGATGTGGCACAGGTTGCACACCACAGTCCGTCGGTCATCCTCAATTTCTTTATAGAACCTCCAGACTTGCGAAACATCTAGGCCTTGCCACGGGAGCTTCACTACGTGAATCAGTTGCTGCTGATGCACCAGCTCTGGCCCTGCTTCTCCCTCTGGCCACACCACTGCCTCTTCCAACCTGTTCTGGTGCAGCACTCGCCTCCGCCTCAGAAGCACTGTCTTCACTCGGCTTATCAACCCAGCTTGGGTCAGTCACCTCGTCATCCTCCGATTCCTCAGTCTGCTCCCCCCTCGGAATTCCTCCCCTTACAACAACTTCACCACTGTCTGATAACCGTGTCTCCTGATCATCCGACACCTCTTTACAAACTTCTTCCACTAACTCAACATTGTCATCATCATCATCACCCACAGACTGCGACAGTTGGAAAACTTGGGCATCGGGAAAGAGGTCAGCAGCAACCTGAGAAGTGGTTTGTGACTCTCGGAAGGGTCCAGAAAACAGTTCCTCAGAGTATGCCGGATCGCATTCCAAATTTTCCTGGGAGGGGGCAGACTGGGGGGAAGGAGGTTGAGGTGGAGGAGCCAGAGGAGTGCTCCCTTGGGTAACGTGGGTGGACTGCGTGGAAGACTGACTGGTTGACAAATTACTTGAAGCATTGTCCGCAATCCACGACATCAGCTGTTCGCACTGTTGTGGTTTCAACAGTCCTCTACCACGTGTCCCTGTAAGTTGAGACATGAAGCTAGGGAGTGTAGCTCTGCGGCGTTCCCCTGCTCCCTCATCAGCAGGTACTGTCTCACCCTGCCCAGGACCAAGGCCTCTGCCCCCTGCAGTAATTGAATGCCCACGCCCACGCCCTCGTCCTCGACCCTTAGCCATGGGGTTCAACATTTTCTGTATATAAGTGTATTATATATACCAAAAAAAATGGGCCTGCTGTACTAAAACCCACAAACTTGTTCAATCTGAACAAGTTAATATATAGGTGGATAAGTTAGAGCAAAATTACGTATTTTATTACGTACCGTGCAGTATGGAGCAATTACACTGAAACTATTAGATTAGGCAGACTTGGTCTGCTTAAGTGCAACCCAGAAAAATGTCGCACAGAGATTTTTCTAATGTAGCTGTATAAGTGAGAGCAAAAGACTTTTTTTAATTACGCGACGTACAGAATGGGTCACCTGGACAGAAAATACGGATTGTGGTTTGTATATAGGTGGATAAATTAGAGCAAAATTACGTATTTTATTACGTACCGTGCAGTATGGAGCAATTACACTGAAACTATTAGATTAGGCAGACTTGGTCTGCTTAAGTGCAACCCAGAAAAATGTCGCAAAGAGATTTTCTAATGTAGCTGTATCAGTGAGAGCAAAAGACCTTTTTTAATTACGTGATGTACAGAATGTGTCACCTGGAAAGAAAATACGGATTGTGGCTTGTGGTGACTGGACAGCTGAACTGTGACACACAGAATGGTTCCACACAGCTGTATGAAATGGATTTGTATCACTGAGATAAAACAACAAAAAAACTAAGTTTTTTTTTTTTTTGTTTTTTGTTTTTTAATGTGACGTGCAGAATATATCAGAGAGCAAACTCAGCCCCTGCTGACTGTGGCTATTTTGACTGCAACCCAGAAAAATGTCGCACTTAGATTTTTCTAATGTAGCTGTATCAGTGAGAGCAAAAGACCTTTTTTAATTACGTGACGTACAGTATGGGTCATTGTATCAGTGGGGGGTCACAGCACTCAATCCCTTGAGATGGCGAAAGTGGGTGCACGTTCTGATGAGGCCCAATCTCCACCAGGGGCTAGTCAGTACATCATAATTACGAAGTCAGACAGCACTCCAATTGCAGTGAATAACGTGATTTTTTATTTTCAGCCGTGCGTTATTTAATTCATAAGCGACGTTTCGGGCTTACAGATTGCCCTTCATCAGGCTGACATTACATGTGAAAAAAGGGTGTAAAAGAAAAAATAATAAGTACGGGACATGATTACATATATGTGTAATTCAAAAAGCATGATTTGAAAAAACAAGAGCATATGTCTGAAAACCATGATTCAGAGGACATGATTCAATCAAACTGACATGATTCAAAGGACAAGCACATGTATATAAGAGATGTATATAAGGGACTCCCAAGGTACCATTACTAGGTCTGAACCTCAATTCTGAGAGAATGTACACCTACAGATTTTAGGGGAAGGTCTATATAACGTGTGACCTGTAATGCGAAAGGTAAAAGATGTATTGAAGTGTATGGGGGCAGCAGGCCATTAGTACAGACGGCACCATATATAATATAGTGTGAAGGGGCCGTGTATGGGCCAAGCGGTGAGTACTGTTCCCCACAAGAAAAAAGGATTCTAAACGCGGAGGTCGCAAGACCGAGTCAAAAGCTTACCTAAGATCCATGCGTGCAAGCATGTCGGCTGTATCAGCCATGTGGGGTTACCGACGGTCTTTTAAACACTGTGCGCCTCCTGTAGTCCGCCTACGTAGCTTCCGGTGCGGGGCGGCATGTGGGAGGGGCACAGTGTAAGAGCGCCTGATGCAAACAGCGGGCGCTACAAGCTGGACGAGGCGCACGTGATGCGCATGCGACCTAAGTGGTGCGACAAGCGGCCGCCATATTGGAAGAGGGCAGGTTGCCCAAATGTGTACAAACATATATTAAACTAGAAAAATGGACTTGGGAGAGGAGATGGGTATTATATATAGGTTGTCAAGGGTTTGTAAGTGGGATCAAATTCAAGGGATTCATCTGCTGGTATAACTGTAGGTGATGGATGCACACAACAGATGTACAGTATATAGCAATCATTAGTAAGAGGGAATATATACAAGCCGGTTAGTATAGGTAATCAATACTAAACTATAGTACATGGTCAGAGAAGTACACTTATAAGGGGTGAAGTCTATACTTAGACCAAAAAGAAGTGTGGATTCAGACCATATCGCGTTCTGGGCGAGCAGCGCCCGCCAGAGGACGTGTACGGCCCTAAAACATAAGGAATGAAGAGATGGTTAATACATATTTCAATAATGGGAATATTCAAATGCAAAACCACATTTAAGAGGTGATATCCCAGCAATAATCCTTATTCAAGCCGTCTGGTTGTAAAGTGTTCAACCGCCGTATCCACATCATCTCCTTCTCCTTCAGCAATTCTTCACGGTTGCCACCCCTTCTTGGAGGGGGGATCCAGTCTATTACTTGATATCTCAGCTGGCTGACTGTGTGTTTAAAAGTAGTAAAATGATCTACTAGTGGGGCTTCCATCTTGCGTGTGCGGATGTTTGACTTATGTTGTGAGATCCTATCCTTTACTTTCTGGATGGTTTCACCCACGTACCCCAAGCCACAAGGGCATTTAATAAGGTATATGACGAAATTGGACTGGCAAGAGAAATGCCCATTGATACGGTATGCATGGCCTGTTAGGGGGTGTGTGAAGGTGGGCCCCTTGGAAACATTACCGCATTGTGCGCATGACAGGCACGGATAAGTGCCTTTATTGATGCTACCAGTGATAGTGGTCTGAGTGGAGAATTTCTGCGTGCCCAGGTCTGCTCTGATTAATGAGTCCAGAATGCTTTTACCCCTTCTGTAGGACATTAGAGGTTTTTGGGAAAAGATCCTGGGAAAATTCTGCTTGAGAATGTGCCAGTGTTTTAGAATAGTCTGGCTGACATCCTTACTCATAGTCGAGAAGGTAGTTACGCATGTCAGGCGTTGATTGGATGTGGTAGTTTTGGAAGACTTATCAAGGAGTTCCTCCCGTGTCATGTTGTGGACTTTAGCTAGGTGGTTGTTAACTATTTTCTTGGGGAACCCTCTCCTTAGAAATTTGGATGACATGTTTCGTAATTCAGGACCTACTTTGTCACTATCGGATATGATGCGTCTGACACGTAGGAGTTGTGATAAGGGCAGTGAACGGATTAGGCCTGGTGGATGAAAACTGTCATATCTAAGGAGACTATTTTTATCCGTGGGTTTGGTGTAGAGGTTGGTTATAAGTGAATTGTTTTTTACCTCTAAAAGGACGTCTAGGAATGGGATGTTGTTGCGGCTGAATTCCAGGGAGAAGGAGATAGACGGGACACAACCGTTGATCTTGTTATGGAAGTCATGAAGTTCTTGTTCGGACCCCTGCCAAATACAGAACACATCATCGATATATCGAAGCCAAATAGTGGCACATTTCTGAAAAAGTTGGTTCGTATATACATGTAATTCCTCAAAGCAGTTCATGTAGATGACCGCGAACGTGGGGGCCACGTTGCATCCCATCGCGGTCCCAGTTCTCTGCAAATAAAATTGATCCTCAAACAGAAAGTAATTTTTTTTCTAATACAAAAGTTAGTAGCGTAAGTATAAACGTTTTTTCAGACAAGGAAAATTCATTATATGCATTAAGTGTATTTTGGATGCATTCTATCCCCTCTTTTGTGGGGATATTTGTATAGAGGCTGGTGACGTCCATCGTAACCAGGAAACAGTTATCCCAGTCAAGATGGACGTCACCAATCCTCTTCAAGAAGTCGGTGGTGTCCTGGATGAAGGATTTACCTTGTTGGGCATAGGGCCTCAATAAACAATCTAGTAGTTTCGCGGCTGGTTGAAACAGTGAGTCACAGCCGGACACTATAGGTCTTCCGGGTGGCTTAGTACAATTCTTGTGAACCTTCGGGAGGGTATAGATGACAGGGATGCGAGGGAATTGTGGGACTAGAAAGTCAGCAAGTTTCTTATGTATAGTCCCTTCCTCTAAAGCACCCTCTACAATTGATAACAGTTCACTTTTGAAGTCATGTGTGGGATCAGCAGGAAGGGGTTGGTATGTCTCATGGTCACTGAGTTGGCGTAGGATCTCTCCCCTGTAATCTTCAGTGTCCATGATGACAATACCAGAGCCCTTATCAGCCGGCTTGATAATAATGTCTTTCTTCTTACTCAAGTCTCTAAGTGCAGTTATATGACTTCTTGGAAGGTTGTGTCTTACCTTTTTGTAGTGTACTCTCTTTCAGTTTTCTTAAGATCGTCTTGAACTTTCTTGATATATTCCTCTATTACGTTGTATTTTTTGGGTGCGATGAAAGTACTAGGTGTTTTACAATTCTTGATTCTATTTTGGAACGGGGAGAGGACGTTCTGATTCGGGCGTGTCCATTCTGGTTGTTCTATTTCTATGTATGCACGTAGTCGTAGGTTACGGAAAAACCTGGAGAGGTCCTTGTCCAGCGTAAACATGTCCGCGGAGGCTGTAGGTACGAATCCTAATCCTAGATTCAGAATTGCGTGTTCTTCTTTTGTAAGTATGGTTCTGGAGAGATTAATGACAAGGTCGTCCTTCTCCGTGGAGAAAACTTCTATAGTCATACTCATGGTCGATTTGGAAATCCTCGTAGGGGTTGGCTGGAGGATCTGGTCCCAATAGGGTCTCTCTGTAGTAGGGGGCGGTATGGTCCCCTTCCTCTGTTTCGAGTGTTTCCTCCCCGCTCCTGATCTTCCTGGTCTTCTTTGTCTCGGGTGGCCTTGATCTAAAAAATCAAACTCTCCACTTGCGCTGGAGGAGGCGGATGTCCTGGTTATGTCTGTTCTCTGTGAAGGCGGGATTTCAGATACTGCTCTGTACACCTGGTTGGTGGCGTAATCATTTAAGTCTCTCTGGAATTTCCCTCTTTTTTTGTCTTCCAGGCTGAGTTTAAAGAAGGTAGTTTTTTGAAGCAGATTTCTTTTAATAGAATTAGCTTCTTCCGCAGGAAGATTCTGGAATAGGCTCTGTTCGAGTAAGTTTATCTCGTCTTTGGTTTTTCTAATCTCTATATTCGCTCTTTCCAATGTGAGGAGTATTATATCAAAGGACGCCTTATTAAGGATTTTTTCAAACTGTGAGCAGAAATCCGGGTCGTCTGAGAATAATGTAGGTCGCAGGTTACATCTCAAGCCCCGTGGGATGACCTTTTTTTAAAAAATATTCCGCGAGGGTAACCATGTGAAGTTCCAAAGAAATGGACTTTTTAATGATTTTTTCTAGAGAATTGATGGATACCGAGGAACCAGGGTTTAATAGAAAATCATTTGATGCCGTCACTGTTGAAGTGATTCTCCTGGCATCTTCTTCAGAATATGAAAAGATACCACTAATATCCCTTGTGGTGCTTGTGTTGAGAAAAGACATGAGGTCGCCTTGGTTGGTGCACAGTGACCGTGGGTGGAGTCTTCAATACTTATTGTATCAGTGGGGGGTCACAGCACTCAATCCCTTGAGATGGCGAAAGTGGGTGCACGTTCTGATGAGGCCCAATCTCCACCAGGGGCCAGTCAGTACATCATAATTACGAAGTCAGACAGCACTCTAATTGCAGTGAATAACGTGATTTTTTATTTTCAGCCGTACGTTGTTTAATTCATAAGCGACGTTTCGGGCTTACAGATTGCCCTTCATCAGGCTAAGATCCATGCGTGCAGGCATGTCGGCTGTATCAGTACAGTATGGGTCACCTGGACAGAAAATACGGATTGTGGTTTGTGGTGACTGGACAGCTGAACTGTGACACACAGAATGGTTCCACACAGCTGTATGAAATGGATTTGTATCACTGAGATAAAACAAGAAAAAAACTAAGTGTGTTATATATGGCGATAGCTGCACTACTAGTGCCAGCCAGCCCAGCCAGGAGACAAAAAAAAGTGTCTTGTAGCCCTTAGAAGGGCTGTTAGGTTCTTTTGAGATCACTCCTGCCTAACAGAGAACTAAATCCAGGCCCTAACACTCTCCCTGAAACGCAGCAGATCTGTCCCTAACGACATCCAGACAGCCTCTGAGCCGAGCACCGCCGGACGTCACTAGTATATTCCAGGGTCACCTGATCAGGCCAGCCAACCCCTGCTATCGACATGTAAGGGCCCCACGTGATGCTGGGTGTACCGCAGAGTCTCCTGGCTTGTGATTGGCTGAGTTATAGGTGCCAAAAATTAAAAATGCGGGAGATGCCATTTCCTCGAGCATGGCAAGATACTCGTCCGAGCAGCTAGCATTTACGAGTACCCTAATACTCGAACGAGCACCAAGCTCGGACGAGCATGCTCGCTCATCTCTAGTTGTCATCCATTTAAGCCTTTTCCGTCTGGGATTCGTTTGCATGCAGTACGTTTGTTTCCATCTAGAAAAACGGATCTCAGATAAAAATGGCTCAAACTGATGACAACTGATGCAACAGGATCCTTTTTTTTTACTGGATCCTGTTTTTTTCTCTCTCTCTCTCTTCTTTTCCTGATGGATCACTGAACTCTATCTGTACAGCACCACCTGCTGTTTGCCCTTTTCTAAATTCTCTATCCAGTTCACTGAGGTTGACATACATGTTCACTTCCATCCTTCAACTACCACCAGCTGCTGAAAGGACATGCCTCCCTGAGCTGCCAGCTTGAAATAAATCCAGCACAGGGATGCCCAACTTGCGGCCCTCCAGCTGTTGCAAAACTACAATTCCCAGCATGTCTGCACAGCCTACAGCTTTTAGGGAATGCTGGGACTTGTAGTTTTGCAACAGCTGGAGGGCCACAGGTTGAGCTTTCCTGATCTAGCAGAACATTAGCAGCAATGAATGGGGAGATCACTGGATCCATGTGAAGTACAGGACTGGTTATAAGTTTGGTAGAAAGAGACTGTCATGTACTATATGATTTATGGTTTTCATTTTTTTTTATATTTCTAATGGGATAAAGCTGAGGGCTGAACTTGGCTATCTCGTGCAGAGAATAAATAGGTGATAAATTGTTATATTGGTACAACCCCTTTAAGACACAACACAGATTGTGCGAAGTAACCAACTCAGTTATGCTACAGTACTTTGCTCAGCTGCATCTGTAGTTTTCAGAAATGCTTAAACATATCTGAGCTATAAAATCTCTATTTCACTTGATTTTTCCTGTTTCTTATGTGTGCCCATTAAATATGTTCTGGTCTTATTACGCATGGAAGGGCAAATATATGAATAGCAAATGTTTATTTTTACAGGCGATCTCAGGCTTCCTTGTGGTTTTGGCTGCTTAACAATTTTTATGTTTTTCTAATTACATAAAATTTGCATAGAGCAGGGGTGACAAAATGGTTGGTTTGTGACTTCTGCTGGAAAGGCTTAGCACCTTGCCCTGTATTACTGTACGCTCGACGCAATGGAGTCTTGCTGGTGTGAAATTGAAATGCATTTGTTTGCTTGCAAAATGTACACTGGAGTTCAACTGCTATATTTAAAACCAATTATGTCCATGCAGAGAGAGCGTTCGGGAGTTGTGTACATTAATGCTTTCTACCTGCTGCATAAAACATCAGCAGACAACGGGGCTTTCTAAGCCGTTCATTACTGCTGACAGCCTCCCATTACTACTCTTATAAAGCATTCACATTTAAGCCGTTTCAAAGAAAGACACATGCGAAAACTACAACTATGGCTGTATTCTTATACCGAATACCATGTAAGTGACTGGTGTTACAGAATTACTGTGTAGAATGGAGAAATATGTTTTTTTTTGCCTGGCTTTCTAGGTAATTTTCAATGTTCACGTTATTTTTTTCCAATTTGTTTTCCTAGATTGAACAGATCCTGGGAGACTGAATAGATCCATAAGAAAAAGTTCACATTTTAAGGAAATAAAAATATAGAAACCTTCCAAAATTAATATATTGATAAATGATAATCTAATTGGTCAAGTTGCTTACTGTATATACGTCCTATTAAATTCTGTACAGCTGTTAGATACTTGATTCTCATTTACACTATAGTACAGTAATTATGAACAAACTAGATTTCTGTTGGCACCAGAGCATGATTTAGACCTCCCTCGACAGGTCCACTCCATATGGGTTCTCTGCTGGTCCTAATATGCTATATTATAGCAACGCCTTGTGGCCCTAATTAACCTCAGCAGTGGTAATGTAACATAGCACAATAATGTGCCACCACACAGTGCCGATATGATACTGCTGTACTGTTCCATTAAAGGGAATCTGTCACCAGGATAATCACTATTGAAGTAAAGCCATAGCCTAATAGCACTTAGTACCTTATTTCCAGATGTGCCTTTGTTTCAGCAATAGATGTTTTCTATCTTCTGAAAATCCAGGTTATTTTGTATACAAATGAGCCAGTAAGGTGCCCAGATCAGCGTATTGTGCCCCATCAGACCTCAGATCAGTGTACTGTACCCCCATCAGACCTCAGATCAGCAGAATGTGCCCCCCATTATTCCTCACATCAGCCTACTGTGCCCCCATCAGACCTCAGATCAGCGTTTTGTGCCCCCATCAGACCTCAGATCAGCCTAATGTGCCCCCATCAGACCTTAGATCAGCAGAATGTGCCCCCATCAGACCTCAGATCAGCAGAATGTGCCCCCATCAGACCTCACATCAGCCTACTGTGCCCCATCAGACCTCAGATCAGCGTATTGTGCCCCATCAGACCTCAGATCAGCGTATTGTACCCCCATCAGACCTCAGATCAGCAGAATGTGCCCCCATCAGACCTCACATCAGCCTACTGTGCCCCATCAGACCTCATTGTACCCCCATCAGACCTCAGATCAGCAGAATGTGCCCCCATCAGTCCTCACATCACCCTACTGTGCCCCCATCAGACCTCAGATCAGCGTATTGTGCCTCCATCAGACCTCAGATCAGCGTATTGTGCCCCATCAGACCTCAGATCAGCGTATTGTGCCCCCATCAGACCTCAGATCAGCAGAATGTGCCCCCATCAGACCTCACATCAGCCTACTGTGCCCCATCAGACCTCAGATCAGCGTATTGTGCCCCATCAGACCTCAGATCAGCATATTGTACCCCCATCAGACCTCAGATCAGCAGAATGTGCCCCCATCAAACCTCACATCAGCCTACTGTGCCCCATCAGACCTCATTGTACCCCCATCAGACCTCAGATCAGCAGAATGTGCCCCCATCAGTCCTCACATCACCCTACTGTGCCCCCATCAGACCTCAGATCAGCGTATTGTGCCTCCATCAGACCTCAGATCAGCGTATTGTGCCCCCATCAGACCTCAGATCAGCGTATTGTGCCCCCATCAGACCTCACATCAGCCTACTGTGCCCATCAGACCTCAGATCAGCATATTGTGCCCCATCAGACCTCACATCAGCCTACTGTGCCCCCATCAGACCTCAGATCAGTGTATTGTGCCCCCATCAGACCTCAGATCAGCGTATTGTGCCCCATCAGACCTCAGATCAGTGTATTGTGCCCCCATCAGACCTCAGATCAGCGTATTTTGCCCCCATCAGACCTCACATCAGCCTACTGTGCCCCATCAGACCTCAGATCAGCGTATTGTGCCCCCATCAGACCTCAGATCAGCATATTGTGCCCCCATCAGACCTCAGATCAGCGTATTGTGCCCCATCAGACCTCAGATCAGTGTACTGTGCCCCCATCAGACCTCAGATCAGCGTATTGTGCCCCCATCAGACCTCAGATCAGTGTATTGTGCCCCCATCAGACCTCAGATCAGTGTATTGTGCCCCCATCAGACCTCAGATCAGTGTATTGTGCCCCCATCAGACCTCAGATCAGTGTATTGTGCCCCCATCAGACCTCAGATCAGAGTATTGTGCCCCCATCAGACCTCAGATCAGCGTATTGTGCCCCCATTAGACCTCAGATCAGCCCACCCAGCCACATAAGATTAAAATAAAAAACCTTTCTCACCTGTCCCGCGCTGCGGTTGCCCTCCGGTCCGGCGCTCCACTGTCTCCCTGGCCGGCGCGCACTATGACCTGACGCTGGAGCGCCGGACCGGAGGGCAACCGCAGCGCGGGACAGGTGAGAAAGGTTTTTTATTTTAATCTTATGTGGCTGGGTGGGCTGATCTGAGGTCTGATGGGGGTCCCTAAATACAAGTGAGCGCTTCCATAATGGAAGCGCTCACTTGTATTCGCCTGTTAGTCATCCTTGCTGGGCCCCCCCTGAGTCACTGGGCCCGAAGCCGTCGCCCCCTCTGCCCCCCCCGGTAGCTACGCCTCTGCCTCCTACACATCACATTCAAGCTATAACTCTGCCCCCCTTTTCCCTGCTTCCAGCATGAGGGCGGACTTGGGCACTAGCAAGAGGCATGCCTGGGCTCCTTCCTGCAAGAGCAACGCCCCTCTGGGCACCTTACTGGCTCATTTGCATACCAAATAAACTGGATTTTCAGAAGATAGAAAACATCTATTGCTGAAACAAAGGCATATCTGGAAATAAGGTACTAAGTGCTATTAGGTTATGGCTATACTTCAATAGCGGTTATCCTGGTGACAGATTCCCTTTAAGCACATTTCCATATACAGTAATGACTGTAACGTGCAGTGGATACGAAATCACTTCATTTAGCACAAGTGCTGTAAATATCCAATATACTGTTTGCATTATGTAGTTTCATAACTTTCATATAATACAAATATAAAAATATAAAATAGTTTGTTTAAATGGTGTTATGTGTTGTTATTTGTTATGGCAGTGGGTGTGAAACCACTGTGTCAACCAACAGATTTTACTTTGGGCTGTTACTAAGGGTGTTATCCTGGCAGTCTCCCAGTAGTCATCCTTTAACCCCTGCACAGGGATCTGGATTTTGCTGCAGGGGAACCATCAGGCTGCTACCTCCTGGAGTGGTCTCTGTGTGAATGACAGCTAACCCATGCCAACTGTCAGAGGGGTGCTGGATGCAATGAACAATACAGATAGAAGCACTCATTGTTCGGGCACAGGGAAGCTGTAGTTCATTCACTTACACACCACTCAGCTCCCAGTGCTTTTTCCCTCCTCCAGGTAGGCTGCTTCCCCATTCAGCCTTGCAGACACAGACCACACTACCGGACTGGGGGGTTAGGAATCAGTGCCAGGAATCAATGTGATCTATGCCTGAGGGGAGTGCAGGAGGTGATCATCAGGAACAGGAAAAGGTGAGTTGTTACTGTTATTTTTAATTTTATTAACACTGAGTGGTGCAGAGAGAGTATTACTAATGTGAAAGGGGCACAGTGTGGGAATTACTACTGTGAAGGGACACAGTGTGGGCATAACTACTGTGAAGGGGTGCTGTGAGAGCATAACTACTGTGAAGGGGTGCAATGACGGCATTACTACTGTGAGGGGGGTGCCAAACACTTTAGGCATGCCATTGGAAATAATATAAATGGTCCAAGGTCAGGGCAGGCAGTGTAGGGTCAATATGGAGGTCAGGCACAGATCAGGTCAGGCAGCAGAGGGTCAGAATCCAGTAAACAGGCAGAAAGTCAGTACACGGGTAGAGAACATAATATAGCACATCTTTCTAGGCTAGACAACCTAATTCTCAGGCACCCTCTCAGGGGACAGTGCCTTAAGTACCATTTAGCCACCCCCCCAGCTCTTTAAGGGCCAAGGCAAGTGCACCCTAATCTGCTCTAGCCTATAACTCACTACCGTGGGACAGCAAGAGAGGCCAAGTCAGCAATCAGGCTGCAGTCTGCATGGAGGAACAGAGCAAGCCTGGAGGCCAGACCTGCCAAGAAGGAGACAGTAGGAGGCGGGTCCCCGCCATCGGGTAGCAGCAATCTGGGACAGGTGAAAGACACTGCAGCAGCGGGCTGTTTCTGTAACATTATTACCGAACAGTGCCAATATAAGAGTGTCAATTACACATAAGCATGCAGAAGTCCTAGTAGTGAGCATAGGGAACCATATAAGTAATGTGTGCAGATATTAATGAGGTATAGGCAAATATAATAGTAACACATATTGCCAATATTATTACATTATTCATTAGTATTTATTGCATTGTAGTCATGCCCTATGGTATCAATTTAGGGTGGGAGATGAGGTAGGGGCACAACAGGGCCACTTAGAATAGGTTAAGGCCACGGACAGGATAGCCTTTTTCAGGGCGCGGTCTCCATATGCAGGCACACAGGACAGACTAGCTCCCCCCATTTAGCGCACAAAATCTGCATAACATTTTCTTTGGAAATACAACCCTACACTTTTTTTAACACTATGTCAGTAAAAGTTATGTTTACTATTCAGACCTCCTTTGGTAATTTTTGCACCAATTTAAGATGTAACAATGCTGTTTACTACCATTATAATTATGCTGTGAGTCTTCTCTGTGTTCTATACAGTGGCAATATACTTAAATGTCGTGCACTAGGCAATGTATTGTATAGATATAGTGTTAATTAATTTTGCTAAAGTGCCAATTTAAAGTGCACCTATACTGTATCTATATTTTAATAATGCCACGTATTTGAAAGCAATTGTACAAAATTGCTTGCCACATAGTATACAGTAGCCCTAGATACCGCGCCGGAGCCCCTACTGTGTCACAGCTCATTGACAAACCCAGCTCTGAGACTGTATTTAATTTTGTGCTGAAATAACTGCTGTGATAAATTGTGACTTTCTATTACAAACCTGTAACACAAATGTCTGTTTTCGTATCTTACTTTAACTCAGAACCTTCACCTATAAACTGACACCAGGATGAGTAGAATTTCCATTTTAATATGAATTCTCTCTCCAAAACATATGAATGTGAATTGTTTGTCACTTTTCCCTTTACTGTAAAAATGTAAAGAGGCCGCCTGTGAATCGATCAAAATAAATAATTTAAATTCAATATCCCTCTGCCACTATCAATAACAGTTGTGAAAATTATGTGGTACAGGAGTAATTGAATTTTCCTGACAGCAGAACAGTTTTTGATGACATTTTCTGAAAGTTGTAAACTCAATTTTGAAGACACAAGTAGAGAGAAGCTTAGAGAAAATTCGATTTTTATCTAAAAAGCTTGAAATTATCATCTTTTTTCCCCTCCTTTACTGTAAGATAAGTGAATAATATTTTACATTAGGTAATCCGGCTTTTTGCATTATTTGAGTTGTAGTCCCAAAGAGAAATTCTTGCTGTAAGTCTACAACATATTTCCCATCTTAAATAAGATCTGAGCGCAGCGGATGCAGACAACCAAGGCCTGCCGTGCAAGTCGCCAGGCTTTGAATTTTATGAATACAAACTGTTATAGTTGATTAAAAATAACCTTGGACATTATGGAGATCTTCCCGACATCACCATGCTAAACTAGTAATAATATTATTAGTATTAATAATAGGAGTACTAACTCTGCTTTATTTGCTATGCATTTGTATGGCACTAATATGACCTCAAACCTTATATAACAAAACTTATATGTCGGGGGCAGAACAGGGAATTGTCTAGGGGCCTTCCCCACTCAGTTCCCTCCAGCCCTTAACAGCAGGGAATAGGGCTTATGATCAGGGGTGTAGCTAAAGGCTCATGGGACCTGGTGCAACCAGTTCAGCTAATCAGACCCCCCCCTTCTGGCATCCATATCAGAGCCCCCCTTTCTGGCCCCCAATAGCAGAGTCCCCCCCCCCCGTGGCCCCCAATAGCAAAGTCGTCCCCCCCTTGTGGCCCCAATAGCAGAGTCCCCCCCCCTTGTGGCCCCCAGTAGCAGAGTCCCCCCCTTGTGGCCCCCAATAGCAGAGTCCCCCCCTTGTGGCCCCCAATAGCAGAGTCCCCCCCTTGAGGCCCCCAATAGCAAAGTCCCTCCCCTTGTGGCCCCCAATAGCAGACCCCTATTTAGGACCCCAAATCAGACCTCAGATTAGACAATAAAACAAATAAATAAACTTACCTCTCCTGTGTCGCTCCCCTCCCGGTCCTGGCTGTCTCCACACTCTTACCTCTTCCTGGGCCCGCGCTGCAGTCACTGACCTCCTGTAGCGTCAGGTCAGAGTGTGCTCTGTACGTCCTGACGCTGCAGGCAGTCAGGACACAGCAGCGTGGGACCCAGGAATAGCAAGCAGGAGGAGGGGTAATGTAATAGGGAATATTAATTATTGGTATTTTGGGCTGTACCAATAATTAATATTCATAAATAGGCGTACCGGCTTTCGCTAGTTCCGCCTATTTATACCTATGTGATTACCTATTGCCTTGCACACGACCTAAAAGGGACTCAAAGTACACGTTACAACAATACTATAAAAACACTGCGCGCTGTATTATAAATAATAACAATATTTATTATAACAATACAGTACTACACAGCCTAACTACACTATACAATCCCGTATACGTCCACCCACACAACTAACTACACGCACATACACACAAATAGATAGCCGCCCTCCCCAGCCTATCTATATTACTATCCCTAGGGAGCAAAAAGGGTTAAATTACAATAAGCAATCAGGGGATAACGAGGAGTATTGGCAGGGAAGGGTTTGCAGCAGGGCAGGGGTTCAGCAAGGGTATGGGCAGGATAGTTGCAGGGGTTAAATGGTAGGGCAAGGGTACAGCAAGGCAGGGGTTAAACCAAGGGATCCAGGAGTTGCAGGGCTATGGTGGGGTACTACAGGGGTTATTGCAGGGAATAATGGCAGGGACGGTCATTGGTGATATAGGGCAGGGAGCAATGCAGGGGTTAATGGCAGGGCAGTGGTACAGGGGTTATGGCAGGGTACAGGGGTTAAATCAGGGCAGACAACAGGGCAGCAGGGCAGGGGTAAATCAGGGCAGGCAGCAGGGCCGGGGTTAAATCAGGGCAGGCAGCAGGGCAGGGGTTAAATCATTGGTGGTTCAGGGGAACCAGGGTACTCAGCCAAATCCCAGGGGTTCTGCTCGTTGTCTAAGGGGTTGCTCGTCATCCAAGGGGGAGATTCTTCTGCTCGTTCGTCCAAGGGGGAGATTCTTCTGCTCGTTTGTCCAGGGGATGATTCTGCTTTGGGGAGGCACGGCCCAACTGAAGAGCGCAGCGCGATCGGGTTATTTAAACCCGATCGCGCTTGCTCCCGCGCTGCCGGCGGTGCTAAGACGTCACCGCGCCGGCCCGCGCTGTTTCCCGGGCAGAGGATCTCTTAGATCCTCCGCCTGGGGAGCGCTTTGCATCTCCGGCGCTTGTAATTACAAGCGCCGGAGGTACGCGCCATCCAGAGACAGGGAAACCTATTGTTTCCCTGTCCTGTTAATTGCCCCCAGCAGCGCTGAGGGTAATTAACAGAAGGGACAGAAGATCATATCGATCTTCTGTCCCTTTGAAGTACCTGGGACTGGACTAATTAGTCCAGTCCCATGTCTCCAGCTCTCACCAGCAGATGTGCCATTGTCCATCTGCTGGGGGCTATGGAGGGGGGGCACCCTGGTTGTTACATGTATATAGATACATGTACATAACTGGGGATCATGTACATGAATCTATATACTTCTGGAGGATATTAGGGGTATATGGGGCCTAAATGGGAGGCATTATTATATAAAGAGAGCATATATATGTGGCATAAACAGGGGGCATCATTATATAAAGGGGGCATACATATATATGGGGCCAATTTGTGTATATATATATATATATATATATATATATATATACACACTGTGGGGCAGGATAAGGCCCATACATGTGCACATGGGGCCATGTAAGAGGGGCCCCATACATACACCCACATGTGTATACATATATACACATGTATATATATATATATATATATATACACATAAAAGGGGAAGGCCCCACATATCTATATGTATATATGTTATGGATATGAAGACTGAAGATGTGAAGCCATTACAAGATGGCGCCGGCTCCGGGACCACTCCTGCTCTTATCTGTAGTTTACATTCTTTAGCTAGACTAGATGCGCAGAAGTGAAACTTTATTTTGCATTACTAACCAATAAAATATATCCTAACCCTCAGGAGAGGATTCACTCCTCCCTGAGGTATATAACCCTTGTACACTCCTCTAATAAACAAGAACCTCTTTGACCCTACAAGGTGTCAGTGTTGTTTCTTCCATGCATGTAAAATCCTAGGATTACTTTAATTTGGAGCAGAGAAACAAACTTTGTGGCTCCCTTTGTGAGTCATCCTTATCAGTTGGCGTCCCTTGGGTGGGCTCGAGAGAATGTAGCTTCGTAGCCGAAGGAACGGACTCCTACGTGTGGTGCACGGTCGCTTGAGGGAGGGGTACTGCAGACCCACAGATCAGGTGAGAAAATCTGTCATCTTACCTACCTCTTGTCGAGCCTGCACTGCATTGTGGTAGTCATTTCTGCTATATAGAAGTTACCAGCAGCAGCTTCGGCTGAAGTTGAAATCTCGAGCGCAAAGAACCCAAAACAAGAGTTTGTTTCTACTGTGGTTTGTGTTTCATGTGGTTTGTGTACTGAAAGGGGAGAGGAACACTGAGAGTGAGAAACTGACCAAGGATCGGACAGGGGGATCGCATAATCTCTGTGTACGCTTCTCGAGAGAGAGTGTGGGACAGAGGGAGCGATCCACTCGTAGGGAGGTGTTTTTATCCCGTGCTAGGTAGTCACGGGGTGGTATCCTGACCGGGTCGTCCGGAGTAATTGATTTTTCTTCTGGATATGACGTGACCGGTCAGACGGGTTTCCTGCGCTTGGGTCCTCTGGATCTTTATCTGGAAGAGACGTGACCAAGCCAGAAGTGATTTGCTGCATTAGTAGTGTACTGTGAAGTACAGGGCAGTGTAATCAATCAGCCTCATAGTTAGTTGCCGTCCGTGGTGGTCTGCTGAGAAGTCTGCTTGAGACTATCCCCTCCCCTTGTCAGGCGTGCAGTTTGTCCGTGTCTTGTCTGCCAACTCCGTTCTGAGAAGTTGAAACATGGGTGGTAACTCGGTGTAACTGTTACCCGGAAAACAAACGGCTTCGGAGGTGGTGGCTCAAGGAAAATAAGTTGACTTGTTATGTCTGTGTGGACCAGAAATCTGACCTTGTGTGTTGCCAGAGAATCGACTAGTAGATGAAGGTCACACAGCCAAGTTTACTGTGAGCGATATCGCCTCAACTGTGATGATGAGGCCAAATTAAGGGTTAAGTTGAGAATAGAAGAAATCATCACTCACAGGGAAGTTTGCTGTGGCATTAGGCCAAAAAGGAGTGAACACCGGCCTTGAATTTACAGCATTATATTTTGTTATGAAAAACAATGCGAGCATCAGCGGAAAGTTATTAAAATATAAGAAATTAGTCTGGGCAGAAATGTATAATGAAAAGACAAATGATTACTTTTACATGCCGTTAGCATGGCACCTAAGATGGTACAGGAGGACCCAACCGCACTCCCGCAGACACATCCCCCGCCATTTCACTAGCCCCCCTCAGTCTCTCTCTTCAGAGGGGTGGACCTTTAAAGTACGTCAGTGCCAAAACCACGCCCGTGGCTCACCTCTTTGTATCCAGTTATCACACAAGACGGCACGCCCTACGTCCCAATGTCCATTCTGGCAGCCATCTTAACTTAGGGAACTTCTCTTCCTGGTGGCCATCTTAACTGAGGGAACGTCAGTCCCCGCCCAGTGGCCATCTTAGTTACTGGTATTCTCCGTGACACGGCTACAAGTGGGAAGCAAAGCACATAGATGCAAGTAGAACCACAACGAGTATTTGACTTAGTAAATGAAGGATACACACATACCTATAATAAGTTAATATTGTTTAATTAGATGAAATGACTTAACCTCTATGTTTTTTCTGTTACTAGGATTAAGTCAGCACTTGGAGGCAACTTCATCTCGATTCCTAACAGGTTGTTGTGATGGTGCAGGTGTTCAGGACTCCAGGTCAAGGGGAACCGGGTGAAGATGTTAGGTTAGGTCCTGCATTTGATACAAAGTCAAGTGAAATACTTGGTCCTGAGTGTCCTACCCATGCTAGAATCACAAAAGGAAGGGATTGTGATGGAAATGGTCTCACCTGTGGTAAACTGTAGCTTGACATAAGATGTCACACAAGTAGTAAGGGAGAAAGAATGTAGACAGGCAGTGAAGAACATCAGCAAGCAAATGGAAGCTGTAGAGATGCACCCCGATGGTAAACTGAACCCAGAGTAGTGAGGAAAAAAGCATGTAGGAAAAATAAAGGGTGCCTGAAAGATAACGAGCTCACAGGAGTCCGAATGTGAGTATCTTCCGGAAAGTGTATAGAGGAGGTGTAGAGAGACAGAGAAAGTGTCAAGTATTATTATGAATGTTATCACGGTAATTTTAAACCACCTCCCAAACGGAGAAAGGAAAAACGAAGTCTTCCACCCTATAATGGTCCTGGGTAATGGACCTGCGGCATCTGAACCCAGATTGGAGAGAGTTATGCTGTATGTGGCACTCCTCGACCACGCCACATGGATTCTATTCTGTGTTAACTGAGCCCAGGTCACTGTCCCCACAAACACCCATGTTCTTAGAGATGACACAAAGACAGATGACAAAGAAGGAAAAAAAAAGGTAGACCAGTATTAGGAAACGAGCAATCCAGTATTGGCTGTGCCCTCAAACATTTTAGCGGATTAAAGTTCAGCTCCAATGATATCCCTCACTCTGGGTGATAAAGAAGAAGTCCTGTTTTTGATTGATACTGGAGCAGCTAAGACAGTTGTGCACAGCAAACATGTCCTCCCCTGACTTAATCTCCACGGTCACCAGTCCTGGAATAGGAGTGGATGGGAAAGTAGTACACTCCCCTTTAACAGAACCCATCCATGTTAGATTTGCCCTTAACCAAGCAGTGCTGGTCAGTGATACTGTCCCCTGTTGCCTCCTGTGTAGAGACTTGCTTGCAGCATCTCATACCAGGAGGATGGCACTGTGAAACTAACAGGTGCCTTTTTAATGACCAAGAACTTTGTTAGCAGTTAGTGATAAAACTCCCTGGTCCATGTTTATGTCAGTACTCCCAGAAGATGAGAAGGAAGCCCTGCTTGCAGTATCCCTTGAGTATGGCACCGTCGGATGCCATATTTCAAACATTCCAAGACTTTATGAAAAAGATTGTATCCCCTTCTACCACTCTTTTGTACCCTAAGAAAAAGAAAAGTAAGAAGGGCAAAACCAACCCAGTACCAGGTGCCTACGTGCTGTCAATGAAGCCACAGTTTTTAATACCCCTATTGTGTCCAATTCCCACACCTTGTTGACTCAGGTTCCCACTACCTCTACCCACTACACAGTAATTAATTTGGCTGATGTTTTCTCTTCCGTACCACTACATCCAGACAGTTGGTATTTGTTTGCCTTCAAGCAAGAGGGTAAAAAGGTATACTTGGGTGACGCTGCCACAGGGAGCCCGGAACTCACCCAGTATGTATACTACAGCCATGTCGCCATAACTGCAAGGTGTCAAATACAAAACTTCAGTTTTGCTGCATTCCTTCCTGGGGTGATATATCTCACCCCTGAATGAAAGAAGTCTGTGGAGGACACCCCTTTGTCCAGAAACATGAATGCACGGTGGACATTTTTTTGGCCTCGTTTCTTATTGCAGACCTTGGACATGCATGTTTGGTGCCGTTTTTTATGATTGTTTGTCCTCTAGCCCCTTCCACTTTACAGAAGAGGTAGTAGAGGGATGCCTTTCATGTTCAAAGGCTGGTAATTTGGTACTCCCCCTGCACTGGGTATATCAAATTATTACATTTAGATTGTATTCTATAGAAGCAAATGGCCCTGCCTCAGTTGTCCTCACTTAACTGCTCCTCATGATATTACATTTATCCTCACATGGGTATAACCCAAAAATCTTTTTAATGCCCGCCTTTTCAGAATGCAGTGTTCCATTTTGTTGCCTGACAATGTTAGTATCCAAAGGTGTAATACTTTGAATCCAGCCACCCTGTTGCCTCTGGAGCAAGGGGGGAGGAAAGAGTTAAGGCACCTCATGACTGTTGGCAGAAGATGTCACAAGAGACAGTGGGATATGGTAAGTCAGCCATTAGATTAGATAATGTGCTCTTTGTGGATGGATCGAGGTATGGCCAGGACGACAGGTGCTACACAGGTTGGGTAGTGGTTACTAAACATGACACTCTAAAATGCAGAGTCCTTACCACCACATGTCTGCCCGAGAGTCCAGAGACTCTGGAGATGGTTTTGCAGAGATGCAGAGGGAAAAACAGCCAACATTTACACTGATTCCATGTATGATTTTGAGCCCATGGCTATGGGCCCATTTGGAAAGCCAGAGACTTCAACCCCTTCATGTAACTCCATCAACAATTAGGAAGTGGTGAGGTCTCTGATGGAACCCCTCATGTTGGCAACTTGAGTGGTGGTGATAAGAACGAAAGGCCACTGTGAAACAGACACAGACGAGGCGAAGGGAAAGCCAAGGCAGATCAGGTGGCAAAAATGGCTGCCAAATTGCCTAGGCAGACCCCTGCCTTAGTGGCCACAGCTCAGGTCCCTGAAATAACTCCTCCTGTCTCCCTGAAAGTTTTTAAGACCTTACAGAACCAGGCGGGGAAGGAGGAAAGGGACCAGTGGATGTCAAAAGGGGGGACTGCAAAGGAAGGACTAATACAGTTTCAAGGAAAACTCTGCCTTCCCAGGTCCCTCTAACCCACAATGGCACAGGCAACCCATGGAGTGACACACCAGTCAAAAACTGCTGTGTGATTTAGTACATAGCACATGGTACGCTCCAGGGTTCAGCACTGTAGAAGCCAGATATACTCAAAGATGTATGATTTGTTCCCCGAACAAACGTGGGTCAGATGGTTACAGTACCTCAGAAACACATGCACTTCGTCACTTGTATCCGTCTCAACGCTTGCAGACTACATTCAGCTACCCAAGGTGGGTGTGTATAAGTATGTATTGGTGTGTGATTACTTGTTTTCAGGATGGCTAGAAGTATACCTGGTAGCTAAGGTCACAGCCTAGACCACAGCAAAGAAGATTATGGCCGAAGTTGTATGCAGGTACAGGGTACCAGAGGCCATTGAAGGTGACAAGGTGTTCACTTTACAGGTGAAGTGATGCAAAAGGTGATTAACATTCAGGTGTATAACAAGCCTAAAGTGCTTCGTACCATCCACAAAGCAGCAGTAGGAAAGAACGGGACACTAAAGTAAAAGACTCAAAAAGCCATGGCACAGACTGATAAGCCATGGACAGAGTGCCTGCTGTTAGTCCTCTTTCCAGTAAGGTATACCCTTAACCGTAAGACAGGCTTTAGTCCCTTTGAGGTCCTTTTTGGGGTCAGCCCCTAGGACAGGATTGTATTTCCCACAGCAGCTCCAGATGCAACGTGGTTGTCTGACAGATTGTGCGATCAGTTTGTACAAGCGTTTGACGGAAACACATTCTCGAGTTTTTGTTTCACTTTCAGATCTTGATAAATTACCAAGGACCCACCCACCTGTGCGTGGAGATTGGGGGTTAAAAGGACACAGTAAAACAGTCCTTAAACCCTGGTTTGATGGTCCATTACAAGTGATGTTAACTCCAAGCACATCAGTGAAGCCCAAAGGAAAACCAGCTGAGAGCTTGTACACACATATATACATAGATGCCATAGGAGTCCCAAGGGGGATCCCCAATGAGTTCAAAGCAAGAGATTAGGTGGCAGTGGGATTCGAGTCGCTTATTCCCACTATCAACATTAACAAAAATGTGGATTGGATTAATTACATCTATTATAATTAGCAGAGATTTGTGAACTACTCCAGAGATGCCCTGAAAGGGATTGT
>ONZH01026907.1:0-87200 GCA_900303285.1 Rhinella marina
ACCATCAAATCTGGGATCCAGGCCTTTTCTCACATGTCTTTTTGTCACCACCCAGTCTCCTGGTTTCAGACTGTGTGTTCCTTCTACTGAATCTGGATCTGGAAGGGAAGCAAACACTTGTTGGGTGTTCTCAAGCCTTTTTGTGAGGGCCCGCATGTAACTTGTTAGGCTATCATTGTTCATTTGCAACTGTTGTGGAAAATACAACCCTAATCTGGGGGTGCTTCCGAACAGAACCTCAAATGGAGATAATCCTGTCTTTCTGTTTGGAGTGGTCCTGACTGAGTATAAGGCTAAGGGCAAACACTCTGGCCGGGGCCGCTGAGTTTCCTGCATGGCTTTCTGGATTTTCAATTTGAGCGTGCCATTCAGGCGCTCAACGCGGCCGCTGCTTTGGGGGTGGTATGCTATATGGAAAGCTTGGGTGACCTCTAAAGCTTGCATCACTTCCCTCATTACTTCTCCTGTGAAGTGGGAACCCCTGTCTGATTCAATAACTTCAGGGACACCATACCTGCACACCAGTTCACTGACCAGCTTCTTTGCTGTGTTCTTTGCATTTGCCTTTGCTACTGGGAAGGCTTCCGGCCACCCTGAAAAGAGATCAACACACACAAGGACAAACAGGCAGTTGTATATAGTCTATTTGCAGTCTCTGGAACGGGTAAAGTGGCCTGGGGTTGTGCTTGCTTGGAGTCTTCACCACTTGGCCGGGATTGTTCAATGCACAGACCATACATCCTTGTACAAACCGAGCGGCTACTGTAGAAAATCCTGGAGCAATCCACCCTGCGTTAACCACACTTACCATGGCACCTTTTGATAAATGAGTGGGCCCGTGGGCCTCCTGAGCCATAGCCGGTTATAGAGGGCGTGGTAGACAAATTTTGTCCTTGTTTCTCCAAATTCCATGTTCATCAGGTTTAGCACCTTGTTTTGCCCAAAGTTCTTTTTCCTCAGGAGGGGCTTGTTCGCGCATTCTCTGAAATGTACTTACTGTAATGTCCTCAAGTCTCAAGGCTCTCACCAGGGTGGTGTCAGCATTTAGTTGCTGGAGTGCAGCTTGTTTGGCTGCCTTGTCTGCTCGATCATTGCCTTTTGCTTCCACCGTGGTACATCTTGTATGAGCCTTTACCTTAATAATAGCAACCTCCTCTGGTAACAACAGAGAGTCCATAAGTTCAAGTACAGAGTCTTTGTTTTTAATTGGCTGGCCTGCTGATGTTAGAAAGTCTCTAGCCCGCCATATGGGTCCATAGTCATGTGCAATACCAAAAGCATACCTTGAGTCCGTGTAGATGTTCACCTTCTTCCCCTTGGCCATTTTACACGCCTCAGTGAGTGCCTTCAGCTCCGCCTCTTGTGCCGACGTGAGGTGGCAGTGGTTCAGCTATCCCTACCTCATGCTGTGTGACCACTGCATATCCAGTGTGGAACCGGCCGTCCTCTCCCATGAACCTGCTTCCATCTACAAAATACTCAAAATCAGGGTTATCAAGGGGGTTTTCACGAACATGACTAAATCCTGACGTTTCTTGTTGCATCAATAACAAAACCAAATAGACCCAGGCCCAGAAAAATTAAATACAGCCCACTATTAGTCATCGACTATTCTTTCTGTTTTAAGGCCAGAATAGTCTTTTAAAGGTCTTTTAAAATTTAACTTTTATTAACTACTATAGTAGCTTTAAACATATAGATTCCCCAAAAAACAAAAAAAGACTCTCTTAAAATTCACAAGTCGCACATTAGCTCAGGGATTATTTTATAAATATAGTACCGTTAGATACTGATTATCATCATGGGATATTGTCTTCATATTCCCCTTATAAGGTGCTGAATATCATAGGAGGGTTTATTATTCCTTTTATATAAGGGCTGATTGTCACCCACACCACTCCTTTTATTATTTCAGCTACCTTTTCTATTTATCAGTCTGTGCTGTTCACATAAATCTCCTCTTAATATATATATAAGTCTCAGGGTTGTATCCCTCCCTGCCTGGATCCTTCTATCGGAGCGTCTGCAGTGCACTCCGTCGATCCATAAAGCTTATAGCGGCTTGAATTAAAATAAAAACAGAACTAGCTCACCCGACGTGTTTCGCCGTATACACAGCGTCCTCAGGGGTAATGGAGCTATCAACCCGAATGCTTGTCTTCCCGGTTCTTTTACGGGGGGTAGAAACCCTCCCCTTCTATCAACTTCCAATTGGGAGGCATTAGGGGTAATGTCTTTCCTTGTCCACCACTCTCTTCTTACCTGTGGATTCACCTGTCCAGTCCCGGGCGCACACGTCATCAGCATCATATATCCTCCCCTTCTGCAAGCGCTCTGGGTCCGGACATAGGGCGCGGTGCGTGAATTACCATCTGCGCATGTCTGAGGACTTTGTTACTTTTTCACTCCTCAGCACCTTATGCGCATGTCTGAGGACTTTGTTACTTTTTCACTCCTCAGTACCTTATGCGCATGTCATAGGACTTTGCTACTTTTTCACTCCTCAGCACCTTATGCGCATGTCTGAGGACTTTGTTACTTTTTCACTCCTCAGTACCTTATGCGCATGTCATAGGACTTTGCTACTTTTTGCCACTTGAAAGCTATCAGACCTATCAATAGATTTTTTTCATAAGAGCACCTCAATGGTGATTTTACAGTGCTAAATTACATGATTGATATATGATCGAAGATACACATCTATTAATTCATCTTACATTTAATTATTCATGTGCCATGATTTTAGATATATTATGTACAATCTGTCATAATGCATTTTATACACATGCATTTATTATTATGATGTTGATTAATTAGAAAAAGGAAGGGGGGAATTTCTAGATAATGATTTTTACTTTACTAATCATGATTGGAAAACCATTTTATCACTTTGTCTCTTCACCAATGAGGCACAAAATATTGTGTATGTAAAAATAGCAAGATGGATAGATTAATGAGAATCCCCAAAATTTCCTATTTTATTCACTTGTCAGTAAATTATTATTGTATCCTATCATAAGTCATGTGTACTCTAAATATTAACAATTGATTATGATCAGATAGCAACACTATGGCATCTTGAGGTTAAGTGGTTTTTAATTTAGAGGTAAGTTAGTATTTATCATTATGAACTAATACTTTTATTACTATATCCTACTCAAATGAATGCTGAGAATGAGAAACCCTCATTGAGGCCATTAGGACTCATGGTGTCCAGCCTATAAATCCACCGGGCCTCTGCCTGTAAGCTTTATATCTAAATAGCCCCCTTTAGGGCCAGGTAAAATTTTTTCTAATCCCCAAAATCTGAGAACACTTGGATTATTCATATGCACATACTTTATATGTCTGGCTATTGAGGTATCTTTGTCCGTCTCAATAGCACTTAGATGTCCAGAGATGCGACGTCTCAATTCTTGTGTGGTCTTAGCCACATAAATCTTGGGACATGTACAACTTGCAATATACACCACTCCCCGGGTACGACAGGTCATCAAATCCCTAATTTCATATTTTTTCCCATCCATATGGTTAGTAAAAGCTTTTATTCTTGGGATGTACTTACAAAAGGAACAATCTCCACAAGGTGTGGAGCCTTTGGGACCTCCTTTGTCTTTCCTACTCCTTACTCCTTCCTTATCCTGGAGAAAACTATGAACGAGAGAATCCCTTAAATTTGGGCCTCTTCTATATGTCACATTTGGATGTTGGCTTATAACCGGATATCAATCTTTGTCTGATTGCAATATGTGCCAGTGTTTCTTCAATATGCCACATATCTCCTTATTGTAACCATCAAATGTGCCAATACATCTTATGACCTTTTCCTTTTCCGTTGTTGTATCTAACAAGAGGTCTTCTCGTTTTGTGTTTATGGCCCTATTATATGCTTTTTTTAGTGTACTTTTTGGGTAACCCCGTTCACGGAACCTTGAAAATAGTTCTCTGCTCTCATTAAGGAAGGTTTCTTGATCTGAACAGTTACGTCGTGCACGTAGATACTGTCCGGTCGGTATTCCCCCTCTTTAAGGGAGGGGGATGCCAACTGGACCAATGTAAGTATCCATTTGTCGATGTCGGCTTTCTATAAATGGCTGTCTGAAGATACCCATTTTCAGCCTTCCTTATCTTCACATCTAGAAAGGAGATTTCCTCCGATTGTATTTCATAAGTATATTTCATGCCAATGTCATTCTGATCAAGGGCACCGACAAAGTCCTTAAAAAGGGATTTTCCCCCATTCCAAAAAATTAGAATGTCGTCAATATACCTGCCCCAGTATAAAATGTGGCAGGTATATGACGACAATTCTTCAGTGAACACCACGTGATTTTCCCACCACACTAAAAATAAATTTGCGTATGTTGGGGCACAATTCGTCCCCATGACGGTCCCTTTGATTTGTTTGTAAAACGTGCCCTGAAAAATAAAAAAATTGTGTTCCAAAATAAATTCCAAAAGTGTCAAAACAAGATTACTATGTGGTTGGAATACAATGCTCTTTGTATCCAAAAAATATTTAACCACCCTTAGACCTAAAGGGTGTTGGATATTACTATATAGACTTTCCACGTCTAGACTTGCCAACAGTGTGTCTGGGGGAAGACATATCTCATTAATCTTTAATAATAGATCTTTTGTATCTTTTATATACGAGGGCAACGATGCAACAAAGGGGCGTAAAAATTTGGTCCACATAATTACTAATTCCCTGTGTAAGGCTATCATTGCCTGAGACAATCGGTCTCCCTGGGATTGGTGTTCTCTTCTTATGCACCTTGGGGAGTGCATAGAAGGTGGGAATAGTAGGATCTTTATTAAGGAGAAACCTGAACTCCTCTCTGCTTATAAGGTTCTCTGTCATCGCCTGGGTGAGAAGCTGTTTTAACTCCTGCAGATAGTTTTCAGTGGGATTTTGTCTTAGGATTGTATATGTAAGTTTGTCCTCCAAAAGTCTTAACACCATTTTTACATAATCATCCATATCCTGGATCACAATATTACCACCTTTGTCACTTGGTTTTATGACAATCATCTCATTTTCTCGCAAGTTTTCCAGTGCCTCACATTCCATAGTCGTCAAATTTGACCTGGCCCTCTCCTTTCTCAGTTTGAGATGTTGTATCTCTTTTGTCACCAGGCGTACAAAAGTATCTATCTCTCTGAATTGTGTAAAGGGAGGTGTCATCAGAGATCTAGGTTTCAGTGATGTAAAATGTGGTTCTATTGTTCTCAATTGTTGCATCAATTGAACACAGTCATGGGGATCATGTTCCATCATGTCATTTAGGAGGCTGCCTGTACCTTCTCTGCCCCCTTCCCCCATTTCTGAATCTGTGATTGGTAGCAGAGTAGCAGGATTCAGAGTAGCACACCTTTTGAAATAAATGTTAGCAGGCATGAGAAGTGTACACTGGAGTCTAAGTAGCCTGGCCATAGAAATATGCTTAGGTTGGACTTGAGTCAGGATGCCCTGAATGTTATGAGGTGTTTGTACAGTCACTGGGTAGTCTAACACAATGTCAGAAGCTTTTTCTATCATTGCCTGCACTGCCGCTACTGCCCTGACACAGGAGGGGGCGCCTCTGGCAACAGGATCTAATCTGGCTGAAAAGTACGCCACTGGGCGTTGGCGGTCACCATGTTTCTGAGTCAGCACAGCCGTGCTGTGACCCTGCATTTCTGAGCAAAACAACTGAAATTCCTCATCATATTTTGGAATACCCAGGGCCAGGGCTGAGGTTATGCTCAGCTTCAATGTATGAAAATTATTCACTGCCTCTTCTGTCAGGTGAAATGGGTCAGATGACAGACAATCATACAGAGGCTGCATTAACATGGAGGCATGTCTGATCCAGGGGCGACAGTACTACACCAGCCCCAAAAACACCCGAAGGTTTTGTGCTCCTTTGGGCACTTGTATTTTCTCCACTGCCTCCTTCTTCTCTGGGGTTAAGTGACAAGCTCCGTGGGAGAGACAGTGTCCTAAAAATACAACCTTGTTTTTACAAAACTACAGCTTCTGCCTTGAGGCCTTACACCCGTTCTGATGGAGGAAAATTAAAAGATATATAGTTGCTTCACAGCAAGTCTCATTGTCTTCAGCACACAGAAGCAAATCATCCACGTATTGTAATAGGACCACTGAGCTGGGCGGTGCCCAGCCTGTAAGGACATATTGCAGAGCCTGTGTATACATGGTCGGGGAGTTCTGAGCCCCCTGTGGCAGGACAGTCCAGGTATACTGGTTACCCTTAAATGTAAAGGCAAACAGATACTGACAGTCAGGGTGCAGCGGGACACTGAAGAAGGCATTTGCCAGATATATCACTGTGAAACATGTAGCAGTGGATGGAACTTGTGACAGTAAGGTATGTGGGTTTGGCACAACTGGAGTTTGTAAAACTGTCACCTTGTTAACTTCTCTAAGATCATGAACCATGCTGTAACTGACAGGCTGTCCCTTAACTGGTTTCTTCTTTATTGGGAACAGTGGAGTATTAGCCGGAGATACTGTTTTTACCAATACACCAGCTTGAAGGAAATCATCAATTTGACTGGCCACTGCTATCTCCTGGGCATGACCGAGGGGGTACTGCTTCACTTGAGGGTGCTGACATCCTGGCTTAAGATGCACTATAGTCGGAGACACAGGGAGTATTCCAATGCCTGTGTTAGATTTTGCCCACAAATCCTCCGGTACCATCTCAAGAACAGCCTGGTCTACAAGGGTTAATTCTGATGGCTTAGTCTCAGGCAGGGCCAGTGTCGCTATTAAGGGACACAATACTTCTTCTGGGGCCCCAAAATCTACACGGGTCGTGCCATCGGGTCAAAGTGTATGTGGGCTCCCAGTGCTTGTAAAACATCAGTCCCTAAAAGGTTCTGGCAGGTTTTCTTTAACTAACAATTGGGTAACAACCGTACTGTCTTTTATCTTTAGTTTTACTGGCTCAGATTCACGGTCAAAAACTGTTTCCCCTGTAAATCCCACAGCCGGTACAAGCCAAGGGGTTAACTGATGTGGCCGCAAGAAACTCTGGTTTACTACTGTTTTGGCTGCTCCCGTGTCAACCAGGAATGGTACTGCCTTTCTGTTGCCTATGGATACGGGTACATGAAGTTGAGGGCCCTTTTCTTCAGTTTTTTGCAAGTAGTACCGGCACGGGGGTGGAAATGGCAGTGGAGGTCTGTTGATCTCCATTATCAGTGACTTTGGGTGTCTCCCGTTGCCGGCGCCAAGCGCGGCAATCTCGTTTTATGTGGCCAGGTTTCCCACAGTTATAACATCTGAGATCTCTACGGGATGTTTGTTGCTGTCCTTGGCCCTGATTGACATACTTGACTGAAACCCCTGAATTCTTTTTCATGTCCAGTTCTAAACCTTTTGCAGCAGCAATCAGTTGTGGCAGTGGAGTGACTCGCCACTCAGGTTTACAAGCTTTTAGCTTGGCTTGCAGAGCAGGTCTCAAGCCTTCCATAAATGCTGATGTCAACAATTTTTCACCCATTGGTCCAGTCTGATCCCAACCCATGTCAATCCAAATGGTCCGCAGTCCAGCTGCATACGTCTATACTGTCTCTTGAGGTCCCTGAACTATGTCTTTTAAACTTCTGGAACTCTCATCTTCTTTTCCCTTTGCCCATTCCTTGAAAACACGGACAAACTCTGTTCCTGATGGTAAAGTCTTCTCCCAGTCCTCTAGAGACAAATTGTCAAAAGCCCTCCTCCTATGTTCAGTCAGAAAAGGGTCCACAACCTGATATTGTGATTCCCCTAGTTTCAGCAACATCAAGTCCTTCAGGTCAGCCCAAGTGGCTCTGTATGTCGCCTGAATCTGCTGTAACATCCTGGCAGCGGGCATTGGTCTCATCAGGGGGTCTGGGAGTCTAGTCAGCAGTCCTAATTGGTCTTTAGGACTCCAGGGATGATATTCTGTCACAGTAACGTAACCACACTGTCCTAACTGTCCTGGGTCTTCGGGAGCTGTAGGGGCGGACGGGTCCGTGGTGTCTGGTTTGGGTGTCTGAGCAGGTAGCATTCTAGTCTTAGTCAATACAGGATAAATGCCTGCTGGTTTCTGGGGTCGACGTGCCCCACAAACCTTACAAGTGTCAGTCCAGTCTGGGTTCTGATTTCTACAAACATTACACATCCATCCCTCTGGTCTACTCCTGGGCTCTCTGGTGGCTGCATTGGCCAGGGGGTATGGAGGTGGTGTTTCTCCAGACTTCTCACATTTTCTGAGTATACAACAATCTGCCTTTCACAACTTCTCCTCTCCACCCATCAGTTTCAATCTCACGAGCTACCTTTATCCATGTATCAACCACATCTTCACATCCATGATCCTTTATCCAACCACAATGAGTCCTTCTGAATCTTTCCCAGACTTCTAGGTTAAGATTCCCGTACTTCATCCCTACCTTCTCCAACACTCTGTCCACATTCTTCAGACCCTCTTTACCTTCTCTTTCCTTCACCAATGTTTTGGCTGTCTTATAACCTTCCGGTATACTGAAATTATTTCCCATTGCTCTTCAACTGTACCAGAACAACTATAGAAAGTAACAAAATTCAGACGTCTATTTATTTCTCCTCAGTTCAAACAGCTTCCCCACTTCGAGTGTGCGTGTTTCTGAGATTTATCATCCTCAGTCCAAACAAAGCTTCCCCGCTATAATCGTATAGCGTACTTTGCTCCTGAGATTTATTATCCTCAGTCCGAACAAAGCTTCCCCTCTATAATCGCATAGCGTACTTTGCTCCTGAAATTTCCCTTTCTATAATGTTCTGCAATTTTCCAAACCCAGTAAAGAACAAACAAGACGTATACCCTGACTCCTAAAACCAGACCAAAAACATCCCAATCAAAGGTACTCCTGATGAGAAACTAAACCCAACAATCATAGGTATTTTCAACTTTCAAGGTTCTTTATCAATATGGATTTGACTGTAAAGGGCCTTTATACGTACGTTCCTTCAACAATCCCTCGAGCCAGACAACCGGTCAGGGAGGCACAGATATATTGTAAGATAAAGTCTCTTACCTTGCAGCGCTGTCTTTTATATCTGTTCGTCCCGGTCCGGATTATCCAAGTTGTCGGGAGATCAATGAAGAGTCCTTTAGTTGAGCCCCACGTTGGGCGCCAAGTTTTGTTGGGGCAAAACCCCCTTCATCTCTCACACTGTCTTTGGTACTGGATGAATAGTTAGTCTGTTTTCCTAAAGGAAAGGGTTAAAAATGAACCCCTTTCCTTTATTTTTGGGCTGTTGCCAATTTTTCCATAGGAAAACCTCTTTTGATAGCTTGTGGGAGGGATTTTGATGCAGAAGGTCCCGGGATAACCGTGGCCAATTTAGCGTCTACCACCGCCCCTACTACTTCTTTAATCAATGATCTCATGCTTTCAATTAAAGAAGGGGATTCTTCTGAGACTACTTTATCCGTACATTTCTGGCATAGCCATTTTTTAGTGGCAGTAGGCATGGATTTTTTTTTAGAAATGGTGCATCTTTTTTTCTGTGATGGCTCTCCACTGGCTTATGAACCCTCCTTGCCCTATAACGCACAGAAGATTATTTTAGCCCACTGGAAAAAAAAATTCTAAGAGCAGATAGGGCCTGCAAATCATTACCCCGTGAAAGATGCATGTATCACATAAGTGTATGTTCCCTTCTGGAGGAGGCTTACCGGACTGGAGGGCCTGGGAGGGTCAGAAGACTTGCGGCCAGGGTCTCCTTCAGAGACAAGAGACATCTTCCAGAAACAGGATCGTCAGAGGCTCGAAAGAAAATCCAGGAGCTCCTCTGTTCTTAAATTCCGGCTGGACACCATGCTCTAGCCTTTCCCGTGCTTTTAAAGCCGGGGAAGAAACGCCGGCCGGCTGATGTCACTTCCGGCCCGACACAGACCGCTCCTGCGGTAGTGTGCATGCACCTCCTGGAACACACAGGGCCACAATCCTCCGCACCCAAATAGCACTGCCTGTAAAATCTCCTGGAACAGGGAGCTGAAGCCAGGGGCAGCCAACATCCGTTGGACTTTCGCCAAGGAGTAGAAGGGACCGGCTAAACGTGAGTCCCGCAACACTACTCCCTGCAACAGACCGGGAATACAAACATAATGGCAGCGCGAGTGCTTGCACCGATACTCCTTCATCCTGATGGACAGCAAACAACTGGAGCAGGATATTGGAGGAGGCATTTTATTGCACTGATCTGATTGTTTCCTGCCCTTAAGAGGGTGGAGTAACCTCCTGTGGATGTCGTTGAAAAATTGGATTTTGTACGCTCAAATAGACCCATCTGTAGTAACTATAACCTGTAATATAATCCAGAAATACATCTAGGCCCCTCTTGAACTCTTAGTGAACTCACCATCACCACCTCCTCAGGCAGAGAGTTCCATAGTCTCACTGCTCTTACCATAAAGAATCCTCTTCTATGTTTGTGTACAAACCTTCTTTATTCCAGATGCAGAGGATTTCCCCTTGTCACAGTCAGTCCTGGGGATAAATAGATGATGGGAGAGATCTCTGTACTGACCCCTGATATATTTACACATAGTTATTAGCTCTCCCTTCAGTCGTCTTTTTTGCTAAAGTAAATAACCCTAATTTTGATAATCTTTCTGGGTACTGTAGTCCACCCATTCCAGTTATTACTTTAGTTGCCCTCCTCTGAACCCTCTCCAGCTCTGCTATGTTTGCCTTGTTCCCAGAAGCCCTGAACTGTACACAGTACTTCATGTGTGGTCTGACTAGTGATTTGTAAAGTGACGGGACTATGTTCTCATCACGGGCATCTATGCCTTTTTTTGATGCATTCTACTATCTTATTGGCCTTGGCAACAGCTGCCTAACATACTCACATAGTTTATAAGGCCAAAAAAAGACTTCTGTCCATCAAGTTCAGCCTGTTATCCTGCAAGTTGATCCAGAGCAAGGCAAAAAAAAACCCTGTGAGGTAGAAGCCAATTTTCTTCACTTAGGGAAAAAAAATTCCTTCCCGACTCCAATCAGGCAATCAGAATAACTCCCTCTATCAACGACCCATCTCTCTAGCTATAACCTGTAATATTACACTCCAGGAATACATCCAGGCCCTTCTTGAACTCTTTTAGTGAGTTCACCATCACCACCTCCTCAGGCAGAGAGTTCCATAGTCTCACTGCTCTTACCGTAAAGAATCCTCTACTATGTTTGTGTACAAACCTTTTTTCCTCCAGATGCAGAGGCTGTCCCCTCGTCACAGTAACCCTGACCTTACATTTGCCCAAGCCTTCAATCTATCCAGATCCATCTGTAGCAGTATTCTGTCCTCTTCCGTGTTTCCTCTTCCATGTTTCCGTGTGGAAATCTGTCAGCAAATCTAACTATATGTAACCCAGTCCAGGGCTACATAGTGCTGCCTAACAAAATGCAAAACATACCGTACCTGTCTTTGTATTTCTGGAGTGCAGAAAATTAACTTTTTTTTCCTATGCAAATGTGGTCTCAAGGTGCCCAGCGGGGTGTGTATAACTGTTGAGAATATGTGGAAAGAGCAGAAAACTGCTTTTCACAAACAGTCTCCATCCAACCTCAAAGAGCTCGAGCTGTTTGCAAGATAGAATGGGCAAGAATTTCAGTCTCTAGATGTGCAAAACTGATAGAGACATACCCCAAGCGACTTGCAGCTGTAATCACAGCAAAAGGTGGCGCAACAAAGTATTAATGCAAGGGAGCCGAATAATTTTGCACGCCCCACTTTTCAGTTTTATTGTTACAAAAAAAGTTTAAATGATCCAATAAATTTCGTTCCACTTCACAATTGTGACCCACTTGTTGATTCTTCACCAAAAATTTAAAATGTTATATCTTTTTGTTTGAAGCCTGAAATGTGGCAAAAGGTTGAAAAGTTCCAGGGGGCCGAATACTTTCGCAAGGCACTGTATATTGAAGAGAATAGGGCCCAATATGGACCCCTGTGGTATCCCACTAGTGACAGTGACCCAATCTGAGTATGTGCCGTTAATAACCACCCTCTGTTTTCTATCATTGAGCCAGTTACTTACCCACATAAAGAGATTTTCTCCCAGTCCAAGCATTCTCATTTTATATACTAACCTTTTATGTGGTACAGTGTCAAATGCTTTGGAGAAGTCCAGTCTAGACTCATCATAGAAACTGATTAAATTGGTTTGACATGACCGATCCCTCATGAAGTCATGCTGATATGTAGTTATTTGTTTATTTTCATTGAGGTACTCAAAGATAGCATCTCTTAGAAAACCCTCAAACAATTTACCCATGACAGATGTTAAACTTACCGGCCTATAGTTTCCGGGCTCTGTTTTTAGACCCTTTTTGAATATTGGCACCACATTTGCCAATACTGAGAAACACTCCCTGTCAATATAGATTCTTTAAATATCAGAAATAAGGGTCTGGCTATGACATTACTTAATTCTCTTAGGATACGGGGGTGTATGCCATCCGGTTCAGGCGATTTGTCTATTTTAATCTTTTTAAGACGCCGCTGTACTTCTTCCTGGGTCAGACAGGGCACATTTAATGGGGAATTTACTTTTATATTCTGCATTTCATCTGACAGTTTATTTTCCTCAGTGAATACAGTGGAGAAAAAAATATTTAGTAGCTTTGCTTTCTCCTCATCGCTCTCTGCAACTCCCCCCTCATTACTCTGTAAGGGGCCGACACCTTCAGATTTATACTTTTTAGTATTTATATAATTGAAGAACATTTTAGGGTTAGTTTTACTCTCTTTGGCGATTAATTTCTCAGTCTCTAGTTTGGCTGCTTTTATTTGTCTTTTACATATTCAATTTTTTTTCCTTATAGTTTTTAATGCTTCCTCTCCACCCTCCTGTTTTAGTGATTTAAATGATTTCTTTTTGTCATTTATTGCTTTGTTTACAGTTCTAGTTATCCACATTGGTTTTTTCTCGTTTCTTATCCTTTTATTCCCATAAGGTATGTACCTCTCACAATTAGATATTAGGATACTTTTTAAAATATCCCATTTTGTGGTTGTGTTTTTATATTTGAGGATTTTGTTCCAGTTAGTTAGGCCTTTGGCCTCTCTTAGTTGGCTAAATTTAGCTTTTTTGAAGTTTGGTATTTTTGTTCCTCCCCGAAGAAACACTCTTTTGAATGACAATTGGAAGATTATTATATTATGGTCACTATTTCCCAGGTGTCATTTCCTACAAGATCATTAATATATTGAAGATAATAGGGCCCAATACTGACCCCTGTGGTAGCCCACTAGTGATGGTGACCCAATCTGAGTGTGTACCGTTAATAACCACCCTCTGTTTTCTGTCACTTAGCCAGTTACTTACCCACATACTGACATTTTAACCCGTAGGATACCAGTGCCGTATATGTATGGCGCTGGGAACTGGGTCTGAAATCCCATCACCTTCCTTAGGCATCGTGTTGCCCTCCCTGTCAGCCTGTAAGATCTAGCCCCCTGGATCTCAGAGGAAGCAGGCTGTAAGTGTATTACACAGTGTAATATACTTAGTGCCAATGCATTACAATACAGATGTATTGTTATGCGTTGTAAAGGGGATTAGACCGCCAAAAGTTGAAGTCCCAGAGTGGGACAAAAAAAAAATGAAGCTTTACAAATAAAAAATTAAACGTTTCAGGGGGCGTGGACAGCGATGGAAGTGTGAGGACGTGTTCTTTGTGAGCTACACTGTCTCCCTGCGCTATAACAGCGTTCACCTGCTCTAATTATGGGGAAAACCTACAGAAAGAATCGAGCTCGTCCATCAGCTCCCCTTGCAGCATTCCAAAGCAACCTGTGCTCCTACTTTTCACGGCAAGCTAACCCTGAGGAAGACTCACTTCCAGCCATGCACAGCCTGACCCAAGATGGCGGCGGCTCTCCTGCAGCGTGGTGTGCGGCATCCCCTGCCTGATCTACTGAGCCATGGCCCCATGCTGTTCTGGACTGCCACTCTCTCTCTGCACCGCCGGAACCCAGCCTGAGCAAGGAGGCTTCCCCCGTCTCTGGAGACCGACCTGACTATGCAGCTTCATCGGCATCCACTGCCCAAGATGGCGCCACACTCCCGCTCCTGTGGAATCGGCACGAGACTGCAACACCTGCCCGCATGATGTTGGACCTCAATAGGCCACAGAACGTGAACTGTACGCATCCACAGGCAAGCCCTTTGCTGCTTTCTCCCCCTTTTTCACCATCTCCCCCTGCCCCTTTGTCTCCCTCTGCCACCTCTCCCCTTCAGAACTCTGTGCTGCAGCCTAATACACAGGCTTCCTGGCCGCAACCTTCACTCAATTTATCTCCACATAATCACTATATGGTGCTTTCCGCACCCCTATCACAGTGCCTAGATGAGGGAGCTCGGGAGTACAACAGGGATGAGAATGCTCCCCAACAACAGCATGAGCCGCCCTGGGCCCCAAAAGTTCGCAGGTGACGTCCTAGGGGCCCTCTCTCTTCGCCTGATTCACCCGACCCTCTCCCTGGCAGCATCTCCGCATTGGTCGACGGTGTCGTCATCCTGGGACGATTCTAGAGCTACACACTCTGGCCCTTCTCCGGCTACTGAAATGTCACACCTCCAAACTCAGAGGACCCTCCGCCCTAACCCTCATTCCCAGCATTTTACCAATCAAATACCTGGACAGGCCAGGACAGCCTTGGTTCCAACCAATGAAGATACCAGACCACCTACCATAGCAGACCTGCATGCTCTTATCTGTTCTATGCCCTCTAAAGAGGACTTTTCTAGAGGACTTCGCTCAGTTCTGCACAGACTTATCTACTTTTACTACGCGAGTGGACTCCATTTCTCAAGATCATACGGGAGTGCTTGCAGATGTGAAAGGCCTTTCAAGGTGTTACTCAGTCCCATTGAACACAAATGTATGTTCTTCAACAACATTTAGATGACCTGGAGAACCGTGGACGTCACAATAATATCTGTATTAGAGGTCTCCCGGAGTCTGTTGCTCCTGCTGACCTGTTCCCTCCCCTTCTCTCAATATTCAACAATATTCTGGAGCGTCCTCACACTGCCCCAATTGAAATAGACAGGGCCCTCGGGGCGTTGCGTCCGCCAGCACCTGAAGGATCACGACCTAGAGATGTCATCTGCAGAATCCACTTCTATGCCGTAAAGGAACAGATCCTCTTCAAGGCCCGGCAACAGCAATCCCTGACGTTTGAGGGTTCGCCCATCAGGACCTCTCCCGCTATACATTGGCTCAGGAAGCAGTGCTAAAACCTGTTCTTACTTTGTTACAGGACAGAGGAATACCTTATCATTGGGGCTTCCCTTTTGCTCTAATAGCAGGTCACAGGGGGCAGTCGGTCTCCCTACGTTTCAGTAGAAATATTCCAGGATTTTTCTAAAGCCTCAACCTCCCATCTGTGGACATGGATCAGTGGCCGACCTTTTCCCCTGCAAATCCTACTCCTCCGCAAGGGTTCCCGCCTTCTCAAGCATCTACAAGAGGCTCCCAAGGATTGCCATCCCATTCCCTCAGAGGACGTCGCCGACGTTCAGAAGGTCCACAGCGGTTCATTAGATTTCCGTCCTTGTAGTAGATCACGCTGTTGCAGTTTGCTCATCAGTACTAAGTTTAGTTTGCAGGGGTGATGGTTGGACCTCCTTTTCCCGACTCTCACTTTCCCCACATAGTTTCAGAAACTCCCTTGGGGTATTTCCCTCCTGAGTGACCGTCCCTTTGGACCTTGTGGTCTCTTTTACAAGTATACTTTTCAGTTTCTCTTGATTTAGGAGCGCCCCCCCCCCCCTCCTTTTTTTCTCCCTCCCTTTCTTCCCTTTCCTTTCCCCTCTCTTCCTTCTGCTTCTCTATTTGTTTGTCTATTTTCTCTCTTCCTCTCTCTTTTTCTACATTTTACTTCTCTTCCTCTGCAGTCTCAGGGGCAACCCTTATGATGACCTCACTCAAAATTGCGTCATTCAACGCAAAGGGCCTTAACTCGGGTCAGAAACAAAATCAGGTGTTTCATCATTTTCATCATCAAAAGGTACAGCTTGTCTGTTTCCAAGAAATGCAGGGGTCCACTTCTGGTACTCGACACCGCCACTACACAACCTGGCATGTTGCTAATAATCAGCAAAACAAGTCTAAAGGGGTTGCCATAGCAATCCACAAATCCTTGTCTTATCAGCTGCTGGATTGTGTTGTCGATGCCCGATATCTGATTTTATCTATTAGTATTGGGTGCAGGGAGTTCACATTTCTGAATGTCTACGCTCCTAACCAAAACCAGGTTGCTTTTTTTGTTGAACTGGTTGATAAAGTCCTTCCCTCATTGCGAGGGAATTTATGTGTCAATTTAAACCTTACTCTTGACCCCACTATAGATAACTCTTCCGGGCAGGTTGCCATAACCTACGGGGCAATAATAAAAGTTAAAGAGGACCTTTCATGCGTCCTCACACTGCTAACTAACTAGCAGTTTTTACAGGGCATGGGCCAGGGAGTTGGGGGCACTTACAATTTTTTCGCTGTCCAATCACAGTGGGGAGCGTCACAGTCAGGGAGGAAACCTCCCTGACTGTGACGCTGTCCACTGTGATTGGACAGCGCTACAGCCAGGGAGAAGGAGACGCCCATTGAGAATCCCTGGCGTCTCCTCCTCCCTGTACCGATGCTATGCAATTTGCATAGCGCACGCCGGATCTTCACAGGGGCGCAGCGGGCCAAAGGAGCTGCGCCCCGAAAAAATTGTAAGTGCCCCCAACTCGCCGGCCCATGCCCTGTAAAAACTGCTAGTTAGTTAGCAGTGTGAGGACGCATGAAAGGTCCTCTTTTAAAGCCTTTCTGCAAATTGCAACTTTGCGATCCTTGGCGCATACAACATCCTGCAGATAGGGACTACACCTTCTTCTTACCACCACATTCCTCCTATAGTCGTATAGATTATATTATACTCCATCACCACGCTCTCACTTGGTCGGATTCTACTCAGATTGGTTCCATTTTGTGATCAGACCACGCCTCAATCTATTGCTCACTGTAACTTTCCTTTCTGTGTAAAGCTGAATGGTAATGGAAGCTCAACGAGTCTCTCCTTGATTCAGTATGTGCAGCTGAGGTGTCCCAGACGATCAATGATTTTCTGGCTGATCACCTAACAGATGTCACCCCCTGCCTATGCAGTGGGAGGCTCTTAAATGTGTTATACGGAGCATTTTGGTTAAACATGGGACCCGGATCAAGAGGGAGAATGCTCATAGTCTTTCTGTAGCTCTGCGTAAGGTCGCCTCTTTGGAGCTGGCCTACAAGCATGCTCTTACTCAGGCTGTTCTTCGGGATCTCCAGGAGGCCTGTCTAGAGGACAAACGCCTACTGGAATGCTCATTTCAGAAAATGGTTCAGATTTGCCGTAGTAAATTTTACGAATTTGGCAACAAAAGTGGACGCTTGCTGGCCAGAGCCCTTCGAGGACAAATGGCAGCTTTTCATATCCCAGTCATTAAAACCCCGCAGGGTACCCAAGTGCATACTACTCCAATTATAGCTTTATAGCTTCTACATTCTGCTCCTTTTATTCTGCTCTGTATAACTTGCCGGCCCCGTCTGACCCGGGAGACTTGCCTCTATCTTCTTCTGCACAATTAACGGCAGAACAATCTGCCAGCTTGGAGGCTCCCTTCACTATTGAAGAGCTCCAGGATGTACTTAAATCTCTCCCCGGGGGCAAGAGCAGGGTTGCCAACCGTCCAGAAATTTCTGGACAGTCCGTAAAAATAGGCAACTTTTTTCCTCTGTCCATGAAAAAAAATAGATGTGTCCGTGATTTTTTTGAGGCTGGTGGTACTTGACTAGATTATTTTGGTGGTAACTATCATAATTTTACAGCTCATAGTAAATGCTGGTAATAAGTTCTTATCAGTATACTGGGCTATAGACATGTATTACTTTAAATCTTTATCACTCATTATGGTTTTCCAATTTGTCCGTAAAAAATGTTGTCCGTCCGTGATTTTGGGATAAGTTGTCAAGAAAAATTCTAGTTGGCAACCCTGGGCAAGAGTCCAGGCCTGGATGGGTTTACGGCAAGGTTTTACCGAGTATTCTCAGAAAAAGTAACGCCATTCCTTCTCTGGGTCTTTATTACGGTATCTCTGGGCTTCCCTTTCGGGCACAGTCTACTACAGCGCACATAGCGGTTATCCCCAAACTTGATTAGGATCCTCAGGTGTGTGCGAGTTATCGCCCAATCTCTCTATTAAATGTAGATCTTAAAATATATGCAAAACTACTGGCAAATCGCTTGAAAGTTTTCCTTCCATCTTTAGTTCATTCAGATCAGGTGGGATTTGTGCCAGGAAGGGAGGACAGGGAGAATACTCTTAAAACACTGGACATTATTCATTACGCTAAGGCTCAAAAAATACCACTCATGATCTTGTCTCTAGATGCAGAGAAGGCCTTTGATCGTATCTCATGGCTCTCCCTACGATCTACTCTGGCACATATTGGCTTGGGACCCTGGTTTATGTCTAAGATACTTAATTTATACCAATTGCCGTCGGCAAGGATAAAAATCAATGGGACCCTTTCTTCTCTCGTTTCTATCCATAATGGCATCCGCCATGGCTGTCCATTGTCGCCCCTCTTGTATGTTCTGGTCATGGAACACCTACTGTCTGGCATATGTGACAACCCTAATATTAAGGGCATTCATATAGGCAGTCGGGAGTACATGTGTGCAGCCTTCGCGGATGATTTATTATTATACATCACCAATCCCCGTGTTTCACTTCCATGTTTACAGTCAGAGTTATCTAGATTTGGGGCGTGGTCTAATTTTAACATGTCCAAATCCCATGCCCTGAATGTCTCTCTTGGCCAGGATTTGGTGACTTCACTTAAAGTTTATTTTCCTTTCTCATGGCCATATAGAGGAATTACCTGGGGATTAATATAGGCCCTCAGTTGTCACACCTGTTTAAAGATAATTTTGCCCCATTGCTGGCTTGATTTGAAAGAGACCTGGAATCTTGACATTGGAAAGACTTTTCTTGGTTTGGCAGGATTAGAATTTTAAAAATGAATCTCTTGCCCAAACTTTTATACCTCCTACAGACCATCCCCATCTGCACTCCTCTCTCCTTTTGGACCCGGATTCGTAAATACTTCTTAAAATTTGTGTGGTCCCCTGGTAGGCCTCGAATAAGATGGGAAATTTTGATCCACTCAAAGATGAGGGCGGGGTTGGTCTTCCGGACTGTAGACTATATTATCAAGCCACAGCTTATGCCCGTCTTTTAGACATGTGTTGGTCCTTTTCTCAGAAAGCATGGGTTGCTATATCAAGGGACATGTCACCTTGTGCATTAACTGCCCTCCCATGGCTGAGGAATACTTTGACGTCTGTGTGATCTGCTTTTTCTTTCACTTCTTCACACATATTTGCAATTATTGGGGTTATAGGCGCTGACTCTTCTCTCATAGACACACAGGGATCCCTCACCCCCATTACTGACAACCCTCTATTCCCTAGTTAAGGGAACTAAAAATTCGCCCCTCCATTTCTGCCAGGTTACTTTGGGTACGTCCTTGAAATCTTTGATCTCCATACTGGGTGAAATGCCTGTTTAGCTCCCCCAGCTGTGTTCCGAGACATTTCCTTTATATATAAATTACTTCTACAACAGAAGTCCTCTTCGCCCCTCCCGTTTTGTGCACAATGGAAAGGGAATTTGGGCGTCAACTTGTCCTCTTCTCAATGGCACAGATGCTATACTTTCTCACACAAGGCATTATTAGCCACAAGAGCCCAAGAAACTTGCTACAAGATCATGTCTAGGTGGTATAGAGTACCAACACTCTTACACAAATGGTACCCCTCGGTCACAGATGTTGGCAGTGAGGGACGGAAGAGGGCACGCTTTTACATATATGGTGGCAATGCACAGCCCTTCGTTCATTCTGGTACTCAGTCCACAAGGCTATCCTCAAGATAACTTGCTTTCTGATGCCAAATTCGCCAGAAGCTTTTCTTCTATAACTATTTGATCTTACCATCCCTGCATTAAAAAAAAAATCACTTCTCAAATATCTCATTCAAGCAGCAAAGGCAGTGATTCCTCAACATCGGAAGTCGACGAGTCCTCTGACTCTTAAGGAGTGGTTTGAGGAAGTATTGTTGTATCAACGAATAAAGGCACTAATAGCTCACATCCCCCCAGAAATACACTCACTTTTTAAAAGTATGAGGACTCTGAGGAATTCCGAAACTCAGGGGCATACAGAACACTCTAGCTGATAGTTTGATTAGATCTTAGGATCTCTCTCTTTACCTTTCTCTCTGTTTTTTATACTGCTCTTGTGTCTTCTCTCCTCCCCTTGTTTTCCTGCTTCTCCCTTTACATTTACTCGCATACTCTCCCCTCCCCCTTTTTTTCCTTTCAAGTATTCCCTTTTTGAAAAAGTGTTTTCAATCTGTTCTTGTTAGGGGTTGTTCACATATCAGTTATTTGATCAGTTATTGCCATCAGTTATTGTCAGCCAAAACCAGGTGCGGGTCAAAAACACCAAACAGGTGCAGGTCTTTTCATTATACCTGATCTCTGTTTAGTGACCACTCCTGGTTTTGGCTCACAATAACTGATGGAAATAACTGATCAAATAACTGATATGTGAACAACCCCTTAGTTGTCCATACTAGCATACCAGTTTCTCGGAAATTGGATGATTAATATTATACAATCTATGCATGCGTTATTAGTTACTTGATCTTGTTTTTAAACTTCAGTGTCATCCTTGTACAGATATTTCTTGATATACGGTCAGAATAAACGCCTTAATTTGAAAAAAATATATCATTTCAAAAAGCATCCTTTTCCCAAAATAAAGTAAAAAAAATAGGGAAAAAAGAAAAGAATACATATTAGATATTGCAGCGTCCGTATCGACCGGCTCTATAAAAATATCACATGATCCACCCTGTCAAGTGAACGCCGTAAAAAAATAAAAACCGTGCCAAAACAGCCATTTTCTGGTCACCTTTCCTCACAAAAGTGTAATAACAAGCGATCAAAAAGGCGTATTTAGCCTAAAATGGTACCACTCAAACCGTCACCGTCATATATATATTCTTTTTTTTATTTAAGTTTTACACAATAATTTTTTTGAAACAAAAAAAATCATGTTTTAGTGTTTCCATAGTCGGAGAGCCATCGTTTTTTAATTTTTTGGGCGATTGTCTTAGGTAGGGGCTAACTTTTTGCGGGATGAGGTGACTGTTAGAGTGGTACTCTTTTGGGGGGCATATACCTTTTTGATCGCTTGGTGTTGCACTTTTAGTGTTTTAGTGATGTAAAGTGACAAAAAATGGCTTTTTGTGCACTTTTTTTTATTTTTTTACTGTGTTCACCTGAAGGGTTAGCTCATGTGATATTTTTGTAAAGCAGGTTGGTACAGATGCGGCAATACCTAACATGTATACTTTTTTTTAATTTAAGTTTTACACAATTATTTTTTTTCAAAAATGATATTATGTTTTAGTGTCTCCATAGTCTGAGAGCCATAGTTTTTTAAATTTTTTTAGATAATTGTCTCAGGTAGGGTCTCATTTTTTGCGGGATGAGGTGACGGTTAGATTGGTACTATTTTGGTGGGAATGCGCCTTTTTGATTGCTTGGTGTTGCACTTTTAATGATGTTAGGTGACCAAAAAATGTTTTTTTAGCACAGTTTTTATTTATTTTTTTACAGTGTTCACCTGAGGGATTAGGTCATGTGATATTTTTATAGAGCCAGTTGGTACGGATGCAGCGATACTAAATATGTCTGTTCTTTTTTCTTTTCTTTTTTTTTTTACAATTTTGTGTTTTATTTTGGGAAAGGGGCGTTTTTTTACACACAACTTTATTTTTTTTATTATGGAAAACACTTTTTTTTACTTTTTATTTTTGGCCCACTCTGGGACTTCAACTTCTGGGGGTCTGATCCCCTCTTCAATGTATTACAATACATGGTGTACAGTCATGGCCAAAAGTTTTGAAAATTACACAAATATTATATTTTCACATGATCTGCTGCCCTCTGGTTTTTGTGTGTGTTTGTCAGATGTTTTTATCACATACAGAAATATAATTGCAATCATATTATGAGTAACAAAAGCTATATTGACAGTTAGAATGAGTTAATGCAGCAAGTCAATATTTGCAGTGTTGACCCTTCTTCTTCAGGACCTCTGCAATTCTCCCTGGCATGCTCTCAATCAACTTCTGGACCAAATCCTGACTAATAGCAGTCCATTCTTGCACAATCAATGCTTGCATTTTGTCAGAATTTGTAGGTTCTTGTTTGTCCACCCGTCTCTTGATGATTGACCACAAGTTCTCAATGGGATTAAGATCTGGGGAGTTTCCAGGCCATGGACCCAAAATCTCTATGTTTTGTTCCCTGAGCCATTTAGTTATCACCTTTGCTTTATGGCAAGGTGCTCCATCATGCTGGAAAAGGCATTGTTGATTGCCAAACTGCTCTTGGACGGTTGGGAGAAGTTGCTCTCGGAGGACATTCTGGTGCCATTCTTTATTCATGGCTGTGTTTTTAGGCAAGACTGTGAGAGAGCCGATTCCCTTGGCTGAGAAGCAACCCCACACATGAATGGTTTCAGGATGCTTTACAGTTGGCATGAGACAAGACTGGTGGTAGCGCTCACCTCGTCTTCTCCGAATAAGTTTTCCAGATGTCCCAAACAATCGAAAAGGGGATTCATCAGAGAAAATGACTTTACCCCAGTCCTCAGCAGTCCACTCCCTGTACCTTTTGCAGAATATCAGTCTGTCCCTGATGTTTTTTCTGGAGAGAAGTGGCTTTTTTGCTGCCCTCCTTGAGACCAGGCCTTGCTCCAAGAGTCTCCGCCTCACAGTGCGTGCAGATGCTCTCACACCTGCCTGCTGCCATTCCTGAGCAAGCTCTGCACTGTTGGTAGCCCAATCCCGCAGCTGAAACACTTTTAAGAGACGGTCCTGGCGCTTGCTGGTCTTTCTTGGGCGCCCTGGAGCCTTTTTGGCAACAATGGAACCTCTCTCCTTGAAGTTCTTGATGATGCGATAGATTGTTGACTGAGGTGCAATCTTTCTAGCGGCGATACTCTTCCCTGTTAGGCCATTTTTGTGCAGTGCAATGATGACTGCACGTGTTTCTTTAGAGATAACCATGGTTAACAGAAGAGAAACAATGATGCCAAGCACCAGCCTCCTTTTAAAGTGTCCAGTGGTGTCATTCTTACTTAATCGTGACAGATTGATCTCCAGCTGTCCTCATCAACACCCACACCTGTGTTAATGGAGCAATCACTGAAACGATGTTAGCTGGTCCTTTTAAGGCAGGGCTGCAATGATGTTGAAATGTGTTTTGGGGGATAAAGTTCATTTTCTAGGCAAATATTGACTTTGCAAGTAATTGCTGTTAAGCTGATCACTCTTTATAACATTCTGGAGTATATGCAAATTGCCATTATAAAAACTGAAGCAGTAGACTTTGTAAAAATTAATATTTGTATCATTCTCAAAACTTTTGGCCATGACTGTATTGTAATACATTGCATGTCAGCTTCAATGCTGACAGCATGCCTGTGAGACCCAGTCTCAGGCGCTGGATCTCGCAGGCTTCCGTAGAAGGCAGTCCCGATGCCTGTGGAAGGCATCAGGGCTGCCTTCTGTGACATCGGGTCCCCGTCACTACAGCGCGAGGACCCAAAGGAGAATACGGAGGGCACCCGTACCCTCAGCAAACCCCGTGCATGCTGCGGTCAGCATGACCGCGGCATACAAGTGGTTAATACGCCCGCATCAGTGTTTTCACCGTTGCGGGCGTACGCAGCAGGGGTCCGGCAGTCACAGCCTGCACTCGCCTGATCAGCATGATGTACATGTACGTCACTGGTCCTTAAGTGACGGCCAGCCATGACGTCCATGTGGGTTAAGGTGAAAAGTGGCTTGGTACCAAAACAGTGCCCCAGATAGTGACCAAAATGGTTGACAATGCGACTTAGAATTGCAAAATGGCGACAAGACTTTGTAGTCTTGTCGCCATTTGTGCCTAGACCCTCTGCTGCTCTGCCTCTTTAAGAAAAAATGGCTTTCATCCAGCAGACGCACGCTGCAGACGTCTGCTGGGTGAAGATCCGCCCCTCACACTACCCAGCATAGAGGGTGGGCATGGCTTGGGTTCCTGCGTATTGAGCTCCCGTCTCCACCAGTCTGGCAAGTTTGAGTCTGTGCTGTGAAGCAGAGCTGCTGGTAGAAGTGAGCTTCTGGAGACATTTAACCCTTTCTACCCCGGAGGTTTTTTCGTTTTTGCGTTTTCGTTTTGCGCTCCCTGCCTTCAAGCAGCCATAACTGTTTTATTTTTCTGTTCAGATAGCTGTATGAGGGCTTGTTTTTTGCGGGACAAGTTGTACTTTCCAACGCCACCATTTAATATTCAATATGGTGTAGTGGGAAGCGGGAAAAAAAATTCCAAATCAGGTGAAATTGCAAAAAAAACGCTATTCCGCTACAGTTCTACGGGTTTCTTATTTACAGCGTTCGATGTGCATTAAAACTGACCAGTTACTTTCATTCTACTGGTCAGTACGAATTCGGCAGTACCTAATATGTATAGTTTTTCCTGCGTTTTGATAGTGATAAAATAATTAGAAAGTTGCCATTCTTTTTTTTTTTTTTTCCTTGTCATATCTTGACCCCTATAACTTTTTGGTATTTATGTGTACGGAGCTGTATGGGGGCTAATTTTTTGCGGGGCGATCTGAAGTTTTTATTGATACCATTCTGGGTATGACTTTTTGATCACTTTTTATTTAATTTTTTTTAGAAATAAAAGCGACAAAAAACGGCGAATCGCCATTTGGACGCTTTTTTCCGCCACACAATTCGCCCTATTGGAATTTTTTTTTTTATATATTTTAAAAGTACGGGCGTTTTCGGTCACGGGTGATACCCATGATGTCTATATTTATTGTTATTTAGGTATTGATTTTTTCATTATACGGAAAGGGGGGTGATTTGAACTTTTATATATTTTTTATATATTTTTTAACTTTTTTTTTTTAAATTTTTTTCTGACTATTTTTAAGCTCAAATATGAGCTGATATATTGTGTGTTTTTTTTTTCTTTATGAGCAATCAGGGATTTACTAGACTGAGATAAATCCGTGAATTGCTCATTTCTTATCCTGGCCTGCCATCTAGTGGCCAGAATAAGAATTGCACTTTGAAAACTGTAAATCCTCACCAGCGAGGATTACAGTTTTCATATGGTGTACAGACACCCCGATTGGCCATATGGTGTACAGACACCCCGATTGGTTCAGACGCATCCTGATGCCATGATCACGTGTGATCACGGCATCAGAAGGGCCTAGAAGACGCCACCGATGGCGGTAAGTAGCAGCAAGTCTCTGCTGTTAGAAACAGCAGAGACTTGCCAGCCATGACGCCCGGGCGTCATGTCCCCGCACCAGCGCCGTACATTTACGCCGCTGGTCGGGAAGGGGTTAAACTATGGATGCCTAGATCTTCCGCACAGTCCACAGCCGATAGCACTAGGCATGCAGATTTATTAGTGTATTTTATAGGACTGGGTCCCCACGAGGTCACAAGAAGCCAGATATCGGCAAACCCTGTTAGAACATGCGTAGCACTAACCCGGGTCGCATAGCATTATATTGATATATGATGCTATGTAACCCTTAGAGGTCTGGAGTGTACTGGATAACACTAACATAATATTGTCAGTGTTATCCAGTACATTCTAGACCTCTAAGGGTTACATAGCATCATAAATCAATATAATGCTATGCGACCCCGGCAGTGCTGGGAGGTCAGGACAGGACGGGTGTGTCTAACAAATTAGGTTGACGTCCCTCACTTTAAATAGCAATCACTGTAGAACAATGGGACGCTTGTAGAAACTAAAATATAACTCTTTATTAGTATCTTTATTTAAAAAATTGGTAAGGGAAAAAGATGTCCCTGAGTCCTGTGCATGGACTCATAGGAGGTGCATCTACCTCCCCCCAAATAGCTTGTTGGTGGGGTTGCTGAAGATGTCACCCCCTACAAATGATAAAATATCAAAATAGTCAGGTGCTCAAGTCCTTAGTACATTTGTAAATTGGTTAGGCTACTTTCACACTAGCGTTTTTAAATTCCGGTATTGAGTTCCGTTATAGGGGCTCAATACCGAAAAAAACGCTTCAGTTTTGTCCCCATTCATTGTCAATGGGGACAAAACTGAACTGAAGACAACGGAATGCTCCTGAAAGCATTCTGTTCCGTCTTCAGACCGGAGAACAAACCGCAGCATGCTGCGGTTTGCTCTCCGGTCCAGGCATCCGCACCAAGATGGATCCGGAATGACCCCCAATGCAAGTCAATGGGGATGGATCCGTTTGGTGTGGACACACCAGTAATCCGGATCTGTCCTCCATTGATTTCCAATGGGGGGTCATTCCGGATCCGGCTACATACATACATACAGACATACATACAGACATACATACTCACATACTCCAGGGACGCCGGCAGCATGTCTTCACGCACCTCCTGCGCGCAGCTATGACGTTTCCCCACTGCGCCCAGCAGAGGGCGCTGTGGGGAATCGTCATCACTGCGCGCAGGAGGCGCGTGAAGACGTTCTGCTGGCGTCCCTGGAGTATGTATGTATGTATGTCTGTGTGTCTGTGTGTTTGTGTTAACATGTGTGGGGCCGGAGCGCTGCTCCGGCTCCACACATGTATCAGCGTTAGCACGGATCCGTTGGCACCCTTTAGGTGCCGGATCCGTGCTAACGCTAGTGTGAAAGAGGCCTTAGCTAAGAGCGCATTGGGTCATCACCCTATCATTCCAGCTGGAATATAACCCCAATCGCCAACCTAGTACAAGTGACTGTTTTGCTTGGAGGTAACTATTTATCTTTACAGGCATCAGGTGAGGCGCCCTAACATCATGGACGCTCCTTCCACACAGTTCTGCCCTCCCGTTACACCCCTAAGTGCACCTCTATAAGGGCTAAGTGCTGATCACTGCCATGGGGTTGTATGTTTCATCTGCTAGATATGCATCGCTCTACGCGTTTCACCATAAAAATGGACTCATCAGGAGCAGCACTATTATTCCCCAGACATACACACATGCAAGGTAGCCAGCCACTACATAACACAAGTGGCGGCTCCGGTGCTATGAGGTCAGGACAGGAGCTACTGCACAATGTAGAAAAGGACGGCAATGTCAATGCCAGGGTCCTTACTGAGGGTGATGGACTGAGAGAGTTAGCTGCTTCTTTCTGCTCCAAAGACATGTGGTGAAGTTAAAAAGAGAGATAATGCTCTAAAGCAGCCTGTAAGGGGTTAAAGGGGTATTCTCATCTTGGACAATGGGGGCATATCGCTAGGATATGCCCCCATTGTCTTATAGGTGCGGGTCCTGCCGCTGGGACCCCGCACCTATATCGAGAATGGGGCCCCCAAAGTGAAGAAGTGCGCACCGCGCAAGCGCGGCCTGCTCTCCATTCACTTCTATGGGGCCGCCGCAAATAGCCGAGCGCTGGCTCGGCTATCTCCGTCGGCTCCATAGAAATGAATGGGAGCGGTGGCCGTGCATGCGCAGTGCGCTCCCATTCATTTCTATGGAGCCGACAGAGATAGCCGAGGAAGACAGGTGATTGGCATTTTAAGGAGTGCAGTGGGGATAGTTTATTTTAACCCATTCTGTGTCACAAATAGAAGAATACTGGTTTGAAACCCCCTTAAAAAAATGAACTCCTTAAAGGGTTTGTATACGCTAATTTCTGAGACTGGCAGGACCTTTGTTGGTGACCATACCTACCTGATCCCCAGTGCTCATTTGCTCCCCAGCCTCCTTGCTTGTCTTGAGTCCCTTCATGAAAACTTCCTGTTTGACGCCATTACAGCCAATAACTGTTAACTGCTTTCCTTGCATTATGTTAAATGGTCATGTGATGCCAGGGGAGCAGATCTCCACTGTGGCCAGTGATTGGCTGCAGCTGTATCAAGATAAAAGTTTTCATGGAGAAACCCAAGACAAGCAGCGGAGGCCTGGAAACGAATGAGGCAGGACCCAGTGCCTAGGGATCAAGGAAGCATGATCACAAACGTGAATCTGTATGTCTGAGAAATTAGTGCATAACCCCTTTAACTGTGTGGCCTGTAGCCTAGGAAACCTCATGCTCCTAAGCATCCCAGTTTTTTTTTGTTTATTGGAACACTACAGTAGCCATGGGGGTGAGAGTAGGTGGGGGCTTTAAAGGGGTATTCCCATCTTAGACAATGGGGGCATATCGCTAGGATATGCCCCCATTGTCTTATAGGTGCGGGTCCCACTGCTGGGGTTCCCCGGGGTCCGACCACCGCCAGGCCCTGCCCCCCCCCCCTGCACTAATAGAAACGAATGGGTTAATCAGGCCTGAATAGCTCTTCTGTGGTTCCGCTTTGTTAGAGCAGGAGCCCGGCTCTCAGGTGAGAGACAAAACCCCTGCAGTGCTTAGACTAGGCCACTGTATAAAGACGGCAGCCTAGCCTAAGGGCTAATGCACTTGATCGTTGTTTCGCACTAAATGATTGGTGGTGTCCAATGCCTCCACCCCACTTATCAACTGTTCAGGTGTAGCTCCATCACCGGAAGTCAGTCCTGGAACTACACAACTCCATCAACTGTGTTGTGGAGGAGCTGTGGAGAAACTTTTTTAAAGGGGTTGTTTACCCCTGGGGACCTTTTCTGCAGACCCCCATCGGTGTGGCTGGACCTGCAGTCTTGATCATACTTACCTGTTTCCCGCTGCTGCGTTCTTTCTTCATTGCTGCCTTGGCATCCTGTTTGATGTGGTTCATGTGACCGCTGCAGCCAATGGCTGACCACAGTGGTGACCCTTTGTCTCCCATGCGGTCTGTGAACCCCCTTATGCATGTTTGACACATCACCACTGCAGCGGTCACATGACTTGTGTCAAACAGTATGTTGATGTAGGGAGACCCGGGATCTGCACAGCCAGCAGGGCAGTGATGGAGCTGTTAGCCAGCGGATCAGTTAAGTATGAGTACCACTGTGGGTCTAGCCACCCTGGGGGCCTGTAGAAAAGGTCCCCAGGGTTGAACAACCCCTTTAATTCTGTTCCTGTTTTCACCATCAATCACTGATGGCAAAGATACGTTATAAATTGTGAAGAACTGAAACAAAGTTGTGCACCCTGTTATAAAATGCCAGACTTTATATAAAACTCTTTAAATTGCTTTATACAGATTTTTTATATATATATTGGAAATATTATATTTATTATATTTTTATATGTGTACTTATTTTTCATTGACTGAATGTGTTTGTGGATTTTGCCTCCTTACAGTGAAAACTAATGATCCAGGTTGAGATTTGCTCACACGCTGAATTTCAGGTCATCTCTACATTAGAAGTGCTGAGTGGGTTTCCTGTACGACTCACCTGTTGACTTAGAAGAACTATCACAGATGGCCTACTGGAATGAACGTCTGCACAAACCATCCTCGCTGCTTTTCCTTTCTGGAGCAAACAGGAAGTATAGACACAGCTCTCACTACAGCCATCTATGTAGCTTGTTAAACTATATACTTATGAGGGTAGCTTTTAATGGTTAGGGCTTCTAGGGCTAGGAATCTTCTCAGTACCTCTCTAGACACATTTATTTACAGTTTACTCTTATAAATCAAACAGTAGTTCCCATTACCAGTCATGTGTACATTTGTGATGTCTATTGAGGATCCGCTCAGTGTCACCACAAGTAGCACCAAAACTTTAGTTGGAATGGATGATAATGATACATCAAATAACTTAGATGAATGTAGTGAGAGCAAAGATGAGACTTTGCCCTTGGACCAGGAGTCAGAAGCGAAAATACCTGTGCAACTGTACATCGAAGATACACAGTCTACCGTGGAGGCTAACACAGAGGAGCAAAACATGCATCACATCAATGCCAACAACTGGTTTGTGGTTCATTTATTCTTGTGATCTGTTCATTGTTGAAAAGTTTAATATATATTGTACATCAGAAAGGCTTCTAGTACCCTACAGTTCTGATTAGATTAGCAGGGTACAATGAGGCAGTAGATTCTTGTCATTCTACCCATGCAGACAAATATTTTTTCATAGAGGATCTAGTGTGAATCACCATTCAGGATCAGGATAGATATTTACCCTTATAAGACTCCATTCACACGTCCGTGTGTCCGGTGTCCGTGTTTTGCGGATCCGCACATAATAGAAATGCCTTTTCTTGTCCATGTATTCGGACAAGAATAGGACATGTTCTATTTTTTTCGGGAGCCGCGGAACGGAAGTGCGGATGCGGACGGCACACAGTGTGCTGTCCGCATCTTTTGCGGCCCCGCAAAATTGCGAAACGGATGCGGATACCATTTGCGGACGTGTGAATGGGGCCTAAGGACAACTTTTTTTTTTTCCCCCATGAGTATCACAGGGTTAATGCATGTTTTTGTCAATCCCAGTCTAAAGAGAACACAAAAATGGCAGCGCTCACATGCAACAAATAATTTAAAATGTATTTTTATTCTGTAATTGAAAGACAGCAGTCTTTTTATCCTATGAATGATGAGATCTCAGTGTACCTCCATACTTATCGGTAAAAGCAGCCAAAATTCAAATACCTATTTGCTATTTCATTTTCTACACGTGTATATAATTCATGCCAGAAGCAAAAATAAAATGAAATCCTTTAACCCCTTCCCAACTTCCGCCTTACATATACGGCAAATGTCGGGTATTTAAAGATGGCACCTGCTCCGGAGCTTGCAGGTCCCTGCTGTTTCCTACAGCAAACGCCTGCTTCTAATGTAACATTTAACCCCTCTGATGCCATGATCAAATGTGACCACAGCATCTAAGAGACTGAAACCTGGAAGCATGTGATTCATGGGCAGGAATGCCTCCCCCAGAGGGAGATCGAGAAAGGTGTTCTTTGTAAATAGTGAGCCTAGGTTTCCAGGCTCAGCAGGTCAAAGCACTAAATTGTATTATAGTGATCTACTGTATGTATAGGGTAATGGAGAAAATTCCATCTGTACAAATTACAATGTTATGATTGCGTGTTGTGGTCCACTTAGGGACCCAAAAAAAAAAAAAAGTTTTAAAAAAATATATAAAAATTCAATGTAACCCCTTCATGCCCAGCGCAGTAATAGTACGGCGCTGTGTGAAGTGGCTTGATGCCCAGCGCCAGTAGTACTACGGCGCGCTGATTGGCCCCCCGATCCGCTGAGGGGGGGGCGGCTGTGCCCAATAGCCGGACCCCTGCTGCGTACGCCCGCATCGGTGAAAACACCGATGCAGGCGTATTAACCCTCGATGTGCCGCGGTCATCGCTGACTGCGGCACATGCAATGCGGGCGTGTGCACGGAGAGTCTATCGGGTCCCCGCGCTGCTGTGACGGGGACCCGATGGCTTGGATGGCAGCCCGATGCCTTCCTTAGGATCTCACGGGAAGCAGGCTGAAAGTGTATTACACTGGTAATACACTTACAGCCAATGCATTACAGTGCAGAAGTATAAAAATAAAGTTTAAAAAAAAAAAAAAAAAGTTTCAAGTAAAAAAAAAAGCGCACTTTTCCCAAAATAAAGTAAAAAAAAATATGAAAAAAAGAAAATTGGCGTATTTACCCCAAAATGGTACCAATCAAACCGTCATCTTGTCCCGCAGAAATTTAGACCCTACCTGAGACAATCGCCCAAAAAATATGGCTCTCAGAAAATGGCAACACAAAAAAAAGATTTTATTCTGTTCAAAAATAAATCTAATGTGTAAAATTTAACACAAAAAAAATGGTAGGCATATTGGCGCGTCCGTAACAACCTGCTCTATAAAAATATCACAATTTGCCCCCTCCGGTGAATGCTGTAAAAAAAAATTTTTTTAAAAACTGCCAAAAAGTGTAATACCAAGCGATCAAAAAGTCTTATGTACCCCAATGGTACTAATGAAAACGTCACCTTATTCCGCAAAAAATGAGCCCCCACATAAGACAATAACTCAAAAAAACAAAAAAATCAATGGCTCCCGCAAACCAATCCATCAAAATCTGTGCTGCAAAATTTATATGGCGCTCCTTCTGTTCTGAGTCCTGCCATGTGCCCCCACAGCAGTTTACCACCATGGGGTGTTACCGTATTCAGGAGAAAATGGGGAACAAATTATAAGGGGGGGGGGTTCTCTTGTTACCCCTTGTGAAAATGAAAAATTTAGGGCTAAAGCAACATTTCATTGGAAGAATTTAAACTTTTCATTTTCACAGCCAAGTGTTTCCAAATTCCGTAAAACGCGGGGTCAAAGTGGCCAGTACCCCCCTTAATATATTCTTTGAAGGGTGTAGTTTCCAAAATGGGGTCACTTTTTGAGGGTTTCCACTGTAGGAGTACGTCAGGGTCTCTCAATTACAAAATGGTGCCTAAAAACCATTCTAGCAAAATCTGCCTCCAAAATTCGTATGACGCTCCTTTCCTTCTGACCACTGCCACAAACCCATAGAGACGTTTACCACCACATATGGGGGATTTCTGTAAACTGCAGAATCAGAGTAATGTATATTGAGGTTTAGTTTGCTGTTAACCCTTGCTGTGTTGCAAGAAAAAAAATTATTAACATGAATAATCTACCAAAAAAGTGAAATTTCACCTCCATTTTCCTTTAATTCTTGTGGAACACCTCAAGGGTTAACAAAGTTTGTAACATCAGTTTTTTATAATTTGAGGGGTGTAGTTTCTAAAATGGGGTCATTTATGGGGGGTTTCCATTACGTAAGCCTCACAAAATCACTTTATAACTGAATTGGTGCTCAAAAAAATGGTTTGGGAAATTTTGTTGCAAATTTGAAAAATGGCTTCTAAACTTCTAAGCCCTCTAACGTCCTAAAAAAATAAAATGACATTTACAAAATGATGCCAACATAAAGTAGACATATGGGGAATGTAAAATAATAACTATTTTTGGAGGTATTACTATGTATTTTGAAAGTAGAGAAATTGAAATTTGGAAATTTTTCCAGATTTTTGCAAAATTTGGTATTTTCTTATAAAAAAATACCAAAAACAATAACAAAAAATCAACATCATGGGCAAAAACACACATACTATTAAAACATCAAAAAATTATCCCATATGGTTAATTGGCATAACGTAAAAATAAAATAAAATGCATGATTCACCATTTTTTCATCACTTTACCAAAAATTTTTTTATAAAAAATCCTAAAACACACAAAAGTGGTGGTAACAAAAACTACAGATCGTCTTGCAAAAGTGAGCCCTCACACACCTCCGTAGACAACTATAAAAAGTTATGGGAGTAAGAATATGGCGATGAAAAGAAGAACATTTTTTTTTTCAAAAGTTTTTTTTCCCAGTATTAAAACACAAGAAAAAGTATACATATGTGGTATTGACGTAAACATAATGACATGAAGAATGAAGAGCACAAGTCAGATTTGCCACATAGCAAACTCTGTGAAAACAAAACCCATAAAACTTTGACGTAATTGCATTTTTTTTTTCCAATTTCACCCCATTTGGAATTTTTTTCCAGCTTCCCGCTACATTCTATGCAACTAAACGGTGCCATTAGAAAGTACAATTTGTTCCACAAAAAACAAGTCCTCAAGTTATGGTTCTGGGAATGCAGAGAACGAAAAGCAAAAAATTGAAAATCACTGCGTCAGTGCATCTGTCAGCAGATTTGTACCTGTGATGAACTGCACCCGCAGCCCAGCCCTGCACGTGCTTATGTGGGGGTCACGCGGTACGGTTCATCCTACAATGGTCCGATTATAGTTACAAGGATAGTAGGGAATACAAGCAGGATAAACAGATTGTAAAGTCAGTTACCATTAGATGTTAGGCTTTGCAGTAGTCATGTGAAAGGCGGTGATGTCAGCGGGTTCCTTGGGCCTATTCCAACACCGTACAGGCGGTGACCTTTCCTTAGAACAAGACACTGGCCTCTGCTTAGGCCAGCATTATTATACCTATGTTGTCCCCACGCCATCTGCTCCCGGTGGTGTCACACTCCACCCCCCCCTCCCCCACTCCAGCTGGGCCAGGAAAATCTCCGAAACCTATTATGGTCCATAACATCCCACTGGTAGGTCTGATCATGACGGTACCTGCGCATGTGGGTCCCCCTCATGCCAGGGCATGTTATGAGACCAAACGCAGATAAGCTACTGAGTTTCTTGTAGGAGTTATACATATCTCACCAACCGTGGATCCTAGACACGTAGAATTTTCAGTGCCACGTCCCACTCGTCTCCGGGGTCATAGAACGGCGTAATTTCATAAATCCTTATGAAATTGCGGCGCCGGCTTGGCTGCAGAAATCCCTTTGAATTCGCCGAGTGGTTACAGATTCACAGCAGGCGTTCTTCTGAAAAGTTGTCAGGCTCCACTCAGGCCAGGAAGGTGCGAGGTTCCTCACTACACAGCTCTGGGAACAGAGCTCCCCTGCTGAGCTGGTCTCCTATCCTGTTTTTATTGTACTCAGGGTGGCCATATGTGACATGGCTGTGACACAAAGGGGGTTGGCAAGGAATCATAAGTCATATTCCTTACAGTGCCTATGAAACTGGCTGACCTGTTACATGTGCACTTGGCAGCTGAAGGAATCTGTGTTGCTCCCATGTTCATATGTGCCTGCATTGCTGAGAAAAATGAAGTATTAATATATACAAATGAGCCTCTCTGAGTAATTGGGGTGTTGCCGTTACACACAGAGGCTTGGCTCTCTCTGCTCCTAGATGTGATGATGTTTACCCTGCATGGCCCTGTCAAAGTGTAAATGGTTCAGCATATTAAAAATAAAATGAAAACTGGAAAAATAAATGTCAAAACGAGAGTTTGACATAGATTTTTAATATCTGCAGGCATTATCTGTGACAAAATTCAAGTGAAAATGAGAATCTATTTTAATTTTCAAGTTATCCTAACATTCAAGTATATGCAGATCAGTAAAATTAGTATTAGTGGGCGTGAGCCAATATGTAAAGACATGTTAATGATCTATATTCTTTCATTCTAATAGAGGGCGCTTTGGACAACAAGTTCAATAGCAGGAGTGTAATTTCCAATGGCTCACCTACTTTTGGAACTCACATAATGATGAATGGAGAGCATGCATGCTCCTGCACTTTGGGGGCCCTGTTCTCTAGATAGGAGCTGGTCTTAGAAGTGATGATCCTAGCTGTATGTCTTCAATGTCCCAAATGGGCCAACCCCTCAGTTCCATCCCATCCACTACAGCCATAAAGTGATGTTTTGACTGCAGCAATGATGTGTTGTATACTGTGCTTGACCTCTGCAGCCAATCATTGGCATCCATATGGCACAAGACTGCTGTCAATGATTGGCTGCAGCAGTCACATGCGGTATACAGGTGCACCTCCGCTGCAGTCAGGAACAAGGTCTAGCGGAGAGGACAGCAACTACTAGAAGGAAGGGCTTCAGGGTGATAAGTATAATAATATGGTAAGTATCATCTTTTTTATTATTATACTGTCCCTACCAATTTAAAGGGAAAAAAACCGCCCATATGTTTTTTTGGAGAGAATGAATAAACAGTGAGACAGACAGTTATACAGAGATCCACATGGATGAGCATCTATAGATAGTGTGCATCACTGCAGGCTATGGTGATATTTTAGTTTGCATAGTGTCCTTATTTATTCTCTCGCCACTGATGCAGGGCTTGTGGTATGAGCTGCAGCATAATCATAGTGAGAACATGTGTTCTTCTAGTAAGCGCAGAAGTGCTTTATTTATAACATACATGCTACACACAGACAAAATTGTTTGTACTGTTCCGTTACAGAAATGACACAAAATAGTCACTAAAATAAATTGAAACTGACAAAAGTAATAAATAAAAAAAATACTGGAAATCAACTAATAAAAATCAGGCATTGCCTTTGAATTGTGGTTCAACAAAATGTTTTATAAAACTAATGAGACCCTTAACTTAATATTTTATTGCACAACCTTTTGAGGGCATCACGCAATTTCTGTAACTCTCAATGAGACTTCTGCACCTGTCCACTCTTAATGAACAAACTACTCTAGCTGTCTCAGGTTTCAAGTGTGCCTTCTCCGGACAACACATTTCAGCTTCTTCCACATATATTCAATATAATTTAGATCAGGGCTAATTTCAGGGATTCATTATCCTGTTGGAGACCCCATGACCTGCGACTGAGACCAAACTTTCTGACACTGGGCAGCACATTTCTCTCCAGAATTTCTTGATAATCTTGATAAACCGGGAATTAAGAAAATGAAAATACTTAATTACTTCATTATGAATATATTCCCAAATACCTTTCATTAGTTATAATGGCTCATTTTGTCTGGGAAGCAATCATTAGGAGAAACAAAATGGCCGTCGTCCTATTAGGCCTCTTTCACACTAGCGGCAGCACGGATCCGGCACCTAAAGGGTGCCGACGGATCCATACTGCCCCTGATACATGTGTGGAGCCGGAGCAGCGCTCCGGCCCCACACATGTTGGCACAGACACAGAGAACATACATACACACACATACACACAAACACATACATACTTACATACTCCAGCCAGGGACGCCGGCAGCACGTCTTCACGCGCCTCCTGCGCGCAGTGATGACGATTCCCCACAGCGCCCTCTGCTGGGCGCAGTGGGGAAACGTCATAGCTGTGCGCAGGAGGCGCGTGAAGACATGCTGCCGGCGTCCCTGCTTGGAGTGTGTGAGTGTGTATGTGTGAGTATGTATGTATGTCTGTATGTATTTCTGTATATGTGTAGCCGGATCCGGAATGACCCCCCATTGCAAGTCAATGGAGGACAGATCCGGATTACTGGTGTGTCACACCAAACGGATTCGTCCCCATTGACTTGCATTGGGGGTCATTCCGGACCCGTCTTGGTGCGGATGCCTGGACCGGAGAGAAAACCGCAGCATGCTGTGGTTTGTTCTCCGGTCTGAAGACGGAACGGAATGCTTTCAGGAGCATTCCGTTGTCTTCAGTTCAGTTTTGTCCCCATTGACAATGAATGGGGACAAAACTGAAGCGTTTTTTTCCGGTATTGAGCCCCTATGACGGAACTCAATACCGGAAATTAAAAACGCTAGTGTGAAAGTAGCCTTGGTACACACAAAACCTGTCCTATTTACACAGCAGGACAAGTTACTTCACAACACTGAGGTAAAGAGCCGCCTCATTCTCCACTATGCTCTGCTTGTCAAGGATTATGATCCTGAATACAGATGATAAGATCTTCAGCTGAATCTCTGTAGGAATGGAGTTCATGAGCAGATGTGGCTAATAAGCAGCAGCACTTGTGTGCAGTCTCCATTACCACAGTCTGTCCTCTCTGTACTTCATGTCTCCTGATGAACTCCATTCCCACAAAGAAGGGTACCAACAATTTAGTCCTTGTGTGTAAGAAAGCACTTAATGTATTAGATGTTCAGGATATGATAGACTATACCAATTGCACAATTTTATGAAAAGGTGGGAAATTTACAATGATCTGTTTTTGGAGAACCCTTTTAAAGGCAGTCTGTCAGCTCCCAGATCACTTCTGAAGTAATCATACAGCCTTGCAGGATGCACCATTTTTCCCACGAACCGGTCCTAGCCTTGTCTCTATTCACTGTTCTGCTCATGCACTGGCATGGGAGTTAATGGGCATCAATGGTGCTGGGGAAGCCTAGCTTTGTCAGTCTACCGCGATGGTGGTTGTGCTGGGCAGCCATACTGATGGAGCATTAGATGGCATGGCTCATTTCTCTATTCGCCAGCATCCTAACTTGCATTACAAACTATATGTATTTCATGCAGAAATTTTGAAAAAAAAAAAGTATGTTTCTAATTCACTGAATGTCTGTTACAAAGCCATATGCTTACTTTAGAAGTGTTTTACTTCTGACTGGTACCTTGGAACCAGGGTTGCCAACCTTCTCTATAAATTTTTCTGGACAACTGAACCAAAAATCACGGACAGCCATGCTCCCCCATTTCACGCCCTAAAAATGCCCTAAACATAATATCCTTGAATTACAAACACCCTACAATTAAATGGGTTTAGCCCAGTAGTTAAAAAATATGGCACCTTAAGTTTCTCACTTTTCTATCATCCTCCTCCAGATCTTCCAACAGTGTTATCCTGCTGCTACCCTCAATACTATGCTGATTGTGCTCCCCAATGACCCCAAACACTATATTGTAGAAATAATAGTGCCATACAGATAGTCCCCCTGTAGTAACAGAGCTCCCCAAAAGTCCCACTAATAATTGTCTCCCAGAGTTCTCTCATTAGTAATAGTACCCCAATAGTGATAATGCTCCCGAAAGTACCACTGTTAGTAGTAGTGCCCTCCATATTGAGCCAAATAATTATAACACCCCCCAATAGTACCCCTACTAGTAGTAATAATGCCTCATAAGGCTTCATTCACATAGCCATAGTGTTGCTGATCACAAACTGCTAGTCTGGAAAACACGAGCACCAGCCATGCACTGCATTGTAGCGCAGACCCATTGATTTAAATGGGTCCGCAATCCGGTAAGTACGGCAAACGATAGGGCATGTTCTAACTTTTGCCATATATTGTGGATTGCGGACCCATTGAAGTCAATGGGTCTGTGCCAAAATGCAGTGTGCTCATGGCCAGTGCTAATGTTTCACAGATCTGTAGTTTGGGGTCCACAACACGGGCACAGCGACACCATGCTAATTGGCTATGTGAATGAAGCCCAATAGAGATCATTTTCCTTATAGTGCCTCCAGTAGTAATAAAGCCCCCTCCCCCATAGTGACCCTGTAGGTGTGGTTGCATACCTCCCATACAGTACTTTGAAAAAGCCCAAGGAGGGACATTATTAGTGGCGTATAGTGCGCAGCAGCAAATTTTTTTGACACTAAGCCAAGCCTCTAACTATGCTCAATGAGAACAAGGAAGAGGAAGTGCACTCTGCAAACACTTTATGGTTAAAAATATCAGCTTTATTGTACATCTTAATAAAAATCATACATATTTCATAACGGCAGAAAACACCAGATGACAAGACACCTACTGGGGTCAAAAATAACAGTTGGACCAATACAAACATGCCATAAAATGCAGGTAGCATATGTAACAAGACCACAATGGAGGGATACAGATCCAGTAGGTGCCTTGTCATTGACGTTTTTTGTCTTTACCAAATATGTGTCTATCTATAGTGCCTTGCGAAAGTATTCGGCCCCCTGGAACTTTTCAACCTTTTGCCACATTTCAGGCTTCAAACAAAGATATAACATTTTAAATTTTTGGTGAAGAATCAACAACAAGTGGGTCACAATTGTGAAGTGGAACGAAATTTATTGAATCATTTAAACTTTTTTTGTAATAATAAAACTGAAAAGTTGGGTGTGCAAAATTATTCGGCCCATTTACTTTCAGTTCAGAAAACTCACTCCAGAAGTTCATTGAGGATCTCTGAATGATCCAATGTTGTCCTAAATGACTGATGAAGATAAATAGAATCCACCTGTGTGTAATCAAGTCTCCATATAAATGCACCTGCTCTGTGATAGTCTCAGGGTTCTGTTTAAAGCACAGAGACCATCATGAAGACCAAGGAACACACCAGGCAGGTCCGTGATACTGTTGTGGAGAAGATTAAAGCCGGATTTGGATACCAAAAGATTTCCCAAGCTTTAAACATCCCAAGGAGCACTGTGCAAGCAATCATATTGAAATGGAAGGAGTATCAGACCACTGCAAATCTACCAAGACCCGGCCGTCCCTCTAAACTTTTATCTCAAACAAGGAGAAGACTGATCAGAGATGCAGCCAAGAGGCCCATGATCATTCTGGATGAACTGCAGAGATCTACAGCTGAGGTGGGAGAGTCTGTACATAGGACAACAATCAGTCCAACACTTCACAAATCTGGCCTTTATGGAAGAGTGGCAAGAAGAAAGCCATTTCTCAAAGATATCCATAAAAAGTCTCATTTACAGTTTGCCACAAGCCACCTGGGAGACACACCAAACATGTGGAAGAAGGTGCTCTGGTCAGATGAAATTAAAATCGAACTTTTTGGAAACAATGCAAAACGATATGTTTGGCATAAAAGCAACAAAGCTCATCACCCTGAACACACCATCCCCACTGTCAAACATGGTGGTGGCAGCATCATGGTTTGGGCCTGCTTTTCATCAGCAGGGACAGGGAAGATGGTTAAAATTGATGGGAAGATGGATGGAGCCAAATACAGGACCATTCTGGATGAAAACCTGTTGGAGTCTGCAAAAGACCTGAGACTAGAACGGAGATTTATCTTCCCACAAGACAATGATCCCAAACATAATGCAAAATCTACAATGGAATGGTTCAAAAATAAACATATCCAGGTCTTAGAATGGCCAAGTCAAAGTCCAGACCTGAATCCAATTGAGAATATGTGGAAAGAGCTGAAAATTGCTGTTCACAAACGGTCTCCATCCAACCTCAAAGAGCTCAAGCTGTTTTGCAAGGAAGAATGGGCAAGAATTTCAGTCTCTAGATGTCCAAAACTGATACATACCCCAAGCGACTTGCAGCTGTAATTGCAGCAAAAGGCGGCGCAACAAAGTATTAATACAAGGGGGCCGAATAATTTTGCACGCCCCACTTTTCAGTTTTATTATTACAAAAAAAGTTTAAATGATCCAATAAATTTCGTTCCACTTCACAATTGTGACCCACTTGTTGTTGATTCTTCACCAAAAATTTAAAATGTTATATCTTTTTGTTTAAAGCCTGAAATGTGGCAAAAGGTTTAAAAGTTCCAGGGGGCCGAAGACTTTCGCAAGGCACTGTATATATGCCCCAAACCCCCGTCCCCTTTGTGTCCCCACACAGTATAATGCCACCTTAGTGCCCCCTTTAGTGTTCTTACAGAGTAGCGCTGGCCCCTCCATTTTTAATAAAATTTAAAAAATGACGTCTCGCCTTGATGGGTGATGTGGGGACTGGTTTCCTGCTTAACCACTTCACTCAACTGTCCCTGTTCATGTGTTTGTTTATTTGTATTGACTTCACTAGAAAAGTGTGTGTATGATGATGGCGATACACACATCCCAACCCTCCCAGGTCCAGCGGGACAGTTCCAGATTTTGGTGGCTGTCCAGCCATCCTGGGACCACAGGACAGCCACTGAAATCTGGAACTGTACCACCATCATACTACAAACACTTTTCTAGTGAAGTCAATACAAATTAACACATGAATAAATCAGCGCCATTTTTCTTTTAATATTATTAGCAGTGGTCACTATAATACTGCATAGATTTTACTTCCAAAGTGGCTCTGCACTGATATAACTCATTAACAAATGACTGGGGATTTTACAGGTGTGTTATGGAGAGGAGAGGCTGGGACACTGATATAACTACCCTGACTTTTTCCTCCGGCCTCATGCTTCTCTTTCATGCCTCTGCCCCTGCACCATTGGCACAGGTCACAGAGTAGCGCGGTCCTGTCTGCTCTTCCACTATCAGTGATGTTCTCCAGATGCACAGAGTGCCGACCCCTGCCCCGTACAGCCCTGCTGTGGAGGAGGAGAGCAGGAGCATAACTATGCAGTAAAGAACACATTCCTTTACTTGCTGAGCGTGACATCCTCACGCAGGCTCCATTGCACAGGGGGCGTGGCCAAGGGGAGAACAAGGCTCAGCATATAGCGGAATCCAGGTCCGGGACAGTATGTACGCGTTATGCACGGTCCAGCCTGGACCTACCGCTCACTACCAGTCAGCCGGGGACAACATCCTTCTGCAGTGCCGTATACCACGCATGTGCAGTATAGACTTCGGGGTTTCGGCCCAAAAATTCACGGATGCTACGGACGGCAGAAGAAAAAAACACGTTTTTTTTGTGGACTGTCCGTAAATTTATGGACGGTTGGCAACCCTGCACGGAACTGAAGCCAAGTTCGGTTTCAAGTTTTAAAGTGGTTTTCCATTTTAAAAATCAATTACCCAAGTTATTCAACGAAGTCACGTGCAACTTCGCAACTAACTAACTTCAGCACATTGGAGCCCATACATTCTAATACTGTACAGAGACGGATCTCCACACAGTATTAATCTTAAGTTATTATTAAGCGACTTTGGGTATAATAGCTTAGCTCATCACATCTCCCTTTAAAGGCATTGCACATCTTTGGGGGCAATTTATTTTGTTTTACTGCATTCTTCTCATTTTTAGCCCTTATATCTCATTTAAGCTAAATTCTGTTGAACATTTTTCATAGAGACCAATTTAAAAAATATTTAGCCCTAAATGAGTAAAATTGATAATGAAAAAAGCCCCCAAAGGTGTCCATGGCCTTTAAAGGAAATCTATCCAACTGTTTGCATAGACACATAGCTCTGGTTCACCTGATTAAAATGCTATTTTTCTTTTGTTGATCTGAGTCTCCACACCCTCATCGCACCAAATATGTATTTCATATTAAGAAAAAGTGTTTTAAACTGGTGAACCACAGCTATGCATCTATGCAAACAGTTGGATAAGGAGGTTGTTGGTAACAGATTCCCTTTAAGGTAGGGAATTCTTTATAATTTATAAAGTGTCTGTGTTGCTTATTAAGGAAAATAGATAATATAAAGGCCCACATAGCTTCTATAAAATATTATTCATAATAATAACTATTTATTATATATATAGTTAGTGTTTTTCAGGGTACATAATCTTTTTCTCTGTGACCTAGCTTTAGTGTATCCACAAATGCCATTTTGACCCAATGCCTTACATGATGTCTTGTTGCTTTGTTTCTGTTGTCTTTTGTCACAATAAATGTGCATTTATTTCATTTTGAGTGCATCATTGCTTTTTATTTATGTCGATTTGTCAGTAATGTGCAAGCAAACATATATTAAGATGAAAAACATAAAACATTACAAAAAGTAATACTCTGCTTTTGGTGTTTGCCCATATAGCTCTGGACTGCTTACACTGAAATCCTGTATACTTTTATAAACATAAAATTGATATTCCCATCTTAGCATACACACAGGATATGCCATAATTGTCTGATATCTAGGGACCCGCCACCTATTTGGTTGATTGCTTAGAAATAGAGCTCGCTGCCAGAGTTGACCATGCTGAACCTGCACACTCTTGGACTCCAGGGTGATCACCTAAATATTTAAAGTCTATGGACTGGTGGATTTTTTTTTTATTATAGCATTTTGCGCTAAAAATCTTTTTTCAGTTGGTCTTTATTAAAATTTTTGAGCCCTTTTCTCTGTATAGCTTTGAGATTCTCTAGTAGCTGTTCTATATTTTTCCTGTGTTACATCAACCAGCACAGCTGATGGCTCCTTATCTCTGACCTAAGTACTCATTATAGCTCAATTCTTATCTTACTGATAAGAATGTGGCTTAAAGTGGTTATCCGCTTTACTTTATTTATATTGTTGACCTATCCTCAGGATAGGTCATCGATATTAGATTGGTGGGGATGTTTGGAGTTGGAACAGCTGGTAAAAAAATGAAGAGAAGGCGGCGCTGAATGGCGGGAAATTTAGCACACAGGTACACCAGGTGTCCGGGAAGGTTTTATACTGGGTTTCAGCTCTCTAGCACGTACCGTTTCTGAGATATCCCCAAAAAAGGAAATATGGCACATCACATGACCTACATTACCCAATAAAAGTCTGCAGGTCTTTCTCTTCATATCCCAACTGCCATACACACGATCACATGTCCCTTATTATGACCCCATCAACCTTAGTCTCCACATACACAGTTTTACACCAGGTTTCCATAACAACACAGCCATTTTTCTTCACTGCTGTAGATCAGCTTTAACGGGACAGGACGCTGTGGATGACACTGTTAAGGGAGCGGAGTGCTATGGAGGTTACAGTTAAGGGGGCACGTAGGGTGGTCATACAGGCCACCCTCAAAAGATGGACTTAAAAACGTCGCCCCCAGGTCCTGCTAAGCCACACCCTGATCTGGTTAGTTCACACCCACTCTGCAGCTGACAAGGATTGAAAAAATAAAGGTAGAAATCAACTTCTGTCAGCTGCAGGGGGTGAGGGTGACTTACTCCCTGCAGCTCATGCTCAGACAGCACAGTTCTGCTGTCTGAGAGTGAGCCGTTCAAAGGTACATCCCTGTGTCCGTCCAGGCTCTGCGCCAGACAGAGCACAGGAAGTCTGAAAGCTGGACTGTCCGGCCTACAACTGGACCTCTGGCAACCCTAGGGGCAGGCTGCTGTCGAGGTCACAGTTAAGGGGACGGTCCGCTAAGGATGTAGGGGTTAAGGGGCAGATTGTTGTAGAGGCCACTGTTAAGGGGGCAGGGTGTTGTGGAAATCACTGTTAAGGGGATGGGAGGTCACTAATAAAGGGGCGGCCGTTGTGGAGGTCACTGTTTAGGGGGCTGGGCTGCTGTGGAGGTCTCTGTTAAGGGGGCAGGGAACAGTGGAGGTCACAATTAAGGGGACGGTCCGCTATGGAGGTCAGTGTTAAAGAGAACCTTTCACCACTCCTGACATGCCTATTTTAATAGCTCCATGCATTCCCCACGTACTAACAATTCTGGAACATCTATTCTTATGGCTCTATCTTATGCCATTCCTTTATCATTTGCACTAAAAGTTATAAATGAATTGCTATTTGCCTTTAGTAAAGGAACAGAGGGGAGGTGACCAGTTGGTGTGTACCTGCACAGACTGACTCTATCCAATCAGTGCTGCCATGTTCAGACTGTGCAGGTACACACCCCCAACTGGTTACCTCCCCTCTGTTCCCTTACTGAAGACAAATAGCAATTCATTCATAACTTCTAGTGCTAATAATAAAGGAATGGCACAACATAGAGCCATACGAATAGATGCTCCAGAATTGTTAGTATGTGGGGAATGCATGGAGCTATTAAAACAGACATGTCAGGAGTGATGAAAGGTCCTTTTTAAGGGACGGGATGCTGTAGGGGGTCGCTGTTAAGGGGGTGGGGTGTTGTGGAAGTCACATTTTAAGGGAACGGAGCTCTGTGGAGGTCACTGTTAAGGGGGCGATTTATTGTGAAAATCAGTGCTAATAAGACTGTGGAGGTCACTAATAAAGGAGCGGCCACTGTGGAGGTCATTGTTAAGGGGCAGGTCACTATGGATGTTACTGTTAAGGGAGGAGGGGACTGTGGAGGCTATTATTAAAGGGGCAGTGGCATACTGTGAGGTCACTGTTAAGGCAGCGGGGTACTGTGGCAGTCACTGTTAAAGAGGCAGTCGCTGTGGAGGTCTCTGTTAAGGGGTCCGGGAATGGTGGAGGTCAGTTAAGGGGACTGTAACCTATGGTCAGTGTTAAGGGCCGGGCCCCTGTGGAGATCACTGTTAAGGAGGCAGGCTGCTATAAAGATCAAAGTTAAGGTGGTGGGCTGCTGTGGAGGTTCCATTTTAAGGAGACGGGGCACTGTGGGGGGGCAGTGTTAAGGGGTAGGGGGCTGTAGATGTCACTGTTATAGTGGATACTGTCGATCTTTTAACGACACACACAAAGATTAAATAGATTAAATACACCTGTGCGAAGCCAGGTCATTCAGTTGAAATAAATATTTTTAACGCAAAATAAGTAAAATGCAATCATAAAAAATTACCTCAAAAGGTGTACATAGTCTTTAAAGCAGGCAGCATAAAGCCATGCTGCATAACATGCTTCAAATTGGGCAGAATATTAACTGATGTTGGTTCTTAGTCCTAAATAAAAAAAAATATTCTAACTATATACTCATTGACAAAAAAAGGAGTTGTTGGAGTCAAATGAAATTTTATTTGTGTGAATGTAATGATGATATATGTTAAAGGGGTTGTCTGACTTCAGCAAATGGCATTTACCATGTAGACAAAGTTAATACAAGACACTTACTAATGAATTGCCGTTGTCCATATTGCTCTCTTTGCTGGCTTGAGTCATTTTTCCATCACATTATACACTGCCTGTATCAAGGGCTTGCAAACATTTTGCAATCAAGCAGAGGTGGCTGTAGCCATGGCCTATGGGCACTCATGCAGTCCTGGCCATCAGAAAGGCGTCTCCTTTTCTTATAGTGTGCAAGCACAGATTGTAGGGTGGTCGTAACCATGGAAAACGAGCAGTGTATAATGTGACGAAAAAATTAATCAAGCCAGCAAAGGAGGCCATATGGACCATTGCAATACATCAGTAAGTGCCTTGTATTAACTTTTTCTCCATGATAAATCCCATTTGCTGAAATGAGACAACCTCATTAAGTCCCTATTACACTGTAGGATTTCGGGCCAGTTATGGGGAGTACAAATGCACGTTCCAGATAATCTGCTCGTTCATCAGCTGATCGGCATCTTTCATCAGGATGATTATCGGCAGTGCCTCTTCCTGTGTAGTGAGGGATGTGCTGCTGATAATGAATAGAACCGAATAAGGGAGGAGCGACTGGTAGCAATCGTTCCTCCCACATTCAGTATGCATTGGCATGTGTAATCGGGCCGGTGCAAATGAGTGAAAATGGATGTTATCCACCATTGGAGCTTGCATTACAACATTAGAGCAAAAGTATTAGGGAAGTTTCTTGGGGAAAACTGTACAGTTGAAAGGAGGCCTTAGTACCCTGTTGGGCTGGTTCCTGGCAGGATCCAAGATGACATATGGTTCAGAATGGAGGCATACAGGTTCTGTATGGTATCGTGCTGCACATTTGCCTACAGATGATCCAGTTTGGCTTGTAGATTCTTCACACTTGTAGGTTGCCAAAGCTGTTGTCCCAGCAGCAACCATAATTGCTCAATGGATGATGAATCTGGCAACCAGACAGGCCAAGAAATTGTTGCAAGATTGAATCACAATAGGTCCTCCATACTCAAACCTGACCGCTGTCTGATGCCAAACAGAACTTGAGTTCATCGCTAAAGACCCCTCTGCAGAGATTTAAACTCTTTTCTGAATCCAAACCTGGACAAATCCTCTCCCCCCTTCTCAGACTGCATCCTCAAAGACATTCAAAATACTGTTAGTTCTATACCATTTTTGTAGATGTCTGGTGAGAAACACATCCCACAACAAAAGACTATAAACACTTTTCAGTACCACACCTACATTACTCCTGAATTGAGCATATTTTTTCCCCAGTCTCTTTCATCTCTCAGGTATCCGATTCGAAGATACACACTAAACTGTGGTCCAGCCATAGCCCCATGTCCGTTTCCTGTTTATCTCTCCTGTCTAAACCCCCCAATTCTTCCTGGTCTCTTAATGAGTCATTATTAATAATCCCTGAAGTATTGTCTATCACCACACCATTAGAAGAATACTACCAATGCCCCTTTAGTCTCCTTCTCTATCTCCCTCTGGGAAGCCCATAAGAGAGTCTTTCGCAGACTATTAATACAGATGGCAGCAAGACGTAAATGTGTACAAAAAGTCTCCCAATTAGAAGTACTGGCGAAGGCAAAAACCACTGCAGACACTCAGACAGAGCTCGATCTTTGCCTTTTGAACAAAAACTCTGTTTGTCCCGTCAGAAGTATTCTACTCTAAACAATAAACCACCCATGCAACTAGCTATGATACTTTGATCAAACCTATCTTCCGGGCTCCTATATAAACTGCACTAATCAAGGCAAAATAACAGCTAATGCTGAACATCAGAGTTTAAAACCTTCCTATCCTACCTCTATTCACAACCACAGGCCCCTTCTTCTTAACAGATCTATACCTATTTACAGGAGACTAGTCTATCTCCGAAATCTGACTCTCTAGTATCAATCTTACTTTTTGGAATCACTCCAATAGCAGTAGAAATGGTGATTGCTTTCCTTAAGATTCAGAAACATCCAGGCCCCACTGCCTTTTCTGAATTAGCCATTGGGGCCTAGCAGTGTTCCCGGTGATGTCACCGGCATTAATGTTTTACAGGCTAGGCCAGCTAAAGCCCACCCATTAGTGTCAGTGATGTCACCGGGCTCATTGATTCCATGTTATGGACTCCACCCGCCTCGACCCATTATTACTAATCTCATCCTTAACCTTTCTCTGAAAATTTCTACCACTTTTGTTTAAACTGTTATTTCCCTGGGGACAAGACTAACCAGGGTTGTTTAGATTTTGGACAGCTAAAGGACTCACTTCATCACTTACTTTACCTCGATGGTGTGGCTACGTTCCTTACAATGCAGATTTGAGCTACCGTCCAAAGAAACCTTTTGTTCGCTCCAACTAAAACTTTTTATTGAATCCCTTCTCAAAAATGAAACTCCTGCTTTATCTTTGACTGCTTTCAAACCTTGCTGCCTGTGTCATCCACATGCTAGAGGTCTTGTCACTGAAATTTATACCACCCTAATACATACTTCCTATAGAACCAAATTGTCCTACATTTTGAAGTGGGAATCAAGTGGGAATCAGAGTTGGGCTAACTTGTGACTAGTGGAAACAAAGTACAGTTTTTTTTTGGTCAATAAACAATTGATTGCAGCGGCCTGGGAAAAAAAACCTTCTAGTGCAGACTAGATTTTAATGTGGTCAACGAAAAAATTTACCTCTATTTTAGCACACCATCATGATCAATTCTTAAAAATATGGACACCTTGGGTGGAATACTCCCTTCCTTCTCTTCCTAACAGACCTCTGCTATTTAAGAATCTACATATACATGCTGGTGAGTGCCTACCTTTCCCCTTCCCTCCCAAATGGCATGTTCTTACCACACATTACTAGTTTACTTTGCCATATTCTCTGTTGGCTCTTTCTTATACAAAATGTTAAAAATCTTCAATAAAGATGTGTGTAGCAAAAAAAAACAAAACACTGGCAATATAGGTTTCTCATTCACGACACCTCTGCTAATGTAGGTGACAGGGGTCTGGCTGTCAACAGCAGAACATGTAATGGGCACCGTCATACATCATTCCCTTCTGCTAAGTATCTGGAAGTGGTCCAGCCAGGGACGGGTGTGTAATGAAGGTGCTATATGGGTCTGGAATGTGAACAACAAAACTGGGAGCTGCTCATGCTTGTCAGCAGATCAAACGATCCTTTTTTCTGGTGGTCTGTCAGGGGTGTCTAGAGCTCATTCTCCATTTGTGCCTGCTGTCATGTACCTAATGATTCCAGCACCTCCTTACAGCTAGCTTGGAATGGCCTAGATGACAGGCGATACATCAAAACGACCATCTTTCTTATCTCAGTCCAGTGATGTGTCCTATCTCAAGGTCTGTCAACTGAGCAAAATATCTTCAAGAAGTACACTACCCAAAAGTGGCCTGAGTCATTTTATAGGAAAGCAAGGGAAACACTTTTGCATCCTCTTGTGGCAAGACCCAGTGTCCAATCAAACCACATCTGTAATCATTTATATATATCTTTCTAATACAATCTGACAATTTTATCTGGGTGCATTTTATTCATATTTTTTGTCATTGAGTGTACATTATCATATTGCCACAAAAATTAGTGTCAATCAAAAAAGTACATTGTTGCCCACCTAAACTTTGGGTTAAAAAGTAATGTAAATTTAAATAGTGGGTGCAAGACTCCAGTGCGATCAGATCCAAACTCTCACCAGTCTACAAAGTAACGAAGGATGCAACACTCCAGTGAAAAAGAGGGATGTTTATTCACCCAATACAGTGCCTTGCGAAAGTATTCGGCCCCCTGGAACTTTTCAACCTTTTTCCACATTTCAGGCTTCAAACAAAATGATATAACATTTTAAATTTTTGGTGAAGAATCAACAACAAGTGGGTCACAATTGTGAAGTGGAACGAAATTTATTGGATCATTTAAACTTTTTTTGTAATAATAAAACTGAAAAGTGGGGCATGCAAAATTATTTGGCCCATTTACTTTCAGTTCAGAAAACTCACTCCAGAAGTTCATTGAGGATCTCTGAATGATCCAATGTTGTCCTAAATGACTGATGAAGATAAATAGAATCCACTTATGTGTAATCAAGTCTCCGTATAAATGCACCTGCTCTGTGATAGTCTCAGGGTTCTGTTTAAAGCACAGAGAGCATCATGAAGACCAAAGAACACACCAGGCAGGTCCGTGATACTGTTGTGGAGCAGTTTAAAGCCGGATTTGGATACCAAAAGATTTCCCAAGCTTTAAACATCCCAAGGAGCACTGTGCAAGCGATCATATTGAAATGGAAGGAGTATCAGACCACTGCAAATCTACCAAGACCCGGCCATCCCTCTAAACTTTCATCTCAAACAAGGAGAAGACTGATCAGAGATGCAGCCAAGAGGCCCATGATCACTCTGGATGAACTGCAGAGATCTACAGCTGAGGTGGGAGAGTCTGTCCATAGGGAAACAATCACTCGAACACTTCACAAATCTGGCCTTTATGGAAGAGTGGCAAGAAGAAAGCCATTTCTCAAAGATATCCATAAAAAGTCTCGTTTACAGTTTGCCACAAGCCACCTGTGAGACACACCAAACATGGGGAAGAAGGTGCTCTGGTCAGATGAAACCAAAATATAACTTTTTGGAAATAATGCAAAATGATATGTTTGGCATAAAAGCAACACAGCTCATCACCCTGAACACACCATCCCCACTGTCAAACATGGTGATGGCAGCATCATGGTTTGGGCCTGCTTTTCATCAGCAGGGACAGGGAAGATGGTTAAAATTGATGGGAAGATGGATGGAGCCAAATACAGGACCATTCTGGATGAAAACCTGTTGGAGTCTGCAAAAGACCTGAGACTAGGATGGAGATTTATCTTCCAACAAGACAATGATCCCAAACATAAAGCAAAATCTACAATGGAATGGTTCAAAAATAAACGTATCCAGGTCTTAGAATGGCCAAGTCAAAGTCCAGACCTGAATCCAATTGAGAATATGTGGAAAGAGCTGAAAACTGCTGTTCACAAATGCTCTCCATCCAACCTCAAAGAGCTCGAGCTGTTTTGCAAGGAAGAGTGGGCAAGAATTTCAGTCTCTAGATGTGCAAAACTGATAGACTTGCAGCTGTGCAATTTACCCTTCAAGACTGGGCAATTTACTCCCAACCTTCCCAAAGCCTTTACTTTTTTATTTTTCCATTCACATGGAGCTGCGTGAGGGCTCATTTTTTTGCAGGGCAATCTGTACTTTTTATTGATACCATTTTGGGGTGTGTATGACTTGATCACCTTTTATTACATTTTTGTGGGAGGTGAAAAGACCAAAAAACAGCAAATTGGCCATTTTGACTTTGTTCCTGTTTCGCTGTATGGGATAAATGGGAAGTTGTAAGTGTATTACACTGTGTAATACACTTACAGCCAATGCATTACAATACAGAAGTATTGTAATGCATTGTGCAGGGGATCAGACCCCCAAATGTTGAAGTCCCAGACTGGGGCAAAAAAATAAAGTAAAAAAAGAATTTAAAAAAAAATAAAGTTTAACAAAAAAAATAGAAGTTTCAAGTTAAAAAAAAAAGTCATTTTCCCAAAATAAAGTAAAAAAAATTGTAAAAAATAGGGAAAAAAAGAAAAGCCGGCATATTAGGCATCGCCGTATCCGTATTGACCGGCTCTATAAAAATATCACATGACCCACCCCGCTAGGTAAACGCCGTAAAAAAAAAGGAAAAAAAAGCCATTTTCTGATCACCTTGCCTCACAAAAAGTGTAATACCAAGCGATCAAAAAGACGTATTAATCCATCAAAATCTGTGCTACAAAATCCATATGGCACTCGTTCTGTTCTGAGTCCTACCATGTGCCCCCACAGCAGTTTACCACCACATATGGGGTGTTGCCGTATTCAGGAGAAAATGGGTAACAAATTATGGGGTGCCTTTCTCCTGTTACCCCTTGTGAAAATGAAAAATTTGGGGCTAAAGCAACATTTTATTGGAAGAAATGAAACTTTTCATTTTCACAGCCAAGTGTTTCCAAATTCCGTAAAAGGGGGTCAAAGTGGCCAGTACCCCCCTTAATATATTCTTTAAAGTGTGTAGTTTACAAAATGGGGTCACTTTTTGAGGGTTTCCACTGTAGGGGTATGTCAGGGTCTCTCAATTACAAAATGGTGCCTAAAAACCATTCTAGCAAAATCTGCCTCCAAAATCCATATGGCACTCCTTTCCTTCTGACCACTGCCACAAACCTCTAGAGACGTTTACCACCACATATGGGGTATTTCTGCAAACTGCAGAATCAGAATAATGTATATTGAAGTTTAGTTTGCTGTTAACCTTTGCTGTGTTGCAAGAAAAATATTATTAACATGAATAATCTACCAAAAAATTGAAATTCACCCCCATTTTCCATTAATTCTTGTGGAGCACCTCAAGAGTTAATAAGTTTTTTTTATAATTTGAGGGGTGTAGTTTCTAAAATGGGGTCATTTATTAGTGTTTTCCATTAGGTAAGCCTCCCAAAATCACTTTATAACTGAATTGGTGCTCAAAAAAATGGTTTGGGAAATTTTGATGAAAATTTGAAAAATGGCTTCTAAACTTCTAAGGTTTCTCACGTCCAAAAAAAGTAAAATTACATTTATAAAATGATGCCAACATAAAGTATGCATATGGGGAATGTAAAATAATAACTATTTTTGGAGGTATTACTATGTATTTTGAAAGTAGATAAATTGAAATTTTGAAATTTGCAAATTTTTCCAAATTTTTGCTAAATTTGGTATTTTTTTATAAATAAAAATGAAATATTTTGCCACAAATTTACTACTGTCGTGAAGCACAATATGTGACGAGAAAACAATCTTAGAATGGCCTGGATAAGTAAAAGCGTTCCAAAGTTATTACCACATAAAGTGACACATGTCAGATTTGCACAAATCGGCCTGGGATTTAAGGTGAAAAGTGGCTCGGTACTGAAAGGGTTAAGCTATTACATCCAGCAATGAATCTATAAATATTTACCCCTTCCTGAGTCAGCCATTTTCTATTTTTGCACTTCCCATTCCCTGCCTCCCCAGAGCCATTACTTTTTTATTTTTCCATTCACATGTCCATATGAAGGCTTGTTTTTTTGAGGGACCAGTTGTATTTTGTAATGACACAATTTAATATGGCATACAATGTAGAAGGAAGCTGGAAAAAAATCCAAATGGGTTGGAATTGGGAAAACAATTCTGTGTTTTGGTTTTTATAACATTCACTATTTGGTAAAACTGACTTGTGCTCTTCATTCTTTGGGTCTTGTGTTAGAATATTGAAAAAAATTATTTTTTGTTGTCATCGCCATATTCTGACCGCCATAACTTTTTTTATAATTATGTCTACAGAGATGTGTGAGGGTTCCTTTTATGTGAGATGATCTGTAGTTTTTGTTAATACCATTTTGGGGTGTGTATGACTTTTTGATCACTTTTTATATTTTTTTTGAGGGAAGTAAAGTGATGGTGAATCACTGCCATTCACCATATTGGATGTTTTTTTAATATTTTAATTGTATTAAATTAGTATTTATTTTAGTTGTTTAGTTTATGTCACTAAGTGGACTCCAACTTGCAATCATCAGACTGCAATATGTATGTATAGAGAATTTGTTCCATTACTCTATACAGAGATAAGTGTATTACAGTGCTGCCACCTGCTAGCCTGAACTGTAATATACAAGTAATGAGCCCGGAAGCCTAGTACAGGTTCATGCTCATTATGTGTATAAAACACTTTCCCTGAGCAGATTGATACATAGTTTTGTGCAGGGGGTGTAGCTAAAGGCTCATGGGCCCTTGTACAAGGGTTCAGCCTGGGCCCCCCTTCCCGCAGTGCTTTTTGCTTAGAGGCAGGGATGCACCTAGCCTTTCTGCTGCCTGAGCCAAACATTGAAATGGCACACCCCATGCCAGAACCTCAACCTAACCCCTTCCCTCCTGCCCTACTGTTAAAGACATACTTAGAAAGCATTAAATACAGCGCAACTAAACATACAGGGTAATATAGCTCCACATACCTGTTATATCCAGTCACCTCTCCTCTGATGTAGACGTTCTCTTTACTTATCTTCTCCTTCCAGACCAGAATGGCATGATGATTTAATTCAGCCATCTCTCGTTTCTGCAGAGTTTGACAAACATACAGTGGGGAAAAAAAGTATTTAGTCAGTCACCAATTGTGCAAGTTCTCCAACTTAAAAAGATGAGAGAGGCCTGTAATTGACATCATAGGTAGACCTCAACTACGAGAGACAAAATGAGAAAACAAATCCAGAAAATCACATTGTCTGATTTTTAAAGAATTTATTTGCAAATTATGGTGGAAAATAAGTATTTGGTCACCTACACACAAGCAAGATTTCTGGCTCTCACAGACCTGTAACTTCTTATTTAAGAGGCTCATCTGTCCTCCACTCATTACCTGTAGTAATGGCACCTGTTCGAACTTGTTATCAGTATAAAAGACACCTGTCCACAACCTCAAACAGTCACACTCCAAACTCCACTATGGTGAAGACCAAAGAGCTTTTGAAGGACACCAGAAACAAAATTGTAGACCTGCACCAGGCTGGAAAGACTGAATCTGCAATAGGCAAGCAGCTTGGTGTGAAGAAATCAACTGTGGGAGCAATAATTAGAAAATGGAAGACATACAAGACCACTGATAATCTCCCTCGATCAGGGACTCCGCGCAAGATCTAACCCCGTGGGGTCAAAATGATCACAAGAACTGTGAACAAAAATTCCAGAACCACGTGGGGGGACCTAGTGAATGACCTGCAGAAAGCTAGGACCAACATAACAAAGGCTACCGTCAGTATCACACTACGCCGCCAAGGACTCAGATCCTGCAGTGCCAGACGTGTCCCCCTGCTTAAGCCAGTACATATTCGGGCCATCTGAAGTTTACTAGAGAGCATTTGGATGTTCCAGAAGAGTATTGGGAGAATGTCATATGGTCAGATGAAACCAAAGTAGAACTGTTTGGTAGAAACAAAGCTCGTTGTGTTTGGAGGAGAGTGAATGCTGAGTTGCATCCAAAGAACACCATACTTACTGTGAAGCATGGGGGTGGCAACATCATGCTTTGGGGCTGTTTCTCTGCAAAGGGACCAGGATGATTGATCCGTGTACATGAAAGAATGAATGGGGCCATGTATCGTGAGATTTTGAGTGCAAACCTCCTTCCATCAGCAAGGGCTTTGAAGATGAAACGTGGCTGGGTCTTTCAGCATGACAATGATCCCAAGCACACCGCCAGAGCAACGAAGGAGTGGCTTTGTAAGAAGCATTTCAAGGTCCAGGATTGGCCTAGCCAGTCTCCAGATCTCATCCCCATAGAAAACCTTTAGAGGGAGTTGAAAGTCCTGTTGCCCAGCGACAGCCCCAAAACATTACTGCTCTAGAGGAAATCTGCATGGAGGAATGGGCCAACATACCAGCAACAGTGTGTGCCAACCTTGTGAAGACTGACAGAAAACGTTTGACCTCTGTCATTGCCAAAAAAGGATATATAACAAAGTATTGAGATGAACTTTTGTTATTGACCAAATACTTATTTTCCATCTTAATTTGCAAATAAATTATTTAAAAATCAGAGAATGTGATTTTCTGGATTTATTTTCTCATTTTGTCTCTCCTAGTTGAGGGATACCTATGATGTCAATTACAGGCCTCTCTCATCTTTTTAATGGGAGAACATGCACAATTGATCGCTGACTAAATACTTTTTTCCCCCCACTGTACATCTTACTTTCCAACTTTTCCATCATCCTCCCACCTTCCTAACATCCCATCCTGCCACCCTCAATACTGTGCCCGCTATGCTCCCCAAAACTCTACTGCAGAAGCAGTCCCCCTGAAAATACTAGTACCACACAGACAGTGCCCCCTTCAATACAGTGCACTACAAAAATAACTGTGATCATCAAATAGTGTCCCAGACACTAATAGTGTAAACATAATATCCCCCAAAAATAAATGTGCTAAGCTTACTGTGGGGGCATCCTGGCACAATATAATAGTGCTCCGAAAAGTCCCACCAATAGTAATAATTACTGCCAGAATTCATAGTGAGAACAGTGCACCCATTAGTAATAATGACCCCATTGTGCCCATACTAGTAATTATGTTTTCCATGGTTCTCCAGTAGTCCTTGTAATGTGTGTCAGTACAAAAATAGCCCCTTATAATGTGTGCCAGTAGAAAAAATACCCCTTTATAATGTGTCAGTACAAAAAATACCCCCTTACACCTCAGATCAGACCCCCTTTAAACCTTCATGTCATAACCCTATATCAAACCTCAGATCAGACTCCTTTTAGACCTCCATGTCAGACCCCATATCAGACCTCAGATTAAGCACCCTTTAGACCACCATGTCAGATCTCCATTTTAGACCTCAGATCAGAACCCATTTAGACCTCTATATAGTAACATAGTTTAAAAGGCCGAAAAAAGACATCTGTCCATCAAGTTCGGCCTGTTATTCTGCAAGTTGATCCAGAGGAAGGCAAAAAACCCCTGTGAGGTAGAGGCCAATTTTCCTGACTTTTGGGGAAAAAATTCCTTCCCGACTCTATTCAGGCAATCATAAAACCTCCCTTGATCAACGACTCCTCTCTAGTAACTATAACTTGTAATATTATTACACTCCAGATATACATCCAGGCCCCTCTTGAACTCTTTTTATAAACTTACCATCACCACCTCCTCAGGTAGAGAGTTCCATAGTCTTACTGCTCTTACCATAAAGAATCCTCTTCTATGTTTGTGTAGAAACCTTCTTTTGCTGCAGATGCAGAGGATGTCCCCTAGTCACAGTCATAGACCTGGGGATAAATAGATCATGGGAGATATCTCTGTACTGACCCTTGATATATTTATACATAGTTATTAGATCTCCACTCAGTCGTCTTTTTTTCTAAAGTGAATAACCCTAAGATATAAGACCTCAGATCAACCCCTTTTAAATCTCCATGTCAGACCCCCATTTCAGTCTTCAGATCAGACCACCTTTAGACTTCCAAGTCAGACCCCCATATCAGACCACCTTTGGACCTCTATGTCAGACCCCCATATCAGAGCTCAGGCAATTTGGAAAAGTTTGCTCACTGAGCAGGCACTCTATGTGGTATATGTGGGGGAGGGTGGTAGCATGGAAGCTCAGGAAAATGATGTAGGTAGCTGGATAACATTTAGAAAGCAGGGTACAGGAGAGCATGGCAGGCTGATTGGGTTGACAGATTACTTGGAGGGGCTGTTGAAGATCCAGCAGTCATGAGTAGGTAGGTGTAGTGTCCTTAAAAATGATTTTAGGGATTTAGGTCACAAGCTTAGGGCAAGGATCTCAAAGTTAGTGTTTTCCAAAATACTACCTGTACCACGAGCCACACAAGAAAGGCAGCGGAAGATTAGGAAGGTTAACAAATGACCCAAGAACTGGTGTAGCAAGGAGGGGTTTGGGTTCCTGGAGAATTGGGCTGACTTCTTTGTTGGCTGCAGGCTCTATCGTGGGGATGGGCTGCACGTAAATGGGGAAGGTGCAGCTATTTTGCTAGAAGGTTGGAGGAGTCTGTAAACTAGAGACTGGGGGAGGGTAATTACATTATAGGAGGTGAAGACAGAGCAGATAGAGACCTGGGGCGAGGTAATGAGACTAGGGGAGAAATGGAAGGAGGGAAAAGAACAGTTCATAGGGAAAGGTATAGGATAAAGAATATACAAAAAACTCTCAACTGTATGTATACTAATGCCAGAAGTCTGACTAATAAAACTGGTGAACTGGAATTAGTGATGTGGGAGGAGGACTATGACATAGTGGGAATAACTGAGACATGGCTGGATGATAGCTATGACTGGGCAGTTAACGTACAGGGTTACAATCTGTTTAGAAAGTATCATCAAAACTGGAGAAGGGGAGGGGTTTGCCTTTATGTAAAGTCCTGTCTAAAGCCCACACTCCGGGAAGATATAAGTAAGGGACATAAACATGTAGAGTCACTGTGGGTAGAAATACATGATGGCAAAAACAATAGCAAAATGCTTATAGGAGTTTATTATAAGCCTCCTAATGTACCAGAGTCCACAGAAAATCTACTACTAAACAAGATAGATGCGGTGGCAAATCATGGTGTCGATATTACGGGGGACTTCAACTACCCAGATATGGAATGGGAAACTGAAACCTGTACATCTTATAAAGGAAACAGGTTACCAGACAATTACCTTTCCCAACTGGTTCAGGACTCGACTAAAGGGATGACCATACTGGACTTAGTACTAACTAATAGACCTGACAGAACAACAGATGTGCAGGTTGGGAGACACCTGGGAAATAGTGACCGTAGAATAACAACCTTCCAATTGTTATTCAAAAGAGTGTTTCTTCAGGGAGGAACAAAAATACAAACTTCAAAAAAGCAACATTTAGCCAAATAAGAGAGGCCAGTGGCCTAACTAACTGGGACAAAGTCCTCAAAAATAAAATTACAGCCGCAAAATGAGATATCTTTAAAAGCATTTTAAACTCCAATTGTGAGAGGTACATACCATATGGGAATAAAATGGTGAGGGACAAGGAAAAAAACAATATAAACAATTGTAAAGAAAGCAATAAATGATAAAAAGAAAGCATTTAAACCACTAAAACAGGAGGGTAACAAGGAAGTATACAAAAACTATAAGGAAAAAAATAGAATATGTAAAAATAAATAAAAGCACCCAAACTAGAGACAGAGAGTTTAATTGCCAAAGAGAGTAAAACTAACCCTAAAATGTTCTTCCATTTTATAAATGGTAAAAAGTATAAATCTGAAGGTGCCGGCCCTTTACAGAGTAATGAGGGGGGAGTTGCAGAGAGCGATGAGGAGAAAGCAAAGCTATTAAATTTTTTTCCCCCACTGTATTCACTGAGGAAATGCAGAATGTAAAAGTAAGTTCTCCATTAAAAGTGCCCTGTCTGACCTAGGAAGAAGTACAGCAACGTCTTAAAAAGATAAAAACAGTCAAATCACCGGGACCAGATGGCATACACCCCATCTCCTAAGAAAATTAAGCAATAACATAGCCAGACCCTTATTTCTGATATTTAAGGACTCTATATTGACAGGGAGTGTTCCACAGGATTGGCGCTTAGCAAATGTTGTTCCAGTACTCAAAAAGGGTGCAAGAACAGAGCCCGGAATCTATAGGCCGGTACGTTTAACATCTGTTTGAAGGTTTTTTATCCGTTTGAAGGTTTTTTAAGAGATGCTATCTTGGAGTACCTCAATGAAAATAAGCAAATAACTTAAGTTCTAGACTTGACCATGGTGAATCAATGAATGTTGTATATCTTGACTTCTCCAATGCATTTGATACTGTACCACATAAAAGGTTAATATATAAAATGAGAATGCTTGGACTGGGAGAAAATGTCTTTATGTGGATAAATAACTGGCTCTGTGATAGAAAACAAAGGGTGGTTATTAACGGTACACACTCAGATTGGGTAATTGTAACTAGTGGGGTACCAGAGGGATCAGTATTGGGCCCTATTCTCTTGAATATATTTATTAATGATCTTGTAGAAGACTTGGCAGATGAGGTTTAACACTCACAAATGTAAGGTTATGCACATAGGAAGGGATAATGCAAGTCACCAGTACATACTAAATAGTAAAACACTGGGTAACACTGACATGGAAAAGGACCTAGGAATTTTAGTGAACAGCAAACTCAGCTGCAGAAACCAGTGTCAGACAGCTGCTGTCAAGGCCAATAAGATAATGGATTGCATCAACAGAGGCATAGATGCCCGTGATGAGAACATAGTCCTGCCACTTTACAAATCACTAGTCAGACCACACATGGAGTACTGTGTACAGTTCTGGGCTCCTGTGAACAAGGCAGACATAGCAGAGCTGGAGAGGGTTCAGAGGAGGGCCATTAAAGTCATATAATAACTGGAATGGGTGGACTACAGTACCCAGAAAGATTATCAAAATTAGGGTTATTCACTTTAGAAAAAAAGATGACTCAGGGGAAATTTAATAACTACAGTGTTCATTTTAGGACATGGTCAGATATCAGTGTCAAGTATCAAAATAATGCCAGTGTGATACCTGACCCTGACACCTGACCCTGACACCTGACTCTGGACTTCAGGTGTCAGGGTCACTATGACTTTTAGCTTCATTGTACTTTACATATGCTGAATCACATTGATTAAGAAAATCACTTCTTAATCTGTCTGAACCTATAGCTCAGCAGTCACTATGACTTTTAGTCATTTTTCATTTTCATATACTGAATGACATAGATGAAGAAATTCACTTCTTATTCTGGCAGAATTTATAGCTCAGCAGTTAGACACTTGCCTTACATGTAGACTTCTGGGGTTTGACTCCCATTTTGGTCTTTAAAAAATAAATTGGTATTTTATTGTGCCCTAGAAAAGAGGCAAATTCAAGTGATGTGTGACCCTTGACAACTGACTCGTCAGGCGTCAGGGCTCAGGGTCGCTATGAAATTCAAGTGATGTGTGACCCTTGACAACTGACTCGTCAGGCGTCAGGGCTCAGGGTCGCTGTGACTTTTAGCTTTATTGTGCTTTTCATATACTGAATGACATAAATGAAGAAATTCATTTCTTAATCTGGCTGCGTTTATAGCTCAGCAGTTAGACACTTGCCTTCCATGTAGACTTCTGGGGTTTGAATCCCCTTTTGGTCTTTAAAAAATAAATTGGTATTTTATTGAGCCCTAGAAAAGAGGCAAATTCAAGTGATGTGTGACCCTTGACAACTGACTCGTCAGGCGTCAGGGCTCAGGGTCGCTATGAAATTCAAGTGATGTGTGACCCTTGACAACTGACTCGTCAGGGGTCAGGGTCACTATGACTTTTAGCTTCATTGTGCTTTTCATATACTGAATGACATAGATGAAGAAAATCACTTGTTTATCTGTCTGAACCTATAGCTCAGCGGTTAGACACTTGCCTCCCATGTAGACTTCTGGGGTTCAAATCCCCTTTGGTCTTTTAAAAAAAAATATTTTATTGAGCCCTAAAAAAGAGGCAAATTCAAAGAGATGACAAATAGTACTACTGTAAGTAGTCCTTCTTAATTTTATTAAACCCAAAAATAAGCAGCAAAGATATAACCACTAGGGGTCTCACTACTCCACTGTGTTTAGGCATGGTCCTGCTCTCCCAGCAAAACAAGCAAGAAGAAGTGTGGGAGTGGTCTGAAGTAACTGATGCTCTAGGAGACTTGGCAGTTTGCTTCTTCACAGATCTGCAAAACAAGGTATCTTACTGTGAGTGTGCTCTCCCTCTGCTAACTGACATGGCTTATACATTGATTCACCTCTCTCATGTGTGTATGCAGTTCCATAGTAGCAAGAATCACTATTTTTCTGTGAGTTTTGAAAACTGTCTAGTCATGCTGTTTTTACAGTATAGCTTTCTTTAATTTGTTGTGCAGTTGCAATAATAGGCATTTCAGGCATCATTTAAACCCCTCTTTTACCAGTTTGGAGATACAACATGCCTATCTACTGTCTCTTTTTTTGACCAAAGTCCCTATATCACTTTTTGCAACATAAAAAAGTTGTCAGAGTTCAACTATGAGCCTCTGTATTCACTCATATAGCTTTTATAAGTGGAGCATCAGAGCTCCCCCTTGCATTGGACAGTGCACGACAAGACGTTTTTCTTTACTACCGATAACATACTAGCAGAGAACCCATGATGTCACTGTCACAAATGGGCGATCTCCAGCGCTGCCCATTTGTGCCAGTGACGTCATTGTGCTCACTGCTAGGCGAAAGTTTCTACCTAGCATACTCTTGAGAAACATCTATGAATTGATGTGTAGCAACACCCTAAGGGTATATGTACACAATCAGGTTTGCGTGGGTATATTTTTTCTGTGCTGATTATGACCTACGCTGCGGCTTTTAAAATCCGCAGCATGTCAATTTATTTTATTTTTCCTAACAGGATTTTCTCAGTTCACTTCAATGGGGAGAGGAAAATCAGCATCAAATCCATACATAAATCCGCACCAATTGATGCAGATTGACCGCATGGATTTCCCTGCGAACATCTGCGGATTTCATTGCAGATTGTCCGCACATAAATCCTTAATGTGTGCATGTACACTTAAGCTGGTTTTACACATAGCATTTAAAGAGGCTCTGTCACTACCTCCTAACCTATGTATTAAAATACATAGGTGGATAGTGGCCTCACAATGAATTCAAATCATACCTGTAATTCCCTTGTAGATGCAGCGCTTGATGTGTAATTTGATGTTTAAAAAGTATGCAAATGAGTCTTCGGAGCACCGGAGGGCGGGCTTTTCCCTTCTGAGCACCGTATCTTCACCGCCCTCCCGGGTCCTAAGCACGCCCTCCAGTGTTTAGAAACTCCCCTATCCTTTATGATTGACACCGCTTAGACCATTCGCCGCAGCTGAACGATGTCCCAGGCATGCGCAGTAGCGCTTGCAGTGCCAAACACTGCAAGCGCTTGGATTCAACTGCGCACGCCACACTTCTTCTTGCTTGTTTTGCTGGGAGAGCAGGACCATGCCTAAACACAGTGGAGTAGTGAGACCCCTAGTGGTTATATCTTTGCTGCTTATTTTTGGGTTTAATAAAATTAAGAAGGACTACTTACAGTAGTACTATTTGTCATCTCTTTGAATTTGCCTCTTTTTTAGGGCTCAATAAAATAATTTTTTTTTTAGAAGACCAAAGGGGATTTGAACCCCAGAAGTCTACATGGGAGGCTAGTGTCTAACCGCTGAGCTATAGGTGCAGACAGATGAAGAAGTGATTTTCTTCATCTATGTCATTCAGTATATGAAAAGCACAATGAAGCTAAAAGTCATAGTGACCCTGACCGCTGACGAGTCAGTTGTCAAGGGTCACACATCACTTGAATTTCATAGCGACCCTGACCCCTGACGAGTCAGTTGTCAAGGGTCACACATCACTTGAATTTCATAGCGACCCTGAGCCCTGACGTCTGACGAGTCAGTTGTCAAGGGTCACACATGAATTTCATAGCGACCCTGACGAGTCAGTTGTCAAGGGTCACACATCACTTGAATTTGCCACTTTTCTAGGGCTCAATAAAATACCAATTTATTTTTTAAAGACCAAGATGGAAGTCGAACCCCAGAAGTCTACATGGAAGGCAAGTGTCTAACTGCTGAGCTATAAGTTTAGATATATCAAAACATGAATTTCTTCATCTATGTCATTCAGTATATGAAAAGCACAGTGAAGCTAAAAGTCATAGCGACCCTGACACCTGACGAGTCAGTTGTCAAGGGTCACACATCACTTGAATTTGCCTCTTTTCTAGGGCACAATAAAATACCAATTTATTTTTTAAAGACCAAAAGGGATTCAAACCCCAGAAGCCTACATGGAAGGCAAGTGTCTAACTGCTGAGCTATAAACTCAGCCAGATTAAGAAGTGAATTTCTTCATCTATGTCATTCAGTATATGAAAATGAAAAATGACTAAAAGTCATAGTGACTGCTGAGCTATAGGTTCAGACAGATTAAGAAGTGATTTTCTTAATCTATGTGATTCAGCATATGTAAAGTACAATGAAGCTAAAAGTCATAGTGACCCTGACACCTGAAGTCCAGGGTCAGGTGTCAGGGTCAGGTGTCAGGGTCAGGTGTTAGGTGTCAGGGTCAGGTGTCAGGGTCAGGTGTCAGGGTCAGGTGTCACACTGACATTATTTTGATAGTTGACACTGATATCTGACCATGTCCTAAAATGAACACTGTAAATAACTATGTATGAATATATCAGGGGTCAGTACAGAGATCTCTCCCATGATCTATTTATCCCTGTGACTGTGACGAGGGGGCATCCTCTGCATCTGGAGGAAAGAAGGTTTGTACACAAACATAGAAGAGGATTCTTTATGGTAAGAGCAGTAAGACTATGGAACTCTGCCTGAGGAGGTGGTGATGGCAAGTTCACTAAAAGAGTTCAAGAGGGGCCTGGATGTATTTCTAGAGTTTAATAATATTACAGACTATAGCTACTAGAGATGGGTCGTTGATCCAGGGAGTTATTCTGACTGCCTGATTGGAGTAGGAAAGGAATTCTTTTCTCCTAAAGTGGGGAAAATTGGCTTCTTCCTAACAAGGTTTTTTTTTGCCTTCCTCTGGATCAACTTGCAGGATAACGGGTTTAAACTGGATGGACAGATGTCTTTTTTCGGCCTTATAAACTATGTTACTATGTTATACTAAATGGTAAAATAACTGAGTTACAATGACATGGAAAAAGAATTTTGTAATTTTAGTGAACAGCAAACTAAGGTGTAGAAACCAGTGTCCGGCATCTGCCACCAAGGCCAGTAAGATAATGGGTTGCATCAAAAGGGACATAGATATCCGTGGTGTGAACATAGTCCTGCAACTTTACAAATCACCAGTCAGACCACACAAGGAGTACTGTGTACAGTTCTGGGCTCCTGTGAACAAGACAGACATGGCAGAGCTGGAGAGGGTTCAGAGAAGGGCAACTAAAGTAATAACTGGAATAGGTGGACTACAGTACCCTGAAAGAGTATTAAAATTAGGGTTATTCACTTTAGAAAAAAGATGACTGAAGGGAGATCTAATAACTATGTATAAATATATCAGGAGTCAGTACAGAGATCTCTCCCATCATCTGTTTATTCCAGAACTGTCATGAGGGGACATCCTCTGCGTCTAGAGTCAAGAAGGTTTGTACATAAACAAAGAAGGGGATTCTTTATGGTAATAGCAGTGAGACTATGGAACTCTCTGCCGGAGGAGGTGGTGATGGTGAATTCACTAAAAGAGTTCAAGAGGGGCCTGGATGTATTTCTGGAGTTTAACTGTCACGACAGGGAAACAAGGGATAGTGTGCCCTGTCTGAACCCCACCTCTTTCCCTGCCTACTTACAGTAGATGCCCTAGGCGACAAAACCGTAGCTTGGAGACGGTCCCTATGCTGAGTACGTGCACAGGGTAGGGAAGGGAACACAGGGAAAGACGAACACAGACAGAAACAAACACAATAGCAGAATCGTCAGCAAGCCAAGTCAAGAACAGGAGGTCACGTCAAATACCGAGGGGAATCACAAAAGCGTAGTCTAAGTCCAAAGCCAAAATCCAATATACCAATAATCCAAAAGCAAGGTCCAACACACAGCACTGATCTCAGAAGACTAATCATAGGCATCTGAGTGAGGCAGTTGCCATCTTTAAATAGCCCGCCCAGGATCATGTGATGTGGCCAGCATCACATGACCTGAGGTGGAGCAAGCTGTCCAAACAATATGTAAAGTAGCCATGTGGTGTGATCAGCACCACATGGCTAAACCCAAACAGAGAATTAACTCATGAAGTGCTGGCTGACAAGACCAGCACTTCAATTCCCTATTGCTCGTCTCTAGGAGGCGGAGAGGTCCGGCAACGTCGTGCAGAGGGAGCGCGACGCCGACCTCGCGTGACATTAACACTATTATAGGTTATAGCTACTAGAGATGAGTCGTTAATCCAGGGAGTTATTCTGATTGCCTGATGGGAGTTGGGAAGGATTTTTTTTCCTCCTAAAGTAAAGAAAATTGGATTCTACCTCACAGGGTTTTTTTTCCTTCTTCTGGATCAACTTGCAGAATAACAGGCTGAACTGGATGGACGGCCCCTTCAGACCTTCATGTTGGACGCCCATCAGACCTCAGATCAAACCCAAATAAATTGACTAACCTTTCCTGATGTGCAACCACTCTCATTTGTGTACAGCATCAGGACGTAGTGCATGCACTATGACTTGACGTTGTATGCAGTCAGGTCAGTGCAGCACGGACCTGAGACTCAGAGAAGACCAAGGAGAATGAGTAGAGCGCTAGAAGCGCTTCACTCTCCTACCTCCTGCATACTAGTGGGTGCTTCCATAATGTAGGCACTCACTCGTATTCGCTTTATAAGACGCATTGTGTCTCAGGAAGGGTAATATCTAGTAATTGGCGGTGTGCCACTGGCGAGGGGAGCCCTGTGGGTGCCTCTGGCTTAGGGGCCTGGTCACAATGGAGACTGCTGTGACCCTTATAGCTACGCCACTGATTTTGTAGTAAAATTTATAATTTAGGTGTGTAGACAGAGATAGCTGTAAGTCACTGGTAGTTGTTTGCAGGTCAGTCTTGAGTTCATACATGCAGAGGTTTAAATGTATAAATTAAAAGTTTTGCCACAGGTTTTCTGATTGGTGGGGGTCCAATCCCGCCACCCTTGCCAATCAGCTGTTTGAGGAGGCTGCAGGACTCTGGTGTCTCCCTGGGCTAGTGTCTGGTAACATAGTAACATAGTTTATAAGGCCGAAAAAAGACATCTGTCCATCCAGTTCGGCCTGTTTTCCTATAAGTTGATCCAGAGGAAGGCAAAAAAACCCCTGTGAGGTAGAAGCCAATTTTCCACACTTTAGGGAAAAAAATTCCTTCTCGACTCCAATCAGGCAATCAGAATTACTACCTGGATCAACGACCCCTCTCTCGTAACTATAACCTATAATATTATTAGCGTCCAAAAATACATCCAGGCCTCTCTTGAACTCTTTTAGTGAACTTACCATCACCACCTCCTCAGGCAGAGAGTTCCATAGTCTCACTGCTCTTACCGTAAAGAATCCTCTTCTATGTTTGTGTACAAACCTTCTTTCCTCCAGACGCAGAGGATGGCCCCTAGTCACAGTCCTGGGGATAAATAGATCATGGGAGAGATCTCTGTACTGACCTCTGATATATTTATACATAGTTATTAGATCTCCCCTCAGTCGTCTTTTTTCTAAAGTGAATAACCCTAATTTTGATAATCTTTCTGTGTACTGTAGTCCACCCATTACAGTTATTACTTTAGTTGCCCTCCTCTGAACCCTCTCCAGCTCTGCTATGTCTGCCTTGTTCACAGGAGCCCAGAACTGTACACAGTACTCCATGTGTGGTCTGACTAGTAACTTGTAAAGTGGCAGGACTATGTTCTCATCACGGGCATCTATGCCTCTTTTGATGCAACCCATTATCTTATTGGCCTTGGCAGCAGCCTTCCGACACTGGTTTCTGCAGCTTAGTTTGCTGTTCACTAAAATTCCTAGGTCCTTTTCCATGTCAGAGTTACCCAATATTTTACCATTTAGTATGTACTGGCGACTTGCATTATTCCTTCCCATATGCATAACCTTACATTTGTCAGTGTTAAACCTCATCTGCCACTTCTCTGCCCAAGCCTCCAGTCTATCCAGATCTATCTGTAGCAGTGTACTGTCCTCTTCTGTGTTAATTACTTTACACTGTTTAGTGTCATCTGCAAAAATTGATATTTTACTGTGTAAGCCTTCTACAAGATCATTAATAAATATATTGAAGAGAATAGGGCCCAATACTGACCCCTGTGGTACCCCACTAGTTACAGTGACCCAATCTGAGTATGTACCATTAATAACCACCCTCTGTTTTCTATCACTGAGCCAGTTACTTACCCACATACAGACATTTTCTCCCAGGCCAAGCATTCTCATTTTATATACTAACCTTTTATGTGGTACAGTGTCAAATGCTTTGGAGAAGTTCAGATATACGACATCCATTGATTCGCTGCGGTCCAGTCTAGAACTTACCTCCTCATAGAAACTGATTAAATTGGTTTGACATGACTGATCCCTCATGAAGCCATGCTGATATGGAGTAATTTGCTTATTTTCATTGAGGTACTCCAAGATAGCATCTCTTAGAAAACCCTCAAACAGTTTACCCACGACTGATGTTAAACTTACCGGCCTATAGTTCCCGGGGATTTATAAAATCATTATTTTGAACGGTAAATAATCTAGTCTTCTCAGTAGAAACAAAAGCTGAGTATAGCTGCCCATATCTCAGCCAATCAATTCCTGTGACCCCTTCTAATTTCAAAATTTCTTTATGTGCAAACATATTCCCATCCCTAAACAACTGACATATATACCTTAAACCTGACTTAGATAGATTCAAAAATTCACTAAGGTGTACATTCCCCCAAATTGGTGTAATCTCAAGTGAAGTGAAGATCCCTAATAATTTTCTCAAATTATCCCACACCTTAACAAGCAGGTTGGTCATGACACGCAGGCAGGGATCCCCCATCTGTGCAGCTGGCCAGACTCAAGCAGTTCAAAAATTCCTGGATATCCTGGTTCATTAACTAATGCTCTTAACACAGGGTCGGACTGCCACTCTCTTATCATCCATAGCTGTGCGGACAGATAGTAACCTTTAAAAAAAGGCACTCCAAGCCCCCCAGCAGTAATAGGGTAATAAAGATAGTCAATTTTCATTCTAACACGCTTTCTCCCCCAAATTAACTCACTTAATAGCTTGTCGATGAGAGAGAACGTACAGTTGTCAATCCAAACAGGTGCGGCCATAAACATATATAAGAATTGAGGGAGAATAATCATAATCATTTTGATAAGTGAAATCCTATCAGCCATTGATAGTGGTAGTTTTAGCCAAACTGCTATCTTAGATTTTATCTTTCTGATCAAAGGAGTGACATTGAGAGGAACAAAACCATTCAATGAAGATGACACTTTTATCCCCAAATATTCAAAAGAATCTGATCGACTCAAAACCCTTACTCCACCTGTGTTGATTAAGGTCATGTTATCTAACAATAGTATAGTCTTGTTCCAATTAATGTCTAAACCTGACATAGTGCCAAACTCCTTCACAATATGAATGAACAATATGAAAATCATCGCTGAACTTATGTTATGCTTCCACCATACTAATTCTTTTATCTTCAACCTGGGACTCATGATAATCCTGCTCTTTTATCCTTACCTCTTCCCTAAGCTATTCCTCTCTATGGGCAAAAGCCCGTTTCAGGGCAATAATCTTTTTTATTAACACACCCCTAATGAACGCCTTCATGGCGTCCCAGACATATTCCATTTTAGTGGAGCCCCTATTAATTTTCCAAATAACAGCGATCTCTTCTTTAATAGGCAAATGATCTTCAATAATGGTCAACCAATAAGGGTTGATCCGTCTTCCAATTCCATCCCCTCCACCCAAACCAAAGTCAATCTCCAACCTCACAGGAGAGTGGTCAGAGATCGACCTCAGTTCATAACACATCTTAGTCACACAGCTAACATATCGACGATTAATTAGTGCCATATCAATTCTTGACAATGAATTACCAGTCCTACTTAAGCAGGAGTAAACCTTAGCACTTCTATTTCTATTTCTCCAAATATCAACAAAACCTGTTTCCTCACAGAACTTTGCTTATGGGGAGGTGGTTTTAAACAAACCGCCTTTCCGCTCACTGCTAATATCTGTCCAGTTCTATATTCATAACGCAGTTAAAGTCACCTATTATAATAGTAGCACAACTATCCTTTTGGTGCATAAACAATAATAATTGACCCAGTATGAACGGAGAGTATGGTGGAGGAATGTACACAAATGCAAGAATGCATTTGATACCCCTTAATCTGCAAAATAAAATAAAAAATCTCCCCTCTGTATCACAGAGCTGAGATATATATATGAAATCAATATTCCGATGTATCAATACTGAAACCCCTCTAGAATAAATTGTGTGAACTGAGTGGTAGTTAACACCTACCCAGCGCTTCTTCAATAAATATATGGTACCTTTAGTTAGGTGCGTTTCCATAAAACCTACTATACCAGGGGGATGTTTATGTATCTTATTAAAAATAGCGCATCTCTTAACCCTGTCACCAATACCACGTACATTCCAAGCTAATAACTGAACCACCATACAAAACAAACAAAAAAAAAACCCTCCTTTCCTCCCCTCGCTACATCAACCCCCCCACACCCCATCCCCTCACCTGTCCCCGGCCTAACTATAACCTGGGAACTCTATAACATAGTAACATAGTTTATAAGGCCAAAAAAAGACATCTGTCCATCCAGTTCGGCCTGTTTTCCTACAAGTTGATCCAGAGGAAGACAAAAAACCCCTGTGAGGTAGAAGCCAATGTTCCTCACTTTAGGGGAAAAAATTCCTTCCCGACTCCAATCAGGCAATCAGAATTACTCCCTGGATCAATGACCCCTCTCTAGTAACTATAACCTGTAATATTATTACACTCCAGAAATACATCCAGGCCCCTCTTGAACTCTTTTAGTGAACTTACCATCACCACCTCATCAGGCAGAGAATTCCATAGTCTCACTGCTCTTACCGTAAAGAATCCTCTTCTGTGTTTGTGTACAAACCTTCTTTCCTCCAGGCGCAGAGGATGTCCCCTCGTCACAGCCACAGTCCTGTGGATAAATAGATGACATCTATGCCTCATTTGATGCAACCCATTATCTTATTGGCCTTGGCAGCAGCTGTCTAACACTGGTATCAGGACCGGCAGTCATTGCACCCGTTCTGCTGGTCCTGCCCCTGATTCTGGTGGCGAGGTGGTTGCCCGGGGTCAGGCTTCGTCCGCTATTTCGGCAGGCTCCTCCTCCAGCCGGCGGTCTCTGGCTGTGGATGCGCGTCCCAGGCAGGGGACGCGCGAGACGGTCATAGGTGCCAGGGACGTGGCTGGTGCGTACTCTCGCTCGCGGCCTGTTACTGGTCGCCGGAAAACGCGAGCAATATAGTGTTTGTTTATTTTCTGTTTGGTATCTCAGGAGTTAAGTTTTGGTTCTTGCTTTCTCCTCCCAGTCAGCTGGTTGGGTGGGGTCTGCTAGGTAATTAAGGCCCTCTGGTTTCTACCTAGCTGCCAGTGTTTGGAGTTCCTTGCTACTACCTGGTTTGCTATTTTTTGCTCTGCAGTTTTGACTCTTGATGTTCTTTGACCCTTGGCGTGTTTTTGACTACTCTTTGCTTGCTGATTTTGTTCCTGACGTACTCTCCTGGTTTTGACGCGGCTACCTGACTACCCATTTGGTTCTTGTTTGTCTGTCTTGTTTGTCTTCCCATCCCCCGCACTTTTGCTAGTGTATTTCCAGTCTTCAGGTTGTCGGCTCAGGGGTTAGCCTGAGCGGGCAATAGGCAGGGAAAGGGGTTGGGATTAAGTTTAGGGATCACTTACCCCTTATCTGTGTATCCCAGCCCTGACAACTGGTTTCTACAGCTTAGTTTGCTGTTCACTAAAATTCCTAGGTCCTTTTCCATGTCAGAGTTACCCAATGTTTTACCATTCAGTATGTACTGGTGACTTGCATTATTATTTCCCATATGCATAACCTTACATTTGTCAGTGTTAAACCTCATCTGCCACTTCTCTGCCCAAGCCTCCAGTCTATCCGGATCCATCTGTAGCAGTGTACAGTCCTCTTCTGTGTTGATTACTTTACACAGTTTAGTGTCATCTACAAAAACCTGAGCTACCCTCCAGCCCCCGCGCCAACATCCCACTTGTCCACACACGCTATCCTCCCTCTAAATTATTAACTTATTTTAGCCCTTTTGTGTCCATCCATTCCGCAACTTCCTCCGGCGTGGTAAAAATCTGGATCTTCTACTCAAATATAATCTGAAACCTGGCAGGGAATAAAAAAAGAATACTTGATATTCACCTGAGCAAGTCTTTTTTTAATTGCTACAAAATTGCGTCTTTTTTCCTGAGTGTCTCTGGAGAAATCTGGATATATAGAAATTCTGCAACCATTATATTGCAAGTCTGTTTTTTCTCTTGCTCTCCTCAAAACTCTATCCCTGTCCTTTGAACTGAGGATTTTAACAATCATGATTGGTGGAGGAGATCCTCTCTTTTAGAAGCTTGTAGCCGATGGGCCCTCTCGACCCCCAAAAAAAGAGAGAAATAGTCCTTTCCCAAACTGTCAAGTAACCATGCATGAATGAAGGACTCAGGATCATTACCTTCAGCCCCGACTGGAAGGCCAAATATCTTAATATTACAACGTCTGGATCTGTCTTCAAGATCTGTGATTTTGCCCTTTAACGCAGCCCTTTCTTCCATTAAAACTGAGACGTCACTTTTCATGGCTGGCACTTCATGTCTCAGATCTGAGACTACTGTCTCCAGCTCCAAAAAGTTTGTTCTAACTTCATTCAAGTAATGTCTAATCAGCGATATATCAGTCTTAACTGACTACATCTGTGTTGATAGATTTTCTAGGGCCTTATTGGCATGCTTAACCTGTAACAAGATTTCGCCTAGGATATTAGGATTTTCCTTATTGGCTTCTGGCCTTTCAGAAGAAAGCGCAGTTAAAGACTCCACCTGCACAACTTCCTCAAGCGCACCCTCTTCTGTTAGGTCATGGTTCATACCTTTTACATTTTCCCCCTCATTATTTTTCGGGGTGCTCCTTGTTTTAATTGTTTGCGCTTTCAAATATTTGTGTAACTCAAATTAATCAAAAACCCTTTGATTAACAATAACCCCTTTAGGGATCCTCCAATAGTATTTGAAACTAAGACATAACTTTTATTAGAATAATCATAAAATGTTCAATATTATGTTAGGGAAGAAATGAATTAAAATTATCAGTAGTTTGTCACTATAACAGAAGTGTTTGGGAGAGAGAATGTCACTAATGGCATTCTCTCTCCCAAACACTTCTGTTATAGTGACAAACTACTGATAATTTTAATTCATTTCTTCCCTAACATAATATTGAACATTTTATGATTATTCTAATAAAAGTTATGTCTTAGTTTCAAATACTATTGGAGGATCCCTAAAAGGGTTATAGTTAATCAAAGGGTTTTTGATTAATTTGAGTTACATGTTTATACCCCGAGGTTCCCTCCTAAGGGGACTTATTGTTTTGTACATAGATTTCAAATATTTGTCAATCTTAGGAGAGCCCCCTTCTGTCCTACCCCCAATGCGACTTTTAGGGGAGGATAACTCTCCAGATTTCCTGCTATTTTTGGAAGCCATTGGTTTAGGCCTCAAGAGGTTAGCCAAATTACATATATTCAAATAAGCGCCAATATAGGGGAAGCTAGGAGCTATAGCCCTGCCAATAATGATGAAACACAGTCCAATATAAAACAGTATAAGGCACGCTCCAATATAAAGCGCCGTATCCAATCCTTCTGCTCCACATACCTAACCATGCCACTTCTCCCCTTCGCTTTAATACTTACCGTATTTTTCGCCCTATAAGACACACCGGCCTATAAGACGCACCTAGGTTTTAGAGGAGGACAATAAGAAAAAATATTTTTCATTAGACCTCAGGTCAGACCAACAATCAGACTCCTAATGTTAATCAGATCTCATCTCACAGCCCCAATCAGACATCCAATGTTAATAAGACCCCAATCAGACCTCAAATCAGACCCCAATGTGAATGAACCCCAATCAGATAAGAGCCCCATGCCTCTCATGTCAGCCCCCATTACCTCTAGTGTCAGCCCCATGCCATTAATGTCAGCCCCATGCCATTAATGTCAGCCCCAATGCCTCTTTTGTCAGCCCCAATGCTTCTTTTGTCAGCCCCCATGCCTTTTATGTCAGCCCCCATGCCTTTTATGTCAGCCCCCATGCCTTTTATGCCAGCCGTCATGCATTTTATGTCAGCCCTCATACCTTTTATGTTAGCCCCCATGCCTCAGAGAATTTAAAATAAATAAAACACTTACCTGTCCTGCTCCTGGACATCACCGCTGCTCTCTGCCCGCGCTCTGTCTTCCATCTGCTGTCGGCTGTTCTGTGAACTGGCGCGCACAGCGCGAGGTCACAGAGTGCCCTCACGCTGTGCGCAGCCCTGCACAGCGACAGCCAAGCGGAGGACCAAGAAGCAATGAGTACAGTCTTCACTGCTTCCTTGTCCTCTGGTGCTAATGAGCGCTTCCATAAAGGAAAAAATGCTTCTTATAGGGCGAAAAATACGGTAAGTGGTTACCCGATGGCTTTAATTAGTTAGTTAATGTTGGTAAATATTCTTAGTGTATATGGCTCCTTCTGGCCAATTACCTTAGGTAACGACAATCACTAGGACAGTTCCAGGCACATGTCCGCAATTTTTAAAAGTTAGAGTGGCAGAGTACAAAATATGTAGATTGTTAGTAGGTTAGTGAAACAACATTGGTGGTTCAGGGTGTATAAATCTTTACTTATCCTCCAGCAGTACGACCCACGGATGTATCCAGCTCCTTTTCCAACTTCACCCCACTAAAGGGCCAAACAGTGTGCCTCTGTACCTGAGTATAAGGTCCTTCCAGCAAGAGCCATGGGGTACGTTACGTCTCGACCCCAACGCTGAAGATGTTGTAAACAGGTAGAGCGAGTCGGGCAGTCAGACGATACCAAGCAGTTAAAGGCACATAGCGCGGTGTCTGGACATCCACCGCCAGCAGCAACAGCAGGCAGGAGGTCCCTGGCTCGGATGCCGAGCCGGGACAAGCAGCGTGGGAGCGGGCGGCGGCAGCAGACGGGGCCGGAGAGGCGCGACACGCCCCCTACGTCATGACGCAACGCTACTACCTCAGCAACAGATTTTTAAAAACACCCCTTTAAATAGTTATATGAATAGGAATACACTCAATATCCAAAACCAAGTAAGATTTTTTGTCATTCATCGGCATCATTTACACTGCAATTGCTGCAAATGCATGTGTTTGCCTCATCCATAATTTCACTAGTTGTATTTACTTGAGTCCAGTCATTTACAGAAAAAGCTGACAACTGTATAGTCATTCATGCCATATTACTAGCATATACTACCCCTGCTAATAACCAGAATCATGTGACAAGGTGAATAAAATGGACCAGTTTGCACTATAAAGACAATTGCTGTGTTTTTGGCTGCATTTTTGTAGTGCATTTCTGGCTTTATTTTTTTCACACAGTGGCTCATATTTGCTAATGTGTTTGTCCCTTGAATTTGGAACAAAAAAAAAGTGGGGAAAATGTTTGCAATTTTGGCACTATTTGGAACAACAGGTTTCCACTCTTTTTTTCAGACTTGCTCAGAAAGGGGTTTGGCTTTGCAAGGGGTGGTGAGGCTTTAGGGTAAAGGGAATGGGACCTAAGACATGCCATTTTGCACCACAATTCTGTCATAAAATTTTGTAAAATCAAAGTAAGCCAACCAATTGTTGCTATACAGTTAAGCCCCTTTCACATGAGCAAGTTTTCCGTATGTGTGCAATGCCTGAATTGAACGCATTGCATCTGGACTGAATCCTGACCTATTTATCTCTGCGTTATATGAAAATCGCAACACATCTATATTATGTGTTTTTCACGCAGCCCTGGTCCCATAGAAGTGAATGGGGCATTCATGAAAAATGCATTGCACTCCAGTCTAGATGAAAAGTGTTTTTCACTAATGGATACTAGGAAATGTAAATTTTAATTCTTTAATTTTTGTTTTTTTTATGCGAGTAAAAAACGCATCAAAACTGAGCGTAAAAAATAACACCACTGGACGCAATCGCAGACAAAACTGACTGCACATGCATGCAAAAACCATCAGTTTTTCCTGAACAGATCCAGACACAATCCGTATCATTTGTGTGAAGGAGGCCATAAGGCCCTATGAGACCACATGATTTGTGGGCCAATTATCGGGAACAAGCGTTCATAGGAATGCTTGTATTCCTGCACTACATTTATCATTCAGCCTGAGCCACTGTGATAAATCTGTTGCAGGCCCAGACAGCCTGCCTACATTAATGCAATCCGTAGGATTAGTAAATCTGGGCTAGTGTGCCACATTTTCTTCTTCACGCCAAAAGCTCCAGTATGCTGGATTTTTGGAAAGAAGTAAAACGGTATAAAACCACCTAGTAAAAACACCAGGATTAAAACAAATGCTTGTGTTTCTTCCATTTCATAGTGCCCATAGACCTTCAGCTAACATCTGGAGCTGGCATTTTTTAAGCAAAAAATGCAGGGCAAAAAATGTGACAAAACCCACAAACATACAGAAAAATGATTATATGTGAAACTACCCTTAGGGCGCATGTACACGAACATGTGTGCCCTGTGCCTTTATGTGCCCTGCATAAAGCGGTTCTGCTATATACGGGCATCGGTCCTGTTCACTCTGTATCACGGGGATGAGAACATAGTCCTGCCACTTTACAAATCACTAGTCAGACCACACATGGAGTACTGTGTACAGTTCTGGGCTCCTGTGAACAAGGCAGACATAGCAGAGCTGGAGAGGGTTCAGAGGAGGGCAACTAAAGTAATAACTGGAATGGGTGGACTACAGTACCCAGAAAGATTATCAAAATTAGGGTTATTTACTTTAGAAAAAAGACGACTGAGGGGAGATCTAATAACCATGTATAAATATATCAGGGGTAAGTACAGAGATCTCTCCCATCATCTATTTATTCCCAGGACTGTGACTGGGACGAGGGGACATCCTCTGCGTCTGGAGGAAAGAAGGTTTGTACACAAACATAGAAGAGGATTCTTTATGGTAAGAGCAGTGAGACTATGAAACTCTCTGCCTGAGGAGGTGGTGATGGTAAGTTCACTAAAAGAGTTCAAGAGGGGCCTGGATGTATTTCTGGAGTGTAATAATATTACAGGTCATAGTTACTAGAGAGGGGTCGTTGATCCAGGTAGTTATTCTGATTGCCTGAATAGTGTCGGGAAGGAATTTTTTCCCCAAAAGTCGGAAAAATTGGCCTCTACCTAACAGGCCGAACTGGATGGACCGTTGTCTTTTTTTGGCCTTATAAACCATGTTACTATGGATGCGGACTTGAATGGGTCCGCAATCTGCAAGATACAGTGCAGAAGCACAGATTGGATGCCCATGGAAGCACTACGAAGGGCTTCCATGGGATTTAAGTCTGTGCCTCTACACTGCAAAAAAAATAGAACATGTCCTATATTTTTACCATGCATACCATCTACTGCAGATCGTGGACCCATTCAAGTGAATGGGTCCGCATCAATGAACAGTGTGTACACGAACGGTGCCTGTGCATTGCAGACTGCGATGGTGGGTCACAGCACGGCGGAAAAATGCATATAAAACATATACATCTGCAATATTTCTCTTAATAATATAAAAATGAATTTCTGTCTGTCTGTCTGTTCTCTATGCGCGACCAAACTACTGGACCGATTTTCACCAAATTCGGCACACAGGTACATCAGGTGTCCGGGAAGGTTTTAGACCAGGTCTCATCTCTCTAGGACGTACCGTTCCCGAGATATTCCCAAAATATGATCTCCATTAGCCAACATTACAACTGGGAGCTTTGGTTTTAAACTCCAACTGCCATTCTCTGCAAAGACACACAGGGAGGGCAGGTTTCCATAACAACCAGGTAATTATCAGCAGCTGAGGATCTCATCCATTTCTATTCACTGACACTGTTAAAGGTATTCCGGTTACCATAAATATAACTTATGTTTTTTTCTATTACTACAGTTCAGTAGTAATAAAAGATGTTTTCCTCAACTGCTGCCTATTGCGTGGGCTCATAAATAAGCATGGTATTGACCTTTAATTCAGGCCACCCTAAAAGAAGTACTTAAAACCCCCGCCCCAGGTCTCACTAAGCCACACCCCCAACTCTGTCAGGCCACACCCCCTTTCACTCCGCAGCCAACAGAGATTGAAAAAATAAAGGTAAAAATCAACTTCTGTCAGCTGCAGGGATGGGTGGGAGGTTGACTTTCTTTCTGCAACGACACACAGAAACATTAAATGAACTAGATTAAATACACCCATGTGAAGCGTCTTGCTAATCCACGCCCCCGACTCTGTCAGGTTACACCCCCTCCCACTCCGCAGCCAATGGGGATTGAAAAAATAAAGGTAAAAATAAACTTCTGTTTGCTGCAGGGGTGGGAGGGTGAATTTCTCTCTGCAACGATAAAAGATAAAATAGACTAATTATAGACTACAACTGTTCGAATCGTCTTGCTAAGTCACGCCCCCAACTCTGTCAGACCACGCCCCCTCTCACTCTGCAGCCATTCTGCAACGACACACAGAAACATTAAATGAAATAGATTAAATCACCTATGCGAAGCGCTTTGTTAAGCCACGCCCCAACTGTGTCAGGCCACGCCCCCTCATACTCCGCAGCCAACAGGGATTGAAAAAATGAAGGGAAAAATAAACTTCTGTCAGCTGCAGGGGTGGGAGGGTGAATTTCTCTCTGCAATGACACACAAAATTTTAGATGAAATAGACTAATTTCAGACTACAACCGTTCGAAGCATCTTGATAATCCACACCCCCAACTCTGCCAGGCCATGCCCCCTCCCACTCCGTAGGCAACGGGGATTGAAAAAAATCAGCTGCAGGGGTGGGAGGGTGAATTTGTCTCTGCAATGACACACAAAAATCGTAGATGAAATTGACTAATTTTAGACTACGACCATTCAGTACTAATAAAAGATGTTTTTTTACACTGCTAACCATTGCAGGTCCCCATAAATTACCATGTCATCGACCTGTAATTCATGCCACTCTGACCCAGGCCCCAGATCTCGCGAAACCACGCTCCGACTCTGTCAGGCGACGCCCCCTCCCACTCCGCAGCCAACGGGGATTGAAAAAATGAAGGTAAAAATCAACTTCTGTCAGCTGCAGGGGCGGGAGGGAGGTTGGATTTCTTTCTGCAACAACATACAGAAACATTAAATGAAATAGATTAAATATACCCGTGCAAAGCAATGTTTTCTTCCACTGTTACCCATGGCGTGTCCTCATAAATTACCATGGCATCGACCTGTAATTCTGGCCACCATCAAAAGAAGGACTTAAAACCCTGCCCTAGGTCTTTCAATGTCACGCCCCCGACTCAGTCAGGCCATGACCCTCCCACTCCGCAGCCAATGGAGATTGAACAATTGAAGGTAAAAATCAACATCTGTCAGCTGCAGGGATGGGAGGGAGGATGACTTTCTCTCTGCAACGACACACAGAAACATTAAATGAAATAGATTAAATATACCCGCGCAAAGCAATGTTTTCTTCCACTGCTACCCATTGTGTTTCTTCAAATTACCATGGCATTAACCTATAATTCAGGCCACCCTGAAATGAAGGACTTAACCCCCCCCGTGTCCCATTAAACCACACCCCCTCCCACTCCGCAGCCAATAGGGATTGAAAAAATGAAGGTAAAAATCACCTCCTGTCAGCTGCATTGACTTTCTCTCTGCAATGACACACAGAAACATTAAATGAAATAGATGGGTCTTTCTGCTAGTATACTATAAACTATACATAAGGTGCAGAATCACAAACAATTGATATGCTGCTGATTAAAAAAAATGCATAGCTGATCAATTTCTCTGCATACAAATAATGCAATGTGTACATGAGATTTGGCAAATCTCATTCACTTTGCTGGTACTGTATTAGGCCTCATGCACACGACCGTATGTATTTTGCGGTCCACAAAAAACAGATCTGCAAAAAATACGGATGACGTCCGTGTGCATTCCGTATTTGTAGAACGGAAGCTGGCCCCTAATAGAGCAGTACTATCCTTGTCCGTAATGAGGACAATAATAGGACATGTTCTATTTTTTTGTGGAACGGAAATACAGACATACGGAAACGGAATGCACACGGAGTAACTTCCATTTTTTTTGGCGGACCCATTGAAATGAATGGTTCCGCATACAGACCGCAAAAAAATGAAACGGACACAGAAAGAAAATATGTTTGTTTGCATTAGCCCGTATGCTGCAGTTTTTCTTGTGAAAGATACATAATTTATGGGAATAAAAGGTTAAGGAACAAGAAAAAAACAATGTGGCTAAATAGCACTGTAAAGAAAGCAATAAATGACAAAAAGAAAGCATTCAAATCACTAAAACAGGAGGGGAGCGAGGACGCATTGAAAAACTATAAGGAAAAAATAGAATATGTAAAAGATAAATAAAAGCAGCCAAACTAGAGACTGAGAGATTAATTGCCAAAGAGAGTAAAACTAACCCTAAAATGTTATTCAATTATACAAATGGTAAAAAGTATAAATCTGAAGGTGTCGGCCCCTTACAGAGTAATGAGGGGGGAGTGAGCGATGAGGAGAAAGCAAAGCTACTAAATATTTTTTTCTCCACTGTCTGGAAAATACACTGTCAGATGAAATGCAGAATGTAAAAGTAAATTCTCCATTAAAAGTGCCCTGTCTGACCCAGGAAGAAGTACAGTGGCGTCTTAATAAGATTAAAATTGAAACAATCGCCAGGACCGAATGGCATACACCCCCATATCCTAATAGAATTATGTAATGTCATAGCCAGACCCTTATTTCTGATATATAAGGACTCTACACTGATCTGTCATGTCAAACTAATTTAATCACTTTCTATGAGGAGATAAGTTCTAAACTTGACCGTGGCAAATCAATGAATATCATATATCTGGACTTCTCCAAAGCATTTGATACTATACCGCATAAAAGGTTAGTATATAAAATGAGAATGTTTGGCCTGGAAGAAAATGCATGTGGGTAAGTAACTGGCTCAGTGATAGAAAACAGAGGGTGGTTATTAACGGCACACACTCAGATTGGGTCACCATCACTAATGGGGTACCACAGGGATCAGTATTGGGCCCTATTCTCTTTAATATATTTATTAATGATCTTGTAGAACACTTGCACAGTAAAATATCAATTTTTGCAGATGACACTAAAGTGTGTAAAGTAATTAACACAGAAGAGGACAGCATACTGCTACAGATGGATCTGGGTAGATTGGAGGCTTGGGCAGAGAATTGGCAGATGAGGTTTAACACTGACAAATGTAAGGTTATGCACATAGGAAGGAATAATGCAAGTCACCAGTACATACTAATTGGTAAAACATTGGGTAACACTGACATGGAAAAGGACTTAGGAATTTAATTGAACAGCAAACTAAGCTGTAGAAACCAGTGTCAGGCAGCTGCTGCCAAGGCCAATAAGATAATGGGTTGTATCAAAAGGGGCATTGATGAGAACATAGTCCTGCCACTTTACAAATCACTAGTCAGACCACACATGCAATACTGTGTGCTATGTTACTAACATGAAGAAAATGCTGTTTTTTATTGCAAGGTGATTTTACATTGAACAGTCTTTTGCAGCATTTCTTTATGCTAGATCTCACCCCAATATGAGCCTGGTGGAATATCTGGCCAATGCAGCTTTACTGAACAGTAACAGATGATTGGCAGGTACTAGGGATGCCAGCCCAATGGTGATCAGCTTATTGTTAGCTTTTGGTTAAAAAAGGACATCATTATCTGTTCTTAGTACTGCCCTTCTTTGAAATATTTAAGAAAAGTGCTGTAAAACTGCTGAATAAAATGTAAATTGGTCAGAATTTGAATTGATATTTCAGTCCTTAATCCTAAATTGCAATTATTCTAAATCCTAATGGGGTAATTTATAAAATTGGTGTAAAGTAGAATTGGCTTAGTTACGCATAACAACCAATCACAATACGCCTTTTATTTTTGACAGCTCCTTTGAGAAATGAAAAGCGGAATATGATTGGTTGCTATGGGCAACTAAGCTAGTTTTACTTTACACCAGTTTGATAAATGACCCCTTAAATGTATACTCACTGACAAAAAATGCACCAAAAAGGAGTTGTTGCAATCAAATGAACCTTGTGAATGTGTGACTGTAATGATTATATATGTTAGTGATTAAAATATTAGAGTGAAAGGATAAGTTTATTGAGGAAAACCATAGGGGATTTGTTAGTCTCCCTCGTATCACTACTAGGGGTGACGGACTGTCATGCAATGGCTCCCCAGATCATCACGCCAGAAATTGGGGCCATGTGTCGATCCACAGCAAAGGCAGGTTTGAAGCCCTCACCACAAGTCCTCGGTCACGTACCAGACCAGCCCACCACGTAACGTAACAAGGGTTGCCCAAGCTCTTCAGGCAGATTCACCTCACACCTTCACGCACTGTTATGCCCTGGGCCGGGCCATAACTCAAGCATAAATTGCCACCTGAAGCCAGCAAGCACACCCATGCAATAACACTGAACTTTTGCTGCCACCACCTGTCCATTATAAGGTCGACAATACACCCCATTCTCTGGTTAGGTTTTCCCACTTGCTAGCCAGAGGAGCCAGGGTTTCTGCAGTCCCCTTCCTAAAGTGTCATTATCGGAACGTACGATAATGCACATGTGAAGATTCGTCAAATCATCACTAAATACTGGGGGATTCTCTGCGCAGTACCGGATCTGCAAGACGCCATTGGATCCTACGCACAGATCACATACAGGAAGGGACGTAGTCTAAGAGATAGGCTGGTAAACAGCCATTATTGACCTCTGGAAAAACCCGATAGCTGGCTATCAAGACTCCCTATAGGCACGTTCAAATGTGGCAAATGTCTGACTTGTGGACAAATTAGTACCACAAAAAAATTCAGATGTTCCTATATGGGGGATGAATACACTATCCGGGATTTTATTAACTGTCAAACAACAGGAGTAGTTTATCTAGCTCAATGCACCTGCCCCTTATACTACATCGGAACAACTAAAATAGAGTTTAGGCATTGCATAAGGGATCACTATAATGATATTTCCAATAATAAGGACACATTGGTGGCTAGACACATAAATCAAACGCATAGTGGCGATACTTCATGCATTAAATTTATTGGAATCCAACACATCCCACAACCCTAACGAGTTGGCGACTGGGACAATATCATCCTGAGAACAGAAACCAGATGGATCTATAGGTTGAGGACGGTCACTCCAAATGGACTAAATGAATACTTGTCTTACAAACAATTTTTATGACCATGTTGAGTTGCCCAAAATTATATTCTGTTGCCATCATGACAGACTTGGTATAGACCCTGGTAGGGACAAAGAATGCACTATATAAGATGGCAAAAAATAAATACAATAACATAGTAACATAGTTTATAAGGCCGAAAAAAAGACATCTGTCCATCCAGTTCGGCCTGTTTTCCCACAAGTTGATCCAGAGGAAGGGAAAAAAAATCCTGTGAGGTAGAAGCCAATTTTCCCCACTTTAGGGAAAAAAATTCCCGACTCCAATCAGGCAATCAGAATTACTCTCTGGATCAACGACCCATCTCTAGTAACTATAACCTGTAATATTAGTACCCTCCAAAAATACATACAGGCCTCTCTTTTAGTGAACTTACCATCACCACCTCCTCAGGCAGAGAGTTCCATAGTCTCACTGCTCTTACCGTAAAGAATCCTCTTCTATGTTTGTGTACAAACCTTCTTTCCTCCAGACGCAGAGGATGTCCCCTCGTCACAGTAACAGTCCTGGGGATAAATAGATCATGGAAGAGATCTCTGTACTGACCCCTGATATATTTATACATAGTTATTAGATCTCCCCTCATTCGTCTTTTTTCTAAAGTGAATAACCCTAATTTTGATAATCTTTCTGGGTACTGTAGTCCACCCATTCTCGTTATTACTTTGGTTGCCCTCCTCTGAACCCTCTCCAGCTCTGCTATGTCTGCTTTGTTCACAGGAGCCCAGAACTGTATACAGTACTCCATGTGTGGTCTGACTAGTGATTTGTAAAGTGGCAAGACTATGTTCTCATCATGGGCATCTATGCCTCTTTTGATGCAACCCATTGTCTTATTGGCTTTGGCAGCAGCTGTCTGACACTGGTTTCTACAGCTTAGGCTACTTTCACACTTGCGTTTGCAGGATCCGTTTGTGAGATCTGTCCAGGCTCTCACAAACGGATCCGTCATGATAATACAAACGTCTGCATCCATTCTGAACGGATCCGTTTGTATTATCTTTTACATAGCCAAGACGGATCCGTCATGAACTCCATTGAAAGTCAATGGGGGACGGATCAGTTTTCTGTTGTGTCAGACAAAACGGATCCGTCCTCATTGACTTTCATTGTGAGTCATGATGGATCCGTTTGGATCAGTTTCCGTCAAGCGCACACCAAAACGCTGCAGGCAGCGTTTTAGAGTCCGCCTCCAAAACGGAATGGAGACTGAACTGAAGCAAACTGATGCTTTCTGAACGGATCCTTTTCCATTCAGAATGCATTAGGGAAAAACTGATCAGTTTAGGACCGTTTGTGAGACCCTATGACGGATCTCACAAACGGATCCTGCAAACGCAAGTGTGAAAGTAGCCTTAGTTTGCTGTTCACTAAAATTCCGAGGTCCTTTTCCATGTCAGTGTTACCCAATGTTTTACCATTTAGTATGTACTAGTGACTTGCATTATTCCTTCCCATATGCATAACCTTACATTTTTCAGTGTTAAACCTCATCTGCCACTTCTCTGCCCAAGGCTCCAGTCTATCCAGATCCATCTGTAGCAGTGTACTGTCCTCTTCTGTGTTAATTACTTTACACAGTTTAGTGTCATCTACAAAAATTGATATTTTACTGTGCAAGCCTTCTACAAGATCATTAATAAATATATTGAAGAGAATAGGGCCCAATACTGACACCTGTGGTACCCCACTAGTGAGAGTAACCCAATCTGAGTGTGTGCCGTTAATAACCACCCTCTGTTTTCTATCACTGAGCCAGTTACTTACCCACATACAGACATTTTCTCCCAGTCCAAGCAATCTCAATTTATATACTAACCTTTTATGTGGTACCGTGTCAAATGCTTTGGAGAAGTCCAGATATACGACATCCATTGTTTCGCCGTGGTCAAGTCTAGAACTTACCTCCTCATAGAAACTGATTAAATTGGTTTGACATGACAGATCCTTCATGAAGCCTTGCTGATATGGAGTTATTTGCTTATTTTCATTGAGGTACTCCAAGATAGCATCTCTTAGAAAACCTTCAAACAGGTTACCCATGACAGATGTTAAACTTACCGGCCTATAGTTTCCGGGCTCTGTTTTTGGACCCTTTTTGAATATTGGCACCACATTTGCTATATGCCATCCTGTGGAACACTCCGTCAGTATAGAGTCCTTAAATATCAGAAATAAGGGTCTGGTGATGACATTACTTAATTCTCTTTGGATACGGGGATGTATGCCATCCGGTCCTGGCGATTTGTCTATTTTAATCTTTTTAAAAGGCCACTGTACTTCTTCCTGGGTCAGACAGGGCACATTTAATGGGGAATTTACTTTTATATTCTGCATTTCATCTGACAGTTTAATTTCCTCAGTGAATACAGTGGAAAAAAATATATTTAGTAGCTTTGCTTTCTCCTCATAGCTCTCTCTCCAACTCCCCCCTCATCACTCTGTAAGGGGCCGACACCTTCAGGTTTATACTTTTTACCATATTTTTCGCCCCATAAGTCGCATTTTTTCCTCATCTGCCACTTCTCTGCCCAAGCCTCCAGTCTATCCAGATCCATCTGTAGCAGTGTACTGTCCTCTTCTGTGTTAATTACTTTACACAGTTTAGTGTCATCTACAAAAATTTATATTTTACTGTGCAAGCCTTCTACAAGATCATTAATAAATATATTGAAGAGAATAGGGCCCAATACTGACACCTGTGGTACCCCACTAGTGAGAGTAACCCAATCTGAGTGTGTGCCGTTAATAACCACCCTCTGTTTTCTATCACTGTGCCAGTTACTTACCCACATACAGACATTTTCTCCCAGTCCAAGCATTCTCATTTTATATACTAACCTTTTATGTTGTACCATGTCAAATGCTTTGGAGAAGTCCAGATATACAACATCCATTGATTCTTACCTTCTCATAGAAACTGATTAAATTGGTTTGACATGACCGATCCCTCATGAAGCCATGCTGATATGGATTTATTTGCTTATTTTCATTGAGGTACTCCAAGATAGCATCTCTTAGAAAACGCTTGCTCTTGACTAAGTCTGCTCCTGAGACAAGTGACTGAGCTAAGTGACCTGTAGAGTTATACGAGATTGTTGTTTGTGTAGAGAGTGATTTGTGTTTGTAGAAAGATTATGTAAAGCTAAAATCTGTTTTGTTTGGTGTAGCATACATTAGCAAATAGAATCAGAACAGACACAAGTTTAAACAGCATTTTTTTTTCTCTAGTCTGCTGATTGCCTGTGGGTGTGGTTAATTAATCTCAGGTGTATAAAAGTATCAGTTGGACTCAGACTGAGATTTGCTCTTGACTGAGTCTGCTCCTGAGACAAGTGACTGAGCTAAGTGACCTGTAGAGTTATAAGAGATTGTTGTTTGTGTAGAGAGTGATTTGTGTTTGTAGAAAGATTATGTATAGCTAAAATCTGTTTTGTTTGGTGTAGCATACATTAGCAAATAGAATCAGAACAGACACAAGTTTAAACTGCTTTTTTTTTTCTCTAGTCTGCTGATTGCCTGTGGGTGTGGTTAATTAATCTCAGGTGTATAAAAGTATCAGTTGGACTCAGACTGAGCCTTGCTCTTGACTGAGTCTGCTCCTGAGACAAGTGACTGAGCTAAGTGACCTATAGAGTTATAAGAGATTGTTGTTTGTGTAGAGAGTGATTTGTGTTTGTAGAAAGATTATATATTGCTAAAATCTGTTTTGTTTGGTGTAGCATACATTAGCAAATAGAATCAGAACAGACACAAGTTTAAACAGCATTTTTTTTCTCTAGTCTGCTGATTGCCTGTGGGTGTGGTTAATTAATCTCAGGTGTATAAAAGTATCAGTTGGACTCAGACTGAGCCTTGCTCTTGACTGAGTCTGCTCCTGAGACAAGTGACTGAGCTAAGTGACCTATAGAGTTATAAGAGATTGTTGTTTGTGTAGAGAGTGATTTGTGTTTGTAGAAAGATTATATATAGCTAAAATCTGTTTTGTTTGGTGTAGCATACATTAGCAAATAGAATCAGAACAGACACAAGTTTAAACAGCATTTTTTTTCTCTAGTCTGCTGATTGCCTGTGGGTGTGGTTAATTAATCTCAGGTGTATAAAAGTATCAGTTGGACTCAGACTGAGCCTTGCTCTTGACTGAGTCTGCTCCTGAGACAAGTGACTGAGCTAAGTGACCTGTAGAGTTATAAGAGATTGTTGTTTGTGTAGAGAGTGATTTGTGTTTGTAGAAAGATTATATATAGCTAAAATCTGTTTTGTTTGGTGTAGCATACATTAGCAAATAGAATCAGAACAGACACAAGTTTAAACAGCATTTTTTTTTCTCTAGTCTGCTGATTGCCTGTGGGTGTGGTTAATTAATCTCAGGTGTATAAAAGTATCAGTTGGACTCAGACTGAGCCTTGCTCTTGACTGAGTCTGCTCCTGAGACAAGTGACTGAGCTAAGTGACCTGTAGATTATAAGAGTT
>ONZH01026908.1:0-12264 GCA_900303285.1 Rhinella marina
CAGCAATTTTTCTAATGTAGCTGTATCAGTGAAAGCAAAAGACTGTATTTGATTACGTGACGTACAGTATGGGTCACCTGGACAGAAAATACGGATTGTGGTTTGTGGTGAGTGGACATCTGAACTGTGACACACAGAATGGTTCCACACTGCTGTATGAAATGGATTTCTATCACTGAGATAAAACAATTAAAAAAAAGGGTTATATATGGCGATAGTAGTGGCACTACTAGTGCCAGCCAGCCCAGCCAGGAGACAAAAAAAAATGTCTTGTAGCCCTTAGAAGGGCTGTTGGGTTCTTTTGAGTTCACTCCTGCCTAACAGAGAACCAAATCCAGGCCCTAACAATCTCCCTGAAACACAGCAGCTCTGTCCCTAACGCCATCCAGACAGCTTCTGAGCCAAGCACCGCGGGCAGTCACTAGTATATTCCAGGTCACCTGATCAGGCCAGCCAACCCCTGCTATTGACATGTAAGGGCCCCACGTGATGTTGGGTGTACCGCAGAGTCTCCTGGCTTGTGATTGGCTGAGTTTATAGGCGCCAAAAATTCAAAATGCGGGAGATGCCATTTCCTCGAGCATGGCGAGATACTCGTCCGAGCAGCGAGCACTTACGAGTACCGTAACACTCGAACGAGCACCAAGCTCGGACGTGCATGCTCGCTCATCTCTAGTTGTGACCATGGCGGCCATTTTGAAGGCGGCCATTTGGGATCCAACTTTAGTTTTTTCAATGGGAAGAGGGTCATGTGACACATCAAACTTATTGAGAATTTCACAAGAAAAAAAATGGTGTGCTTGGTTTTAACATAACTTTATTCTTTCATGAGTTATTTACAAGTCTCTGACCACTTATAAAATGTGTTCAATGTGCTGCCCATTGTGTTGGATTGTCAATGCAACTCTCTTCTCCCACTCTTAACACACTGATAGCAACACCGCAGAAGAAATGCTAGCACAGGCTTCCAGTATTTGTAGTTTCAGGTGTTGCACATCTCGTATCTTCACAGCATAGACAATTGCCTTCAGATGACCCCAAAGATAAAAGTCTAAGGGGGCAGATCGGGAGACCTTCGGCGCCATTCAACTGCTACATGATGATGTGTTTCCCTCTTTATGCACTGAAGCTGGCAAGTTCCCGGAGTTTTTCCAGCAAGATGGTGCACCACCACATTATGGGTGTCAGGTCTGAGCATTCCTAGATGAACAGTTTCCTGGAAAGTGGATTGGTCATCGTGGGCCAGTTGAATGGCCCCCAAGGTCTCCCGATCTGACCCCCTTAGACTTTTATCTTTGGGGTCATTTACCCAGCACACAGGGCCAGTAGAAGGAGACGAACACTGGACTGTCAATCAAGACTGACAGGGCATAGAATGAGGTGGGAATACGGAGCCTCAAGGAGCAGGAGCAACGCCCCCCTGCTCCTGGATGCTAATTTGCTAATGTCAGCAAGTTTAATACAGATAATTCTGGTGACAGAAACCCTTTAAGTATTACGGTATGTTATTTTCCGATATAACCATTTTATAACGGAAAATGATAAAGTGAAGTTTGGGTTCCTGTTGACTTCAGTGGGGTTCGGGTTCAAGTTCAGGTCAAGTTTGCGTCCTAATCCAGAACTTTAAGAGGAAGTTCGGCCTAATCTGGCGAAACCGAACTTCCATGGGTTCGCTCATCACTAGCTGACAACTGTAGAAGCTCTGGGATGCCATAATAAATGAAAGCCTGAGAAATGAGCTCATTTGACCCAGAGAAGCGAGCCCCTTTTAGCTTTTGCAACACTTTTTTCTGACAACCATTCATTTAGGTTTGTCTGAACAAGATGTCGGAAGGCTTATTTTTCGGGGGATGAGTTGCCATAATCATTAGTTTTATTTTGGTGTACAAATGACTTTTTGGTCACTTTTTATTTTGCTTTTTGGGAAACAGTATAAAGAAAAGGCAGTAATTTATTGCTTTTTGGATTTTGTTATTGGGGCATACACTGTGTGAGAAACATGATGTTATTGTTATTGTACATGTCAGTACAATTACAGAGATACCAACTTTTTTTTTTTAGGTTTTACCAGTTATACACAAACCAATTTAGTAAAAAAAAAAATCATATTTTCTGAAAGCCATATTTTTTTTTCTGGTAATGGTCTTGCATAAGAGTGAATTTTCCCAAAAAGATTTGATCCAAATTTTTTTGAGACGAATCACGTAGAAAATAGCTATTTCCTGGCTGCTGAGAGCCTGTATATTTGTGTAGAACACTGTGCATTGCATAAGCATGCATAGGTAGTCTGCAGTGGTAGTGAAACAGTACTGTGAGTCAGTATGACATGCAAATGATGGGCGTCGCTCTTAGAATCACTTCATACTTCACTTATTTGGTAAATTATGGGGCCAAAACTGACCAAATAATTCAGGTCAATGTTAACGCCAGGTATAAAGAACTGTGCAGTGGCCCAAGATTCTACTATAGAGTGGTAAGGGTGGCAACAGAATGAGGAGTCAACACAGTGGCCCAGTCACAGAGTGGCGGGGGTGGCAAAAGCATGAGGAGTCAACACAGTGGCCCAGTCATAGAGTGGTGAGGTGACAACAGCATGAGGAGTCAACACAGTGGCCCAGTCACAGAGTGGTGAGGGTGGGAATTGAGTGAGGAATTGCATGAGGAGTAAACATAGCGGCCCAGTCACTGAATGGTGAGGGTGGGAATCGCATGAGGAATCATGGGCCATGCTGATGTCCTCTGGTGGCTTCAGGGGCGTAGCAATAGGGGAAGCAGGGGAAGCGGCTGCTTTGGGGCCCAGACTCACAAGGGGCCCCCTCAGGAGGAATACTAAAAGATTTTATTGTCAGGCCCCCCTCAACAGTATTATACAATGACATTATATACAGTATATACGTGTAGAAAACGGACGGAGCAGCTGCTGGGCCTCGTCTGAGAGAGCAGTTTTGACCAGCCACAGGAGTGGGGGATGCGTGAGTTGGGAGTAGCGAAAAAGTTGCTGAGGGGGGCCCCCGTCTAAAATTTGCTGTGGGGCCCAGTCAGTTGTAGTTACGCCACTGGGTGGCTTGATAAAAAAATTCCCACACCGCCGAGTATGGCATTCTCCCCCCACCACTTCACGCTGATTGCCTGATATTGCTGCCTCCGTAAACCCGTTCACCTCTATTTCTTTCCAGACAGGTAGGCTCCTGCGTAGCAGGCAGTCTACCCTGAACATGTTTGGCTACACCTGCTACCACCGTGCTGACTCACGGCCACGCTATCCCTCTCCTGGCTAAGCTGCTGTCTCATGCGCAAGCTGCCACCCTCTTCTCCTGATTATTATGAAGCCCCTTTTTCACCTGGCTCCCACATGCGATTGGCTATATCATCATCATCCACTATTGTCTGCATAACACTGATGTCACCCTCACCAGTCTCAGAGCCACATGCCTGACCGCTCACAACACCAGCTCCCATGCAACTCTTATCTTCATTACTTTCCCACCTACCGGAGGAAGCTGTGGATCTCTCCTCCTCACCTGTCTGTCGGACACACTGTACTGTAACTTTAACTGCAAGGTTAAAAGCAATAGTGTCAGGCCTCAGTTTCACACCAACTCCTGAACTACTGATTGACACATGAAATTAAGTATAAAAGCATTTGAACACCCTAAAAAGTGTGTAGTATCACACCACAATTTTGCAAGAACTCCGCAACTACTGATTGACAGATCAAATTAAGTGTAAAAGATTTTGACAACCCTGAAAGTGTGTAAAGAAGTATTCTGCTTCAGCGAATGGTGGCCTCGGCAGCTTACCCTTTTCAGGTTATCTGTTCTTGGCCTTTATGGTGTGATCACCTCTAATATACTTTTTTTTTAAAGCCCAAAGAGCGTGCTTTCTTCACCGGTGCAGCATACCAGACCGCAGTTTCATCTCAGAAGCAAGGATGAATGGAAACACTTATATATAAACTAAATACACCTCAAAACTGCATCAGATTGCAATTTTACCTCAGAATCAAGGAAGAATGGATGTACTTATATATCAACTAAATACACTCTAAAACTGGTTGTAATAAAATGCAATTTCACACCAGAATCAAAGAGGAATAGATGTACTTATGTAGAAAATAAAACACCCCAAAAGTGTTTGTATCAGATTACAATTCCACCCTAGAATCAAGGATGAATGGATGTACATATATATCAAATAATACACCCCAAAACTGCTTGTAACAGAATACAATATCACCCCAGAATTAAAGATGAATGGATGTATTTATATTGGAAACAAATACACCCCAAAACTGGTTGTAACAGACTGTAGTTTCACCCCAGAATCAAGGAGGAATGGATGTACTTATATACCAACTAAATACACTCCAAAACTGGTTGTATCAGACCGCAGTTTCACCCCAATAACAGAAGCAAGGATTACTGGAATTAACGATGCATAAAATAATGCAAACAATCAAAAATCAGTAATATTAGAGCACTTAGAGCATCCCCAATTAGTGCAGCAAGGTGTAATAGAATAGCTCCTATTACCCAGGCTTTACACTCTCCTATTGGTCCCTGCTCTCTCCCTACAGTGTGGATAATGCATCCTTCTCATTTCCCTACACTATAAATAATCTTTCCCTGAACTGCTCAATAATTTTCTTTTTATGAATAAAGGCTTCACTGTAAAATGGCGGAGACCAAGCAGGCTGACACTTTTTATTGGGCTGTGACATCACAAGTGCTGACTAGCTGCTGATTGGCTAGCTGGTTATTGATTGAGCATACCTAAATAGTTTTTTCAGAAGAAAAATCACTTTGTGCCTTCAGAGGCAAACAGAATTACTGTGGAGAACTTTTGCACCTACTGTATATATGAGGACTATTACAGCTGTGTGCATGATGCCAAACCCTGTAGTTTACATGCTTATAATGAAAAATTAAAGAGGACCTTAAAGGGGTTGTCCGAGTTATAAAAAAAAATATAGCACTGTAAATCTGATGGGCAGCAATATATAACTGTTTAGCAAGTTTTCGGCAAAAAATATCTATAATTCCTAATTTCCCTGGTACTCTTCTGGCTCTTTGTTTACCTTCAATAACAACAATCTCTGCCCCTTCCCCCTCTCTACAAAGGGAGTGAATATAAGTGCTTACCTGAGTGACATGTCTGCCTGCTAGGATACTCAGCAGCATGTTGTATGTGTAGGACTACAAGTCCCAGCTGTACAATGACACTGCTGATACAGTACACAAAGGAACTTCCCCCTTCCTTTCTTGTGCAATATTCTGCAGAACTCCTCTGTCAGCTCGAGTGCCCAACATTTGTCTCCTGACTGCCTGCTGAAGGGGTTATTGTTTTATCTGAAAGAATCCAGGGAGAGAGCAGCCGGCAGCTCAGCCAGTGCAGAGGGGCGTGGCCAGTACAGTTATGTCTCGTGTACAGACTCTTATCTGCTTGTGCAGGAAACATCAGTACAATATTGCTGACCTATCCTCAATTTTATCAATATGTGAATGGTGAGGGGTCTACCCCCATTGATTAAGTGTTTGAAGATTTTACAGCGCTACAGTGAGTGCTGGGGCCTCTGCCTAGGACAATGACATCACATTCATCCGTTACATGGCATTTGTGCAGCTTAGTCCCATTCTAAGTGAATTGTCCTGGGCTGGAATACCAAGCACAGCCACTATACAATGTACAGCACTGTACATGGTAAACTATAAGGTGGTTGCAACACTCATCAGAACACTGTGGCCTCTTCTAACAGCTAATGCCAGAGTTAGGACACCCACCAATCTGATAGTGATAAACTATCCTGATGATAGATCACCAGTATTCTACCCCTTTAACTGGTTAAGGACCCTGGACGAGAATGCTCATCCTAAATAGCGGGTACTTAGGGCCCCAGGACGAGCATTCTCGTCCTGGGGTCCTTCCTTCCCCCTATTTGCGGTGCCCCCATTAGGAGCAGGGATCTGGCTGTTACTGACAGCTGGATCCCTGCTGCATCCACCAGCATCGGTGATGACTCCGATGCCGGTGGATTTACCCCTCATATGCCGCAGTCAGCGCAGACAGCTGCATATGGGAGGTTTGCGCTCCCTCACCTCCTCCATCAGCCAACCAATGGTTGCCATGGCAACCTCAAGCCTCTCGGAGGCCTTGGGGTCTGGCAGCTATGGAGGCCTATGAGGTCCAGCACCCAGGCTGGGTCTCATAGGCACACTATCACTGTATTACAGTGTGTAATACACTTCAATGCAGTACAATTCAGATGTATTGTGCTGCATTGAAACAGGGATTAGACCTAAGTATAGTGGGACATAAGTATAAAGTTAAAAAAAGTAAAATAAAAGTGTTTTTAACAATAAAAAATAAAGTTTCAATTAAAAAAAGCCATTTTCCCATAAAAAGTGGCATATAAAATTGTAAAAAATAGAAAAATAAAATAAAAAACAGACATATTAGGTATCGTCGCGTGCGTAATAACCTGCTCTATAAAAATATCACATGATCCAACCCGTTTGGTCAACATTGTAAAAAAAAAAAAAACTTTGTGCTAAAAAAAGCTATTTTTTGTCACCTTTCATCTCAAAAAGTGTAATACCAAGCGATTAAAAACTAATATCTACCCGAAAATAATAGCAATCAAACTATCATCTCATACCGCAAAAAATGAGACCCTACTTAAGACAATCGGGCAAAAAATAAAAAAGATATGGCTCTCAGAAAATGGAGACATAAAAACATCATTTTTTTTTGTTTCAAAAATAATTTTATTGTTTAAAACCAATAAATATAAAAAAAGACATATTAGGTATTGCCGCGTCTGTAACAACCTGCTCTATAAAAATATCACATGAGCTCACCCGTCCGGTGAACTCCATAAAAGAAAATAAAATAAAAACTGAGCCAAAAAAAGCCATTTTTTATCACCTTACAGAACAAGACCCTACTTAAGACAATCGGGCAAAAAATAAAAAAGATATGGCTCTCAGAAAATGGAGACATAAAAACATCATTTTTTTGTTTAAAAAATTATTTTATTGTTTAAAACCAAAATATATTTTAAAAAACAGACATGTTAGGTATCGCCACGTCCTTAACAACCTTCTCTATAAAAATATCACATAAGCTATACCGTCCGGTGAACACTGTAAAAAACTAAAATAAAAACTGTGCCAAAAATATATTTTCTGTCACCATGTAACATAGTAACATAGTAACATAGTTTGTAAGGCCAAAAAAAGACATCTGTCCATCCAGTTCAGCCTGTTTTCCTACAAGTTGATCCAGAAGAAGGCAAAAAAAACCCTGTGAGGTAGAAGCCAATTTTCCTCACTTTAGGGGGAAAAATTCCTTCCCGACTCCAGTCAGGCAATCAGAATAACTCCCTGGATCAACGGCCCCTCTCTAGTAACTATAACCTGTAATATTATTACCGTCCAGAAATACATCCAGGCCCTTCTTGAACTCTTTTAGTGAACTTACCATCACCACCTCCTCAGGCAGAGAGTTCCATAGTCTCACTGCTCTTACCATAAAGAATCCTCTTCTATGTTTATGTACAAACCTTTTTTCCTCCAGACGCAGAGGATGTCCCCTCGTCACAGTCACAGTCCTCGGGATAAATAGATGATGGGAGAGATCTCTGTACTGACCCCTGATATATTTATACATAGTTATTAGATCTCCCCTCAGTCGTCTTTTTTCTAAAGTGAATAACCCTAATTTTGATAATCTTTCTGGGTACTGTAGTCCACTCATTCCAGTTATTACTTTAGTTGCCCTCCTCTGAACCCTCTCCAGCTCTGCTATGTCTGCCTTGTTCACAGGAGCCCAGAACTGTACACAGTACTCCATATGTGGTCTGACTAGTGATTTGTAAAGTGGCAGGACTATGTTCTCATCACGGCCATCTATGCCCCTTTTGATGCAACCCATTATCTTATTGGCCTTGGCAGCAGCTGTCTGGCACTGGCTTCTACAACTTAGTTTGCTGTTCACTAAAATTCCTAGGTCCTTTTCCATGTCAGGGTCATGCTTTACCATTTAGTATGTACTGGTGACTTGCATTATTCCTTCCCATATGCATAACCTTACATTTGTCAGTGTTAAACCTCATCTGCCACTTTTCTGACCAAGCCTCCAGTCTATCCAGATCCTGCTGCAGCAGTGCACTGTCCTCCTCTGTGTTAATTACTTTACACAGTTTAGTGTCATCTGCAAAAATTGATATTTTACTATGCAAACCTTGTACAAGATCATTAATAAAAATATTGAAGAGAATAGGACCCAATACAGACCCCTTTGGTACCCCACTAGTGACAGTGACCCAATCTGAGTATCTACCGTTAATAACTAGAGATGAGCGAGTAGTGAAATATTTGAAAGTTCGAAATTCGATTCGAATAGACCGCGAAATTCGACTATTCGACCGAATATCGAATCCCATTAAAGTCTATGGGAAAAAAATGCTCGCCACTTGGAAATCTCAATTCGACCACTTGGAGGTCACCAAGTCCACCCTGAAACCTCAGAAAAGGATGCCAACACTGCTGGAATGCAACTGGGACAGCAGGGGAAGCATGTCTGGGTGCATATAACACGCCCAAGTCGCACTATTACGCCACTATCACAGCCTCTCAACAATACACTCCAAAGACAATGTAACCTCTCTGTAAAGTAAGACCATACAAGGAAACCTTCTTTCCTCTACATTGCCATGGACCCCAAGCCAAACTAGACAAAAAAGAAGATAAAATTCTGCACCCCTTAAAATCACATTGCCTATGACAACCACAGATGGCATAGGCAAGGGGGAAAGCAATCAAGCCATCACTATTTTTCCCTCTGTGCCATCCCTGCCTTGCCCAGGCACATGTCCCAAAACATCATCCACGCCCGAGTAACTCGGTTACTGCAAAAGGCCATTTGACCACCAACACTTTGGTTTGAGGCCGGGGATGCTACATCTCCCTGACAGCACACTGGGTGAATGTTGTGGAGGCGGGGACGGGCAAAGCTGCTACCCCCAGCCAAGTTTTGGGCCTTGGTTCTGTCTGGATTTCCGCAACCCTTACAGACAGCTCGGCAAACCCCTCCTTCTCCTTCTAGATTTGTAAAATCTGTCTACCACCCAGTCAAGTCCACAAAGTCCAGTCTCGTCGATAGCCTGCAGAAACTGCAGGGACCTCACTCTGACCCTCCTTCCTCCCACCCTGCCCAATGTTATCAACCCAGTGTTCCCACCCATGCAAGAATCGCAGGAGCTATCTGAGGATTTTGTTTGTTCTGATGCCCAAACACTGGAGCAAGCTCCATCTCTAGCTGATGGTGGTGTGGAACGGGCACTAAAGTGTAAAATGATTAGGGACGATGATGAGACACAGTTGCCAGCAAGGGAGGCTGTTGGAGCAAAGTGAGGCAGTGTAAGAGGAGGTGGTTGAGTATGACGAAGTCAGTGACCCGACCAGGCCCAGTGTCATGTCTAGCAGGTAAAGCAGTGGGGATGTTGAGGGATGCGTAGGACCGCAAAAGGCAGGAAGAGGCCGTGGGCTGGCCAGAGGCTCATGGAGAAGGCAGGCTAGAGCCTGCAGGGCCGCATCTCTTCCCTATAACAGGCCCCCACACAAAGCTCTCCCATCGAGGGCTCTTAGGTCCTTGTTGTGAAAATATTTTAATGAGTGCGCAAAGTTAGCTTGAGGTGAGCCCTCGAAAAAATTATATGGAGGCCCAAGAGGTGAGCCCTCGAAAAAATTAAGTGGAGGCCAAAGAGGTGAGACTTCTTAAAAATTGTATTAAGGCCCAAGAGGTGAGACATAATAAAAATTGTTTGTAGGCCCAAGAGGTGAGACCTCTTAAAAATTGTTTGTAGGCCCAAGAGGTGAGCCATAAATATTTTTTTTTTTTTTTTACGGAGCAATTCTACGGCGGTTAAGGAGGAGGAGGAGGAGGTGGAGGAGGAAATGGCACTTCATACAGATGGCACTTCACTTTTGGCTGCTTTCCACTGTTGGAGAAGCAAAGTCCGGGTCAATCTACTTGCTGTTCATTTTGATTAGCGTCAGCCTGTCGGCACTGTCGGTTGACAGGCGGCTGCGCTTATCGGTTATAATGCCCCCGGCTGCGCTGAACACCCTTTCTGATAGCACGCTGGCGGCAGGGCAGGCAAAATTGTTTGTAGGCCCAAGAGGTGAGCCATGAGAAAAATTGTTTGTAGGCCCAAGAGGTGAGACCTCTTAAAAATTATGTGGAGGCCAAAGAGGTGAGACCTCTTAAAAATTGTTTGTAGGCCCAAGAGGTGAGCCATGAGAAAAATTATTTGTAGGCCCAAGAGGTGAGACCTCTTAAAAATTATGTGGAGGCCAAAGAGGTGAGACGTCTTAAAAATTGTTTGTAGGCCCAAGAGGTGAGACCTCTTAACAATTGTATTAAGGCCCAAGAGGTGAGCCATAATAAAAATTGTTTGTAGGCCCAAGAGGTGAGACCTCTTAAAAATTGTTTGTAGGCCCAAGAGGTGAGCCATGAGAAAAATTGTTTGTAGGCCCAAGAGGTGAGACCTCTTAAAAATTATGTGGAGGCCAAAGAGGTGAGACATCTTAAAAATTGTTTGTAGGCCCAAGAGGTGAGACCTCTTAACAATTGTATTAAGGCCCAAGAGGTGAGCCATAATAAAAATTGTTTGTAGGCCCAAGAGGTGAGACCTCTTAAAAATTGTTTGTAGGCCCAAGAGGTGAGCCATAAATATATATATATTTTTTTTTACGGAGCAATTCTATGGCGGTTAAGGAGGAGGAGGTGGAGGAGGAAATGGCACTTCATACAGATGGCACTTCACTTTTGGCTGCTTTCCACTGTTGGAGAAGCAAAGTCCGGGTCAATCCACTTGCTGTTCATTTTGATTAGCGTCAGCCTGTCGGCACTGTCGGTTGACAGGCGGCTGCGCTTATCGGTTATAATGCCCCCGGCTGCGCTGAACACCCTTTCTGATAGCACGCTGGCGGCAGGGCAGGCAAGCACCTCCAAGGCGTACAGGGACAGTTCCAGCCACGTGTCCAACTTGGAGACCCAGTAAGTGTAGGACGCCGAGGGATCGGGGAGGACAGGGGTACGGTCTGCCAGGTACTCCCGCAACATCCGCCGATACTTGTCCCTCCTGCTGATAGCGGGCCCCGCAGTGATGGAAGTTGCACGAGGGGGTGCCATGAACGTGTCCCACACCTTGGAGAGTGTTCCCCTGGTGGCTGTGGGCCTGATGGATGTTGTGGAACTCTGGGAGACCCTCTCCTCTCTGCCGCCAGCGATGGTGGGTGGGAAAATCTCCATCATGTTCTGCACGAGTTCCTTCTGGTATTCCAGCAATCGATTCGTCCTCTCCTCTACCGGAATAAAAGAGGAGACGTTATCTTTATACCGGGGGTCCAGGAGTGCGAAGACCCAGTACAGTTTGTTCTCCACTATCCGGACAACACGTGTGTCCCGGGAAAAGCAGCCCCAGCATGAAGTCAGCCATGTGTGCCAGACTCTGAATAGGCATGACGTCACTGCCCCCACCAGAAGGATCACTTGCCATTTCCTCCTCTTCCTCTTCCGCCTCCTCTCCGCCCCATCCGCGCTGAACCAATGGGACGCACACAGCCTGACTGCTAGCCTCGCCGCCAGCATCCTCCTCCTCTTCCACAGCCACCTCCACGTCGTCCTCCTCCTCATCCTCCTCCTGCAACTGCCACCGAGAAGCAGACAAAAGTGTGGTCTGACTGTGTAGCTCCGTTGCGTCTCCTCCTACCCCCGTCTCCTCTGCGTGCAATGCGTTCTCCCTTATTGCGATGAGCGATTCTTTAATGACGCATAGGAGCGGGATGGTTACGCTCACTATAGCGTCCTCGCTGCTGACCTTCTTGGTGGACTCCTCAAAGATACGCAGTACATCGCATATGTCTGCCATCCATGGCCACTCGTGGTTGGCAAACTGAGGGAGCTGAGTTGGAGGCACGCGTGGATTCATAATCTGGTACTCCATCAATGCTCTCTGCTGCTCACACACCCTGGCCAACATGGAATAGGTGGAATTCCAGCGAGTCGGCAGGTCGCACAACAGCCGATGTTCAGGCAAATGGAGGCGTTGCTGGAGTTTTTTTAAGCTAGCAGCAGCTACAGTTGACTTCCGAAAGTGAGCGCACAAGCGCCGCACTTTCACCAGTAGCTCTGCCAGGTTGGGGTAAGTCTTTAGAAATTTTTGGACTACCAGATTAAAACGTGGGCCAGGCATGGTAC
>ONZH01026909.1:0-12666 GCA_900303285.1 Rhinella marina
GGGAGAGAGGGCCTGTAGGTGGGGGGAAGGAGGTTTTGCTGGAAGAGCCACAGGAGTGCCCCTGGGCTAGCGTGTGTGGTGGTGACAACAGCCAGAATGGATTTGGGAAAACTGTTGCTTCAACCCGTATGGTATCGATTCTTCTCAGTTTAATACCGTATACGTCCCCTATCTTGGACCCTATATTTAATGGATTTTTCGAACACGGAAAACGGAAAAAGAGCTTGCTCTGGCCAGGGGAGTGTCTTTCCCACTGCAGCTAAGGGGACGTGTCCATGCTCTGACCTATCACAGGTCAGGAGGCAATTAAAGAAGAAACAAAAACATCAGTAAATATCTAATACGTCCCCTATCCAGGTAAATAGTATGGAGAGAGGGCCTGTAGGTGGGGGAAGGAGGTTTCGCTGGAAGAGCCAGAGGAGTGCCCCCTGGGCTAGCGTGTTGTGGTGGTGACAACAGCCAGAATGGATTAGCAAAACTGTTGCATCAACCGGTATTGGTATCGATTCTTCTCAGTTTAATACCGTATACGTCCCCCTATCTTGGGACCTCATATTTCATGGATTTTTCGACCACGGAAAACGAGCTTGCTCTGGCCAGGGAGTGTCTTTCCCACTGCAGCTAAGGGGACGTGTCCATGCTCTGCCTATCACAGGTCAGGAGGCAATTAAAAGAAGAAAAACAAAAAACATCAGTACAATATCTAATACGTCCCCTATCCGGGTAAATTGTTTGGAGAGAGGGCCTGTAGGTGGTGGAAGGAGGTTTCGCTGGAAGAGCCAGAGGAGTGCTCCCTGGGCTAGCGTGTGTGGTGGTGACAACAGCCGGATGGAGTTAGAATGACGACAACGAGGACCCCAACTTAAAAATTTAGCATCAACCGGTACAGTCGTAAATTATGAGATTGATCAAGTGTGGCATGACTTTTTAGAGGGAGATTGCATGTGGTCACGTACTCCCTGGAACCTGTAGTCACCCCTTCTCTGAGGTGCTAGCCCCAGAACATTCTGCTGCCCCAATTCGCAGGACCTTTTGCAGTCTCCGTGTGCTGACAGTGGGGATTTACCAGTGTTGTCTGAGGAGGAGGTGGTGGACAATGCGAGCAGACCAGGTGTCGGGGGGTGAGGTAGTTGTATGGGAAGCAAGTTACAGTGGGGGACTCCTTGGGGGGGACTTTCTCATGATGGGACAGATTCAACTTGGGTGGATCAGGCACAGGAACAGATGAATTTTTTGGGGGGGGTTTTATTTAACTTTTATTTAGCAAAAATAACCACAGAGGATATTTATTCCGTTATCTTCTCTGGGCGCAGTTCTGGTGTTGGGGTTCGTCACTTTGATGGCGAGCTGTGCCGGCTCTTCTCCACATGGTCTGTAGGTTTCTTAGATGGAGACTTTGTCGGCGATTTCAGTACAGAAGGACTTGTTGCTCATCAACAGAACCTCGACCTCCTTGACATTGTGGACAAGGAATTTGCGGGTGGACCAGGAATTTGCGGAACCCTGTGGGCAGCATGTGTTTGGTCTTCTACTTGGCTACCGTATCCAATGTTGGGCATTAGATAAGCAAGTAATATATTTTTCACACCTATCCCAAAAATAAAATGTATGCAGTTTGCGCAAATAAAACTGGAAACTGGAATGGAGAGAGGGCCTGTAGGTGGACTCCGGAAAAATTGTTTGGGAGAGAGGGCCTGTAGGTGGAACTCCGGAAAAATTGTTTGGAGAGAGGGCCTGTAGGTGGACCTCCGGAAAAATTGTTTGAAGAGAGGGCCTGTAGGGGGACCTTCCGGAAAACATTTTTTGGAGAGAGGGCCTGTAGGTGGACCTCTGGAAAAACTGTTTGAATAGAGGGCCTATAGGGGGCCCTCCTGAAAAATTGTTTGAAGAGAGGGCCTGTAGGTGGACCCTCTGGAAAAATTGTTTGAATAGAGGGCCTGTAGGGGCCCTCCTGAAAAATTGTGCTAAAAGAGTGCCAGTTGGACCTCTAAAAATGGCGTTTTTTGGGTCAGCGTTAGGCAAAGACGATATGGGAGGAGGAGTAGGAGGAGGAGTAGAAAGAGGAATCGGATACATAAGTTATGTTAATCTTTAGCTGCTTTCCCCCGGAGATTTGAATTCCGGTGAAATCCATGCTTTGTTCATTTTAATAAGCGTCAGTCTGTCAGCGCTGTCAGTTGACAGGCATGTACGCTTATCGGTGATGACGCCACCAGCTGCACTGAATACCCGCTCTGACAGCACGCTAGCGGCAGGGCAGGCCAGCACCTCCAAGGCGTACAGCGCCAGTTCAGGCCACGTGTCCAGCTTTGAAACCCAGTAGTTGTATGGAGCAGAGTGATCGCTACGGACGTTGGTATGGTCAGCTAGGTACTCCCTCACCATCTTTCTGTACAGCTCCCCCCTACTCTGCCTAGACTGGGACAGGTGACAGTGTCTTGCTGGGGTGACATAAAAGTGGCAAAGGCCTTGGAGAGCGTTCCGCTGCCAGTGCTGGACAAGCTGCCTGCTCGCCTCCTCTTGGCCCACAGAACCATGCCCTCTGCCGCTAGCGGCGTCAGATGGGAAGAATTGTTTCAGCTTGTGCACCAGGGCCTGTTGATATCTATTCACTCTCATACTCCTTTCCCAGGGATGAGAGTGGAAAGGTTCTGCTTGTACCATGGGTCCAGGAGAGTGAACACCCAGTAATCGGTGTTTTGAAAAATTCTTCTAACGCGAGGGTCACGGGATAGGCAGCCTAACATGAAGTCTGCCATGTGCGCCAGAGTCCCAACACGCAAGAATTCCCTCTCCTCACTGGCCTGACTCTCCATTTCTCCTCCTCCTCCTCCTCCAAGTCCTCCTCTTCAGCCCATACACGCTCAAGAGTTAAGGACTGAGCACTGGTACCCTCTACTGTCTCGCCGACATTCTCCTCCTCTTCCTCCTCATTCTCATCCCCCTCCTCCGATACGCGCTGAGAAACAGACCGGAGGTGCTCTGGCTATCAAGCGACGTATCTTCCTCCACCGTCTCTTGTGACAAGCGCAAAGCATCCGACTTGATGCTGAGCAGTGAGTTTTTCAACAGGCAAAGCAGCGGGATGGTGAGGCTGATAATGGCGGCATCGCCGCTGACCATCTGTGTTGACTCCTCAAAGTTGCTCAACACCTGGCAGATATCAGACATCCACGTCCACTCCTCATTGTAGACTTGAGGAATCTGAGAGACCTGACTACCAGTTCTGGTGGAAGATGACATCTGGCAGTCTACAATCGCTCTGCGCTGCTGGTAAACTCTGGATAACATGTTTAATGTGGAATTCCATCTCGTGGGCACGTCGCACAACAGTCGGTGAGCGGGCAGTTGTAGGCGGCGCTGCGCTGCCCTGAGAGTGGCAGCATCTGTGGTCGACTTGCGGAAATGCGCACAGATGCGGCGCACCTTGGTGAGCAAATCAGACAGATTGGGGTATGTCTTGAGGAACCGCTGAACTATTAGATTGAACGCGTGGGCCAGGCATGGCACATGTGTCAGTCTGCCGAGTTGCAGAGCCGCCACCAGGTTACGCCCGTTGTCACACACAACCATGCCTTGCTTGAGGTTCAGCGGTGCCAGCCACACATCGGTCTGCGCCGTGATGCCCTGTAACAGCTCTTGGGCGGTGTGCCTTTTGTCACCTAAGCTCAGCAGTTTGAAGCACCGCCTGCTGGCGCTTACCCACGGCACTGCTGCTGCGCCTAGAGCTAACCGACTGAAGGCGCCGTGCCCACGGATGGTAATTCGGTGGAGGAGGGGGTCAGAGGAGGAGGAGGCATAGTACATCTGAGAGACCGTGACCGAGGTAGGCCCCGCAATCCTCGGTGTGGGCAGTACATGAGCGGCCCCAGGGTCATTCTCGGTCCCAGCCTCCACAAAGTTAACCCAATGTGCCGTCAGTGAGATATAGTGTCCCTGCCCGGCAGCACTTGTCCACGTGTCCGTGGTTAGGTGGACCTTCTCAGAAACAGCGTTGGTCAGGGCACGGATGATGTTCTGTGACACGTGCTGGCGTAGGGCTGGGACGGCACATCGGGAAAAATAGTGAAGGCTGGGGACGGAATACCGAGGGGCAGCCACCGCCATGAGATTTCGAAAGGCCTCGGTCTCTACCAGCCTATAGGGCAGCATCTCCAGGCTAAGCAATTTGGAGATGTGGACGTTGAGGGCTTGGGCATGTGGGTGGGTGGAACTGTATTTCCTCTTGCGCTCCAGCGTCTGCTGTAAAGACAGCTGAACGCTGCGCTGGGACACGTTGGTGGACACTGTGGAGGATCGTGGAGGCGAAGGTGTGGTTTTCCGGCGGGAGGCGCTCGTGCCGGGGTCCTGGGCAGGGGGTTGACTAGCAGAGGCAGCGAGTGACGCAGGGGGTTGAATAGCAGAGGCAGCGAGTGACACAGGGGAAGGAGCAGTGGTGTGACCCGCAGAAGGTGGTGAACAGCCTTGGTTCCATTGAGTGGGGTGTTTAGCACTCATATGCCTGCGCATGCTGGTGGTGGTTAGGCTAGTAGTGGTGGCACCCCTGCTGATCCTGGTGTGGCACAGGTTGCACACCACAGTCCGTCGGTCATCCTCACTTTCTTTAAAGAACCTGCAGACTTGCGAACATCTAGGCCTCGCCACGGGAGCTTCACTACGTGAAACAGTTGCTGCTGATGCACCAGCTCTGGCCCTGCTTCTCCCTCTGGCCACACCACTGCCTCTTACAACCTGTTCTGGTGCAGCACTCGCCTCCGCCTCAGAAGCACTGTCTTCACTCGGCATATCAACCCAGCTTGGGTCAGTCACCTCGTCATCCTCCGATTCCTCAGTCTGCTCACCCCTCGGAATTCCTCCCCTAACAACAACTTCACCAGGGGGAGACACCTCTTTACAAACTTCTTCCACTAAGTCAACATTGTCATCATCATCATCACCCACAGACTGCAACAGTTGGAAAATTTGGCATCGGGAACGAGGTCAGCAGCAACCTGAGAAGTGGTTTGTGACTCTGGGAAGGGTCCAGAAAACAGTTCCTGAGAGTATGCCGGATCGCATTCCAAATTTTCCTGGGAGGGGGCAGACTGGGGGGGGAAGGAGGTTGAGGTGGAGGAGCCATAGGAGTGCTCCCTTGGGTAACGTGGGTGGACTGCGTGGAAGACTGACTGGTGGACAAATTACTTGAAGCATTGTCCGCAATCCACGACATCAGCTGTTCGCACTGTTGTGGTTTCAACAGTCCTCTACCACGTGTCCCTGTAAGTTGAGACATGAAGCTAGGGAGTGTAGCTCTGCGGCGTTCCACAGCTCCCTCATCAGCAGGTACTGTCTCACCCTGCCCAGGACCACGGGTCTGCCCCCTGCAGTAATTGAATGCCCATGCCCACGCCCTCGTCCCTTATCCCTGGGGTTCAACTATTTTTGTATATAAGTGTATGATATAAAAAAAAAAAAATTAAACGGGCCTGGTGTACTGAAACCCACAAACTTGTTCAGTCTGGTAGAATTAAGTGACGTACAGAAAGCGTCACCTGGACAGATTATACGGATTGGAGCGAGTGTGCTGAACTGTGACACACAGAAAGGTTACATGCAGCTGAGTAAAATGGATTTGTGTCACTGAGCTAAAACTAATTTGTTTTTAAATTTTGTTTTTTTGGGAACGTGACGTGCAGGAACTATCGTAGAACTGACTGACACCCTGTTAACGGTGGCTATTTAGACTGCGACCCAGACAAATGTTGCACAGAGAGTTTTCTGGATCAAGCTGTAGATGTTATTGGTAGCAAATGACTTGGTTGTATTCTGTGACGTACAGAAAGTGTCACCTGGACAGTATATATGGATTGGAGTGAGTGTGCTGAACTGTGACACACAGAATGGTTCCACACTGCTGTGTGCAATGGATTTGTATCACTGAGATAGAACAATAAAAAAAAAAAAAACAGGGTTAGATATGGCGATAGCTGCACTACTAGTGCCAGCCAGCCAAGCCAGGAGACAAAAAAAAAAATTCTTCTAGCACTTAGAAGGGCTGTTGGGTTCTTTGTGGGTGATTCCTGCCTAACAGAGAACTAAATGAAGGCCCTAACACTGTCCCTGAAAGGCAGCAGCTCTATCCCTAACGACATCCAGACGGCATCTGAGCCGAGCACCGTGGCCAGTCACTAGTATATTCCAGGGTCACCTGATCAGGCCAGCCAACCCCTGCTATCGACATGTAAGGGCCCCACGTGATGCTGGGTGTACCGCAGAGTCTCCTGGCTTGCGATTGGCTGTGTTTATAGGCGCCTAAAAAGCACGATGCGGAAGTTGCCATTTCCTCGAGTATGGCGAGATACTCGTCCAAGCAGCGAGCACTTACGAGTACCCTAATACTCGAACGAGCACCAAGCTCGGACGAGTATGCTCGCTCATCTCTAATTATAAAACCTAGATCCTTCCATTTCATCTCATTTTACAAAAACATTACATAAAATCCATAATTTTCTCTTAAATACCACCCCATTATTTGTTATTCACAAAGTGTGGTTCCTCCATTTACAATTTAACCGCTCACATCCCTGTCAGTATCAGCGATCTCTGAAAATTAACATATTCACGCTCTGCTATATTACTCTTACAGTAACATAGTAACATAGTTTATAAGGCCAAAAAAAGACATCTGTCCATCCAGTTCGGCCTGTTTTCCTATAAGTTGATCCAGAGGAAGGCAAAAAAAACCCTGTAAGGTAGAAGCCAGTTTTCCCGACTCCAATCAGGCAATCAGAATTACTCCCTGGATCAACGACCCCTCTCTAGCAACTATAACCTGCAATATTATTACCCTCCAAAAATACATCCAGGCCTCTCTTGAACTCTTTTAGTGAACTTACCATCACCACCTCCTCAGGCAGAGAGTTCCATAGTCTCACTGCTCTTACCGTAAAGAATCCTCTTCTATGTTTATGTATAAACCTTCTTTCCTCCAGACGCAGAGGATGGCCCCTCGTCACAGTCACAGTCCTGGGGATAAATAGATCATGGTAGAGATCTCTGTACTGACCTCTGATATATTTATACATAGTTATTAGATCTCCCCTCAGTCGTCTTTTTTCTAAAGTGAATAACCCTAATTTTGATAATCTTTCTGGGTACTGTAGTCCGTTTTTTCTTGGATCAGTTCCCCCAACACGGGGTCATTTTTGAGGGCCAACCAATTTTTAGCTATATCGCTTTTAATCAGACCAGCTTTACTGCTGTATTGTGTAATAAAAGCTAGTCTGAAATCTCTCTCTTTCATCTGGATATTTTTCTTTTCAAGTTTTTCTTTTCCTTTAATTCCTTCTCCTTCTTTAGTTACATCTGTAATATGTTTGTCCAAAGCCCATTTTTTATAACGCTTCTCTAAAAACCTCTGCTCTTTCAATGTACTTTGTTCCTCATAGTCTTGTAAATTAGTGCAGTTACGGTAGACCCTTTTAAATTAACACTTTGGGATATTTTTTAGCCATGGTCCATCATGACAACTTGTGATCCCTATATATGCAATAACATCTGTAGGTTTAAAATAAGTTTTAGTTTTTAGTGTTTCTCCTTCTGCAAAAATAGTTAAATCTAAAAAAATACACCGAATCATGGCTAATAGTTCCGTTGAAATGCAAATTCCATTCGTTCCAGTTCAATTGTTTTAAAAATTCTTTTAATCCCCAAAAAATCTCCTCTCCAAATAAGCAAGCAGTCATCAATGTATCTTTTCCAAAATAGTAAATTTCCATCCTTATTGTCTGTGTGTAATATTGAATCTATAAATTCCTCTTCCCAAGCTACCATATATAAATTGGCGAAACCGGGGGCACGGTGCACTGTAAATAAAAAAAACATCAAACCAAAAATAATTATGTGACAAACAAAAATCCAAACATTCAATAAAAAATTTCCTCTCATTGGGTCACATTTCTGGGTCCCACTTAAGGCATGTTCTACCACACTAATACATTTTTCTTTGGGGATTACTGTATATAGGGACGTAACGTCCACTGTTGCAAGGAATATATTCTCAGTATAGGTGCCAAAGTTTTTTAAAAGTCTTGTTACATCTCCTATATCTTTCAGGTATGACAGGGTATTAACCACATATTTTTGGAGATAAAAATCCACATATTCAGACATGTGGCTAGTTGGTGGCGGAGAGTTAGGTGTTTAGCTGCGTAACCATGAGATCCGAAGTACGTAAGATTGAGGCTTCATTCATAAAGATCAAAAACAGTGGTGATTGGTAGAACTATACCACGTGATCACGAGAATCTAGGTGTATGTGATCACTGTTCCATTCATAAAAAAAAATGCTAGTCTGTATTATCTAATATTGACTGAAAGTAGGGATATCACTCCTTGATTTTAGTGAGGGCGAGTATTATAGGGGATTATTTGGTGAGGTTTTGGAACTATTGTAAGAGTAACATAGCAGAGCGTGTTACTTTATTGTAAGAGTAACATAGCAGAGGTCGCTGATACTGACAGCGATGTGAGGGGTTAAATTGTAAATGGAGGAACCACACTTTGTGAATAACAAATAATGGGGTGGTATTTAAGAGAAAATTATGGATTTTATGTAATGTTTTTGTAAAATGAGATGAAATGGAAGGATCCATGTTTTATAATATGTTATTTTAGAATCTTTTAACCCCTTCACGCCCAGCGCCGTAATAGTACGGCGCTGCGTGAAGGGGCTTGATGCCCGGCGCCGTAGTACTACGATGGTGCGATCACCCGGCCCGCGGGCCTAATCGCTGCGGGACCCGGGTGTGATGGCTGCACTGCCCGGCAGGCAGCCATGTCAGGTAAGGGCAGGGGGCGGTATTTCCGTCCCCCTGCAGCTCCCGTGGCTGTGATTGACCAGACCAGGCATCCCCAAACTGCGGCCCTCCAGCTGTTGTAAAACTACAACTCCCACCATGCCCTGCTGTAGGCTGATAGCTGTAGGCCGTCCGGGCATGCTGGGAGTTGTAGTTTTGCAACATCTGGAGGGCCGCAGTTTGGGGATGCCTGGACCAGACCATCGCAGCTCCAGAAAGTTACCGGAGCTGCAGGGGTCATCTCAAGGTGCTGAACAAGTCAGCACCTGTCCGTCCAGGGGTCAGGCACCCCAGGAACCTTCCTGCATGCAGCCATTCTAGCTGGTGACTGCATGCAGAGAGGTTCTGTCCTTTTCTGTGCTGCTGTTGGCTTGCTGGGACTTGTGGTGCACCACCACTGCAACCTGCCTTTTTCCTGCTGAAAAGAAGAAAAAAGGAAGAAAAGAAGAAGAACAAAAGAAGAAGAACAAAAGAAGAAGAAGTAGTTACAGATCCCTAAAACCAACCCTACGTCCCTGTCCCCTCCCGCCCCCCCCTTTTTTTTTTTTTTTTACAGACACCACTTGGTCCGTGTGTTTTTTGCCTTTAAAAAAATTTTTTTTAACAATTTTCCAGCTCCGCACCGTTTTTTCTGCGTGCGAGCTGTGACCGCCCAGGGCTTTTCAGTGCATACTTGCCTGATCAGCACCTGGGGATCATTTGTTATGATTTTATTTTCTTTTTTTTGTCCAAAAAGCCAGAAAGCACAGTTAGGGTTTTATCTCTTAATAATATAAAAATGAGTTTCTGTCTGTCTGTTCTCTATGCGCGACCAAACTACTGGACCGATTTTCACCAAATTCGGCACACAGATACATCAGGTGTCCGGGAAGGTTTTAGACCAGGTCTCATCTCTCTAGGACATACCGTTCCTGAGATATTCCCAAAATATGATCTCCATTAGCCAACATTACAACTGGGAACTTTGGTTTTAAACTCCAACTGCCATTCTCTGCAAAGGCACACACGGGGAGGGCAGGTTTCCATAACAACCAGGTAATTATCAGCAGCTGAGGATCTCATCCATTTCTATTCACTGACACTGTTAAAGGTATTCCGGTTACCATAAATATAACTTATGTGTTTTTCTATTACTACAGTTCAGTAGTAATAAAAGATGTTTTCCTCCACTGCTGCCTATTGCGTGGGCTCATAAATAAGCATGGTATTGACCTTTAATTCAGGCCACCCTAAAAGAAGTACTTAAAACCCCCGCCCCAGGTCTCACTAAGCCACACACCCTTTCACTCCGCAGCCAACAGAGATTGAAAAAATAAAGGTAAAAATCAACTTCTGTCAGCTGCAGGGATGGGTGGGAGGTTGACTTTCTTTCTGCAACAACACACACAAACATTAAATAAAATAGATTAAATACAACCATGCGAAGCGTCTTGCTAATCCACGCCCCCGACTCTGTCAGGTCACGCCCCCTCCCACTCCGCAGCCAATGGGAATTGAAAAAATGAAGGTAAAAATAAACTTCTATTTGCTACAGGGTTGGGAGGGTGAATTTCTCTCTGCAACGACACACAAAAATTTTAGATGAAATAGACTGATTATAGACTACAACCGTTCGAAGCCTTTTGCTAAGCCATGCCCCGTCTCTGTCAGGCCACGCCCCCTGTCACTCCGCAGCCATTCTGCAACGACACACAGAAACATTAAATGAAATAGATTAAATGCACCTATGCGAAGCGCTTTGCTAAGCCACGCCCCGACTCTGTAAGGCCACGCCCCCTGCCACTCCGCAGCCAACAGGGATTGAAAAAATAAAGGTAAAAATCAACTTCTGTCAGCTGCAGGGATGGGTGGGAGGTTGACTTTCTTTCTGCAACGACACACAGAAACATTAAATGAAATAGATTAAATACACCCATGTGAAGCGTCTTGCTAATCCACGCCCCCGACTGTCAGGTTACGCCCCCTCCCACTCCGCAGCCAACGGGGATTGAAAAAATAAAGGTAAAAATAAACTTCTGTTTGCTGCAGGGGTGGGAGGGTGAATTTCTCTCTGCAACGACACACAAAAATCGTAGATGAAATTGACTAATTTTAGACTACGACCATTCAGTACTAATAAAAGATGTTTTTTTCCACTGCTACCCATTGCGGGTCCTCATAAATTACCATGTCATCGACCTGTAATTCATGCCACTCTGACCCCCGCCCCAGATCTCGCGAAACCACGCTCCGACTCTGTCAGGCCATGACCCCTCCCACTCCGCAGCCAATGGAGATTGAAAAAATGAAGGTAAAAATCAACTTCTGTCAGCTGCAGGGGTGGGAGGGAGGATGACTTTCTTTCTGCAACGACACACAGAAACATTAAATGAAATAGCTTAAATATACCCGCGCAAAGCAATGTTTTCTTCCACTGCTACCCATTGTGTGTCCTCAAATTACCATGGCATTAACCTATAATTCAGGCCACCCTGAAATGAAGGACTTAACCCCCCCCCCCCCCCCGTGTCCCATTAAACCACACCCCCTCCCACTCCGCAGCCAATAGGGATTGAAAAAATGAAGGTAAAAATCAATTTCTGTCAGCTGCATTGACTTTCTCTCTGCAATGACACACAGAAACATTAAATAAATAGAGGAAATATACCCAGGCGAAGCCGGGTCTTTTTGCTAGTATAAATATATATAGAGCTCCATATCTCTCTATATATAGATTGTCAGGGATCGTTCACACTTAGTCCATAGGCAACAAAGGCAGTGACACCAAAAGTCTTGTTATTACCTTTATTTAAGGTTCTCTTTGGCTCAGTCAGCCGTAGTCTCTGGGACGCAGCTGGGTCACACAAAAAAGGTCTGAAGTTCTGGCAGTGTTTGCTCACATTAGTCCTATCTTCAACTCAGACCCACCCTGCACTCTGCTGCAAGTTTAAATAGGAACTGCGGACATGGAACATAACAGAAACCTGTAGTGGATCGTGGGAGATTAGCTCCCACTCTCTCTGTGCTTATCTCCAGTAAAACCAGGCCCAGATGGCTGTTTCCAGCCTTTACTGAACAATGGCGTCGACCCACTAGTTAGTGGACACCGTAAGTTTCCTGGTTCTACTCCACCAAGCTGTGTACCTTGGTGGCACGTCCTAACACACCTGAAACATAGACACTTTTAAAAAGTCTCCAACAACATTCTAGGTGGAATGTACCTTCCCTCATAAACGCATCCTGTCACTGCCTTACAAGATATAAGTTAATTTTTAGCCAGTGATCATTTTTTAACACTTTAGTGACTTTTTTTACTACAGTGTTTGCACGCACACAGAACGTGCTGCATTAGCACATTTTTTGGAACTCTAGTTAGTGACATTTAACGGCTAGGTAGGTTAGTGTTAGGTCCCATGCCACTCTGAGATACCTTGATGCGATGGTCGGGCTCCGGTATGTTCTTGATATAAAAATATATTGGCGAAAGTCTCATTTTAACAGCAGCGTGAGGGTTTAGCCATATATTATCAATTGCATTACTGACGCAGTGCACATTTATTAGTGATTGTTTGATTATATTGTTCACAGGGGTGGATTAAGGATTCCATGGGCCCTGGGCAGTTTATAATGCATGGGCCCCTGCCCCGCCCCCACACGCTCCCCCCTGCCCCGCCCCCACATGCATTTTGCCTCCTTAAAAAAAAATAAACGCAACTAGCTGAGACAATTTGAATCAGACCTCCTAAGGATGCGAACTGATGGCAAAGACAGTTTAAAACTTTAGGTCACCAGAGATAAGTCACTGGGTAGAAAATTCTTTATAAGACAACAAAAAGGCTTTAAACAGAGG
>ONZH01026910.1:0-27496 GCA_900303285.1 Rhinella marina
AGTCTGCAGTAAGCTCCTGAGCTCCCCTAGTGGTGCCTTCAGGCACCTACACTTTTAGATTTTAATTCTTGGAGAGGTGGGGGCTGTTAGTGGCTAGTGGTGGTGTCTGTCTTGTTTGTATCAGGGAATTAAGGAATTTTAAAGGGTTATTCCCATCTTAGACAATGGGGGCATTTCGCTAGGATCTTAGCGGTGGGACCCGCACCTATATCAAGAACGTAGCCCCCAAAGTGAAGGAGGGTGCACTGCGCATGCGCAGCCGCCCTCCATTCAGTTCTATGGGGCCGCTGGTTCGGCGATTTCCGTCGGCTACATAGAAATGAATGGGAGCGGTGGCCGCACATGCGAGGTGCGCTCCTACTCTCATTTCTGTGGGAGCAGTGGGGGAGCTGTGCCTGGTGGGGGCCGGACCCCAGGAAATCCAGGGTCCTTCAAGTGCAGCGCTCCCCGCTCTGTTCTCGATATAAGTGCGGGTCCCAGCGGTGGTACCCACAACTATAAGACGATGGGGGCGTATCCTAGCGATATGCCCCCTATTGTCTAAGATGAGAATACCCCTTCAAGTATACAGCTTCATGACCACAGGAGGAAGACCAAGGCCGATCACCGTGATTGATGATTCTATAAATAGGTGGATCTGCTTATTTTTGGAACTGCCTGCAGAAATGATAAAGAATGATACATGCATGTCTACCCATAGGTGCTTACTTACAGTCCCTCGTCTGGTCGTATCAATAGCGAGAGACGCTCTCCATGGTCAAATGTACGACTGCCAGTGACTGGAAACACAGACTATATATATAAGCTCTGCTGATCCTTATGCCATCCCTGAGCCTGGCATGACTGTTTACAATGGGCAGGAAGGGGGTGAGGCAGTGAGGCAGCGGGCCAAATGCCCTTTCTTAAGGTAACCTTTATGTAAATTCATGAAGCAGCACATCGTCAGCATTAACCTTACAATAAGTTTCACTGTGTATAGCTGCCACAGCCGCATTACGTGAAGCTACCAGGTTTACAGAAGGAGGGTATGGAGAATACTTACCGGTACTGGCTGCATGGCATCAAACCCACACAGCAACAGCAACTATGGTACACGCCACGCAGCCTGGACCGCAACCATGCTACACACCTTTTTCCTGCATTTTCAATCCAGCACCCATATCTGAGTATTTATGTAATTACACATTTAGCATAGCCGCTGAGTTATTCCATGAAATGTATCTGTATAGCGCCACCTGCCTGGTTCTTCTTTTCCTTATTTTCCTGGCCACCTCAGTAATATAAGGAGGTTTCCCATGCTCACGTCAATCCTTCGACTGCCACCGCACAGATCTACTATTAGAAACTGTGACAGTTACAGGGAGAGAGAGCTGCAGCAGAAAGGACATGCCCCCCTGAGAAAGGACAGCTTGAAATAGATCTGGAGCAATGAAGGGGGAGACCTCTGGATTAGAGATGAGCGAACGTGCTCGTAACGAGCACTCTACCGCTTGGCTCCCCTGCGCTCACATGGGCGCAGGCAGCCGCTTCCGTCCTCCTCACCCGACGGAAGCGGATGCCTGCGTCCATGTGAGTGCGCAGGGGAGCCGAGCGGTACAGTGCTCGTTACGAGCACATTCGCTCATCTCTACTCTGGATCCATGTGAGGTACAGGGCTGGTTTAAATGGCTCATGCACACGAATGTTTGTCAGCCGGACATGTACTGTGGCCCACAAATTGCCTTCCACAATGCACTGGCACCGACCATAGGGCCGCCGTATGTGGACTCAGAACCCATTCATTAGACCCATTCCAACGGTCTACACCGCACTACTTTTTTGCATCCAGTGACCTGTGTTGCTACGACCGCCATGAGCATGAGGTCTTCATTTTTTACATTACTCATGGGATAACCCCTTTAACGCTTGGAGGACCTTGTGATTTTGGTTTTTCACATTTTTGCTTTTTAACTCCCTGTCTTCCCAGTGCCATAACTTTTTTATTTTTCTGTTCACATAGCCTTAGGAGAGCTTATTTTTACATAAGATGAAGTGGAGAGTTGAAAAAAAATTCCACACGTGTGGAACTGGGGAAAAAAAAATGCAATTCTGCAACAGTTTTATATTTTGTTTTTTTACAACGTTCCCTATGTAGTAAGATTGACCTAATACCTTCATTCTCCAGGTCGGTACGATTACAATGATACCACACTTGTACAGTGTTTCTTGCTTTTTAATACTGGAAATAAAATAAAAACTTTTTAAAAAATTAATTTTTACTTTGCATCGCCATATTCTGACCCCTATAACTTGTTTTGCAGTTATGTGTAGCTGTGTAGCTCATTTTTGTGGGGCGATCTGTACTTTTCAGTAAAACCATTTTGAAGTGTGTGCAACTTTTTGATCACTTTTTATAAAATTTTTTGGGGGAGGTGAAGTGACAAAAAATTGCAAATGGGCCATTTTTATTTTTTCCCACCATTCCCCTTATGGAATAAATATATTGTTATATTTTAATAATACAGGCATTTCCACATGCAGTGATGCCCATGATGTGCATTTTTTGTATATATTTTTTTAAATATATTACTTTTTTCTTAAAACTTTTTAAAAGTCACCCTTGGTGACTATAACTGGCAATCATTAGATTGCCCATTGTGTTCTATGATGGTTAAATAACCAGTTTTGGGCATATCAAACAGGATGACATTTGCAATGTGCAAATGGCACCTGATGCCCGATCTGTTAATCATTTTCGTTTTGATGTCCCTGTTTTTCAGAAAAATAAACTTTTGTGATATGCAAATTAGGCTTACTAGGTGCAAGGGACGGTAACTCTGCACCTAGTAGCACCGTTTCCCCATCTCTAGTGACGCCTCCCGCGCCTGCGCCGTGCGGCCTTCATTCGGCGCAGACGCAGTGAGGGAGTCTGGCGGCCAGCGGCACTCACTGCGCCTGCGCCAAATGAAGGCCACACAGCGCAGGAGCGGGATTTGGAGCTCGGGCAGGGCCAGCAGCAGTTAGAGGCAGTTAGTCCATCACAAGAAAGGAGGCGTCACTAGCGGCGGGGAAACGGCGCTACTAGGTGCAGAGTTACCGCCCCTTGCACCTAGTAAGCCTAATTGCATATCATAAACATGTATATTTCTGAAAAACAGGGACACCAAAAGGAAAATGATTAACAGATCGGGCATCAGGTGTCATTTGCACATTGCAAATGTCATCCTGTTTGATATGCCCAAAACTGGTGACAGAAACCCTTTAATTTACAATATACATAAAGTGCTGCCACCTGGTGGCCTGTATTGGTATATTTTAGTAATAGCTACCGAAGCCTGCTTGAGGCTTCAGGCTATTACTATACCATAACACATTCCCCAATCTTAGCTGAGGAGCACTGTAACAGGCGTGGGAGTGAGTGGCTCATTCATCCATGGACATTAACTCTAGTAATTGTGTACAAAAATAGATGGTTTATGTCCCAAGTGACAGGAGAGGAGCAGGAGGAGCTGGAGCACGATAAGGAAGATCAGGTAGATGACACCGACAGAACGTGGCAGTATGCAGTGAAGATGGACTCCAATTCCCTTGAGCAAATGGCCAGATGAATGCTGAGCTGCTTGTATAGTGACAGCCACATTATCACCATTCGTCAGAGGGATGACTACTGACTCTCCACAATGTTAGACCCTCGCTGCTGGGCCACAATGGTCACTATGTTGACTCCTCATACTGTGCCACCCTCACCACTCTGTTCTGGGGCCACTAGTGTCCCTAGTTGGCCTTGTTGACATCACCCTTTACTTACCCTTCGGATCTGTCTGAAGAACCAAAAAATGGAAAACACAGCGGATCCTGTCTTTGGAGCATCCATAAGGTCTCGATCACACGGTTAGTATTTTGCATCAGGAGTTGATCATGATTTTGAAGCAGGAGTGGGTCCAAAACACAGAAGACATGCAAATATTTCCATTTTGGATCCACTCCTGTTTCTGCCATACAAATACTGATCAATTACTGACCAAATACTGACGATATGAAGGCTGTTGCTCAAAAGACAAGATCCATTTTGTTTGGGTTTTGATGGATCAGAAGAAGGAAAAAAGGTGACATCAACACAAACTTACTGCTGACACCCTCCCCACTTTGTCATGGGGCACCTACTTGTATCAGCGGCTAACAGAATAGGTTATCTATCAGTCAATGTGCACACAGCAGACGGTTCTCCGGGCTTTAAATATTGATGATCTATCCTCAGGATAGGTCATCAATATCAGCCCGGCAGCGGGTCCAACACCCGGCACCTCCGTCGATCAGCTGTATGAGGACAATGTAACGACTTTCCAGCGGACGCTTTGTGTATTCAATTCATATAATCATTTATTGCCGTAAGTATACATCCATCAAGAGGACGCGTTTCGGCCTGTCCACACTTAAGTTATTTGGTCAGTTCATTCCAGCAGTTACTGTATGTTGAGCCAAAATCAGGAGCCAATCCTACTCTCAGATAAGGTATCATGAAAAGATCTTCACCTGTTCTGTGTTTTTGACCCGTAACTGACCAAATAGTGAAGTGTGAACTGAGCCTAATAGTGACACACAGTCATTCTACAGCTAACAGAAGTGATTCAAAAGCATGTGTTTGCACTGCCACAACATGGACTAAAAGAACCTTTTTTTTTCTCCACTACTTTATGGCACTGCCTTCATGTCCTTATTTCTTCATTTAAAGGGACACAACTCCTGCAGGGGCACACTATGTGTTTTTTTTTTTCATTTACTAAGGCTGCTGTATTGTCATGTTCCAGACTGCTGATAGGAGGAATTGGCCGACTCTCACGCTTACCTTCCCACCCTTCTAATTCAAGCTTATCCTTAACATAAGAACCAATAAAACAGGACTCCATATTATTGTTCAACACCTTTATTGTTGGGTGGTGATCGGCCACAGCAGATTTTTCAAAAATGTGGCAAACTCTTTACAACCATATCAACCAAAGGACACACTGATGGCGCGATATGCCAACCGCCGGCCTCCCAGCGGGCAAGTCCGCCATCCGTTTTACACCTCGCGATCTGTTTACTGCCGCCTGCTGTGACTTGTAAGGCTCATAAAACAAACGAATCACTGAAAACAGAAAAAACATATCAGCAAAACCCATAAATACAGTAAATAAGCATTGACATAATAGAATTCCTCAAGGAAGGGCGGGAGGCGGGACTAAAACGCTTCCGATCCCAAGAGGAAGCAGGGAGGAGGAACAGAGGATATATACCCTATGGGAGGGCCCCATAGGTCTCGTAGGCAGGGCTAGCAAACCCTCCCCTCCCCTAAGAACCGATAAGAGGGGGGAGCTATAATAAATTAACCCTTTCCCATAACACTCGATTTACTCCTCTAAAAAAGGGGTGGGATAAGCCCTATAGCCCTGGACTTAACATCAAAGAGGGGGGGGGGGCATCACCAGTCCCTGAGCCCCCTTCCTATGCCATCGGGAGCCCTTCCAAGAGTCATACAGACCACAGAACAAGAACAAAGCTGTTACAGTTCTATACTTCCAGCCCAGTGACCCATGGATAGTATTGCCCAAAGATTCTCAGTATTAACAGTTTTTATGCATCTGGAGACACGAGGGTCAGCCAGTAGCACCCCGCTTTGGACAGGCATCCACCGAGAGGAGGTAACAGGAAGCTTTGGGAGACGGCCATGCATAGCGAAGCATGTGGCAAGGTGACTCGATCGTCCCAACCTGGACTCTCCAACTGAACCCGTAATCTCAAGGTTGGGCAGAAGAGCAGTTCTGAAGCCCACCAGCTGGCAGTGTAGTCCCTAGGATGAAGTCCTGTAGGATAGCCACTGATGACAGGGGCAGCTGCCCTTTTATATCCCTCAGTTTAGCGCCTTGGCCCCCATAGCATTGGTGGGAGATAGTTGCGGCTGTTCCATCATTGGTTGTCAGTTCAATCCGATTGCATAGTGTTATTCTGATGACACAGCTTTTCCACTTCAGCCACACAGGCTGAACGGCTCCTCGTACACAGCAGGGGGACTAATGCAATCCACAGGTGATGTCATCAGCAGGTCCACTCCCATACATCTGTCTGACCAATAGGCACTGGATAGTTAATTAAAGTGGCTGTGGAAGTCGGACCACTACAGGAAAGGCACATAAAATAATACCTCATGCCCCTGACTGCCTCTCTAAAAAGATGAACAACAAACAGTACACCTGGTCCAAATTAAGAAACAATCCACCCCACAAGTGGCCAGATGTTATCATCAGTGTTGATGGTGTTGTCACATTCCTCCCTCTTCTTAATTAGCCCCGAAGACTGCTGGATCCTGGCGCAGGTCACTGTTGGTAGGGCTGCCAGGTGTGATAGGCTTCCGATCATCATTCTCCCAGTTATCGGGACAGTCCGCCTACATTTCCATGATCCTTGTGAAACAAAAAAGTTGGAGTACAGCCTCAAGTCTGGTATCTGATGCATCAGTTTGAACAATGAACTGTGGCAGAATTCCGGACAGTCAGGACCGGGCTCTGTGCTAACTGGGTTTTCAGCTGGATGAATGTGGACTCACATTCTGGATCCAGATGAGGTTGCGGGGATAGTTTTTGGTGGTGAGGTCAGTGAAGGGCTTTGCTACTGTGCTGTAGTTGGGGATAAACTTCCGTATAATAACCTGTGGTCCCTAAGAATACGTTTTTTTGTTTTACTGGGCGGGGCCACTGGGCAATTGCTTCTACTTTTGCGCGGTTCTGGACGAATGCTCCCACTTCCCTCCTGTTGTCCCAGGTATAGAACTTCCCAGGCAGGGTGTAGCTAAAGGCTCATGGGCCCTGTTACAAGAGTTCAGTTTTGGCCCCCTTCCCTCAGTGCTTTGTGTGTCTTCTTATGTGGACCAAGGGTCTTTGGGCCCCCTCAGACTCCTGGGCCCAGGTAGCGACTGCCACCTCTGCACCCCCTATAGCTACGCCCTTGTTCCCAGGTGTCACTGAAGATAGTGATGTCATCCAGGTAGGCCTGGGCATACCCCTGACATCCCTCTAGCAGTTGATCCACCATTCTTTGGAAAGTTGCCGGGGCGTTTTTCATCCCAAATGGCATGCTGGTAAACTCATAACAATCCAAAAGGAATGATAAATGCGCACTTCTCCTGAGCCTCTTTCGTGAGTGGGATCTGCTAGTATCCCTTGCTCAGATCAAAGATAGATATGAACTGGGACCCCCCTATCCTGTCCAGTAGTTTATCCACCCGAGGCATGGGGTAGGCGTCCATAACGGTGACCTCATTGAGTCATCTATAGTCCAGTTCTTCTTGGGAACCAACACTACACTGATCAACCAGGGGCTATGGGAAGGAATTACAACCCCCATAGTCAGCATGTCGCATCCTCGGCCCTCATCATTGCCAACACTGGAGGTGTCACTCAGTAGGCGGAATGGCTGTGCGGAGTGGCTGCCCCTGTATTGACATGATGCTGGACCATGGGAGTTCGACCAGGCCGACTCTAGAACAGAAGTCCATATGTTCCGAGCAGGTCTTTTAACTGCTGCTTCTGTGATGGACTAAGCCACCCCCAGAAGGAATCCACTACCCTAGTTCCCTTTTGGAGTCCACCAACAGGTAAGGAATCTGGGCCACGTCCCTTGTAGGGGAGTCCTTGGTTGTCCCTGTTTGGGGAGTCTATTGAGATCAGTGGATATCGCGGATCTCCAGCAGGGTTGATTGGCAATAAAATCGTTAGCCAATCGGGCTGATTCCTCTGGGGTGTCAGGCTTCCGGTTGGCTACCCAATCTCATTTTCTCCATAAGTTCTTGTACATAGGAGCAGTATTATAGTAGCTATATTCTTGTACATAGGAGCAGTATTATAGTAGTTATATTCTTGTACATAGGAGGCAGTATTATAGTAGTTATATTCTTGTACATAGGAGCAGTATTATAGTAGTTATATTCTTGTACATAGGAGCAGTATTATAGTAGTTATATTCTTGTACATAGGAGGCAGTATTATAGTAGTTATATTCTTGTACATAGGAGCAGTATTATAGTAGTTATATTCTTGTACATAGGAGGCAGTATTATATAGTAGTTTATATTCTTGTACATAGGAGAGCAGTATTATAGTAGTTATATTCTTGTACATAGGAGCAGTATTATAGTAGTTATATTCTTGTACATAGGAGGCAGTATTATAGTAGTTATATTCTTGTACATAGGGAGCAGTATTATATAGTATTATATTCTTGTACATAGGAGGCAGTATTATAGTAGTTTATATTCTTGTACATAGGAGCAGTATTATAGTAGTTATATTCTTGTACATAGGAGGCAGTATTATAGTAGTTATATTCTTGTACATAGGAGCAGTATTATAGTAGTTATATTCTTGTACATAGGAGGCAGTATTATAGTAGTTATATTCTTGTACATAGGAGGCAGTATTATAGTAGTTATATTCTTGTACATAGGTAGGCAGTATTATAGTAGTTTATATTCTTGTAGTTATAGGAGGCAGTATTATAGTAGTTATATTGCTTGGTACATAGGAGCAGTATTATAGTAGTTATAGTTCTTGTATACATAGGAGCAGTATTATAGTAGTTATATTCTTGTCATAGGAGCAGTATTATAGTAGTTATATTCTCTGTACATAGGAGCAGTATTATAGTAGTTATATTCTTGTACATAGGAGCAGTATTTATAGTAGTTATATTCTTATACATAGGAGCAGTATTATAGTTATATTCTTGTAAATAGGAGCAGTATTAGTAGTTTATATTCTTGTACATAGGAGCAGTACTATAGTAGTTATATTCTTGTACATAGGAGCAGTATTATAGTAGTTATATTCCTGTATGTAGGAGGCAGTAATGTATTAGCTACAGTATCATAAAACTCACTATTTCACAATGTTATTTTTAAAGGTCTCTGATTGTAAACTTAACATAAAAGCAAACATGAGCACTTTTCTATTCTACAATGTTTTTGTTAAGCGTTCATATACTTCTGTATCCATAGAAGCTATATCCTCTTAATAACCTGGGAGCACACACTAAAAAATTCACAGCCAAAAGGGGATTGGCTTTATTGAATAATTCAGTGGCTATGCAAAATTTTTAATTACATGCAATTACAAAAGTATTCAGATCCAGAGGCTGGTTTGAAAACTGTAGAATATTTTTAATGGGACAACCCCCTTGACTGTAAGGTCTCGTGCGAAAGACTGCAGATCTGCAAAATACATCCATGTGAAGCGTTCATTCTGCTCCACAAAATGGACACAAATAGGACATATTGTATAATTTTTGGAGTGGCCACACTGATGCGGACCAGTCCACAGATGATGACACATGAACCCGAAATATGGTTGTGGGCATGAGGTCTAAGGAAAATCTTTTCTCTTTGAATTGACTCTCTTAGTTTAAAGAGTTGGGACAGTGGTGGAACTTTTATTTTTCAGAGACCAGTTTGAATAAGAAGAACTGCAGTGTAAAGTATAGGGAAGTAGTAGATTCTGGGATAGAACCTCTGACATCACCAGAAACAGGAAAGATTTTTTTTGTGGCTCCTGTAAGGTCAGCAATCAAAAAGCTTTGTCCTCAGTGCCAGATTTACATTTCAGGAGTAGGCACACATTGACTACATGGTTTGTCGTAGATTCCACCTATTAGACAGTTGTCACCATAAGGGAGTTGCCCAAAAGTTGTTTTTATTTTTATTTTTGAACAGCAACCCCACTGTCCATGGGCTGTGTCTAGTATTGCATTTCATTCCCAACAGAGGCATAGCTACCGGGGGGGGGGGGGCAGGGGGTGGCGACGGCTCCGGGGCCAGTGACTCTGGGGGGCCCAGCAGGGATGGCCTTAGTACAATCGGGAGAATACAAGCGCTCACTTGTATGTAGGGACCCCCGTCAGACCTCAGATCAGCCCTCCCCAGCCACAAGGTTAAAATAAAAACCTTTCTACCTGTCCTGTGCTGCGGCTGCCCTTTGGTCCGGCGCTCCGATCTCTTCCCTGGCCCGCGCACTATGACCTGACACTGCGTGTATTTTTAACTTTATGTGGCTGGTGGGCTGATCTTGAGGTCTGATGGGGGCACATTCTGCTGATCTGAGGTCTGATGGAGGCACATTCTGCTGTTCTGAGGTCTGATGGGGACACATTCTGCTGATCTGAGGTCTGATGGGGCACATTTTGCTGATCTGAGGTCTGATGGAGGCACATTCAGATGATCTAAGGTCTGATAGGGGCACATTCTGCTGATCTGAGGTCTGATGGGGGTACATTCTGATGATCTGAGGTCTGATGGGGGCACATTCTGCTGATCTGAGGTCTGATGGGGGCACAATACGCTGATCTGAGGTCTGATGGGGGCACAATCTGATGATCTGAGGTCTGATGGGGCACATTAAGCCGATCTGAGGTCTGATGGGGGCACATTCTGCTGATCTGAGGTCTGATGGAGGCACATTCTGTTAATCTGAGGTCTGATGGGGGCACATTTCTGCTTGATCTGAGGTCTGATGGGGGCACAATACGGTGATCTGAGGTCTGATGGGGGCACATTCTGATGATCTAAGGTCTGATGGGGGAACATTCTTGCTGATCTGAGGTCTGATGGAGGCACATTCTGCTGATCTGAGGTCTGTTGGGGGCACATTCGGATGATCTGAGGTCTGATGGGGGCACATTCTGCTGATCTGAGGTCTGATGGGGGCACATTCTGTTAATCTGAGGTCTGATGGGGGCACATTCTGCTGATCTGAGGTCTGATGGGGGCACAATACGGTGATCTGAGGTCTGATGGGGGCACATTCTGATGATCTAAGGTCTGATGGGGGAACATTCTGCTAATCTGAGGTCTGATGGAGGCACATTCTGCTGATCTGAGGTCTGTTGGGGGCACATTCGGATTGATCTGAGGTCTGCATGGGGCACATCTGCTGATCTGAGGTCTGATGGGGGCACCTTTTTGTTAATCTGAGGTCTGATGGGGGGCACATTCTGCTGGATCTGAGGTCTGATGGGGGCACAATACGGTGATCTGAGGTCTGATGGGGGCACATTCTGATGATCTAAGGTCTGATGGGGAACATTCTGCTGATCTGAGGTCTGATGGAGGCACATTCTGCTGATCTGAGGTCTGTTGGGGGCACATTCGGATGATCTGAGGTCTGAATGGGGGCACATTTGCTGAATCTGAGGTCTGATGGGGGCACCTTCTGTTAATCTGAGGTCTGATGGGGGCACATTCTGCTGATCTGAGGTCTGATTGGGGGCACAATACGGGTGATCTGAGGTCTGATGGGGGCACATTCTGATGATTCTAAAGGTCTGATGGGGGAACATTCTGCTGATCTGAGGTCTGATGGAGGCCACATTCTGCTGATCTGAGGTCTGTTGGGGGCACATTCGGATGATCTGAGTCTGATGGGGGCACATTCTGCTGATCTGAGGTCTGATGGGGGCACATTCTGATGATCTAAGGTCTGATGGGGGACATTCTGCTGATCTGAGGTCTGATGGAGGCACATTCTGCTGATCTGAGGTCTGTTGGGGGCACATTCGGATGATCTGAGGTCTGATGGGGGCACATTCTGCTGATCTGAGGTCTGATGGGGGCACATTCTGTTAATCTGAGGTCTGATGGGGGGCACATTCTGCTGATCTGAGGTCTGATGGGGGCACAATACGGTGATCTGAGGTCTGATGGGGGCACATTCTGATGATCTAAGGTCTGATGGGGGAACATTCTGCTAATCTGAGGTCTGATGGAGGCACATTCTGCTGATCTGAGGTCTGTTGGGGGCACATTCGGATGATCTGAGGTCTGATGGGGGCACATTCTGCTGATCTGAGGTCTGATGGGGGCACCTTTTGTTAATCTGAGGTCTGATGGGGGCACATTCTGCTGATCTGAGGTCTGATGGGGGCACCTTTTGTTAATCTGAGGTCTGATGGGGGCACATTCTGCTGATCTGAGGTCTGATGGGGGCACAATACGGTGATCTGAGGTCTGATGGGGGCACATTCTGATGATCTAAGGTCTGATGGGGGGAACATTCTGCTGATCTGAGGTCTGATGGAGGCACATTCTGCTGATCTGAGGTCTGTTGGGGGCACATTCGGATGATCTGAGGTCTGATGGGGCACATTTTGCTGATCTGAGGTCTGATGGGGGCACCTTCTGTTAATCTGAGTCTGATGGGGGCACATTTCTGCTGATCTGAGGTCTGATGGGGGCACAATACGGTGATCTGAGGTCTGATGGGGGCACATTCTGATGATCTAAGGTCTGATGGGGGAACATTCTGCTGATCTGAGGTCTGATGGAGGCACATTCTGCTGATCTGAGGTCTGTTGGGGGCACATTCGGATGATCTGAGGTCTGATGGGGGCACATTCTGCTGATCTGAGGTCTGATGGGGGCACATTCGGTTTGATTTGATGTCTAATGGGGACACAGAAGGCTGATCTGAGGTCTGATGGCGGCACAATACGCTGATCTGAGGTCTGATGGCGGCACAATACGCTGATCTGAGGTCTGATGGCGCACAATACGCTGATATGAGGTCTGATGGGGGCACATTAAGCTGATCTAAGGTCTGATGGGGGCACATTAAGCTGATCTGAGTTCTGATGGCGGCACATTAAGCTGATCTGAGGTCTGATGGGGGCATATTCTGCTGATCTGGGGTCTGATGGGGGCACAATGCGCTAATCTGAGGTCTGATGGGGGCACAATATGCCGATCTGAGGTCTGATGGGGGCACATTCTGATGATCTGAGGTCTGATGGGGGAAGGGGACTGTTAGTTTAGCGATTTAGAGTAGGGTATGTAGAAAGTCTATTGTACTGTACTTAACAGCATAGATGATCTAGCAGTTTATACAGTCATCTTTCTAATACAATATTATAACCACAACTAGTAGTATGTGCCTGTGAAGTTTGGAAACGTGCGTTTGGGAAGCCACTAAGTGGGGGGCCCACTCAAGTATGTTTGCCCCCCCCCTGTGCTGAACCTCTAGCTACGCCTCTGATTTCCCAATTAAGTGAATTAAGCTGAACTACACAGTCTGCCACAGTCCATGGCTAAGAGTGGCACTGTTTCTAGAAATAAATGCAGTCCCTTCTTCTTACAGACAACTTGATATCGCTAATCTCCTTCCCATGCCTGAGGCCTGCTTCTTGCCTCTAACTACACATAGGGTACGCCCACGGTCTCTCAAGAGCATGCATCTATAATCTTCCCCAGCCTATGGCTGGCCACCCTAAGCTTTTTTAGGCACTTTCCCCCTGTGGGAAGAAGCCTGAGCAATAGGTTCTGGTATGCAAGTTTCCTACAAAGGTGCGCTGCTAGCTAGTTTGGCTGTCCACGTATCAACTTCTGCCTGTTTTCTGGATTTGACTCTCCATTTCCAGACCTGACCTATACCTGATTTCTATACTAATGCTGAGCTGACCGCTCTGACCTCTGACTGTTTATTGGATTGCATGGACTCTGTCAACTCTGTCCTGACCCTGAATATGACTTTGCCTGACCCCTCTGTGCTCTGCACCAGCGTCTCAACCTCCGTGGGTCAGCTCTCAATCATACAGACACTACTCCAGGAGGTAGCAGTCTGTTGGTCTCCCTGCAGCAAAGTCCAGATCCCTGTACAGGGCTTAAAGGGTGAAAAACAGGGGTCTTCCAGGATAGCACCCTTAGGAGTACCCCTAAGCCAAACATGTGAAAGCATCATCCACATACACTTTGTAACTTTGTTACTACAAAATACTGGCAGAACAACATCTAGAGCCCGCAGCATTCTTTCTAGTCTGTCCAGTGCCCTCCATGCATGAGTCTTTTGTAACACTCACACCTCTTGTACACAAACAAAATAAAAAATGAGAAGCTATTTGCAGTGAACAAGTGCAAGGAATAGACTCACAATGACATCCAGTAGGGGATATAGATGCAACTGCAAGGGTTAATCTACGTAACTCAAATTACTCAATCCTGCGCTCACCTTCCACTCAGACTGCAAATGGAGTGTAAATTACACCCCAAACGAAGTCCATTTCTCTCCGAGATGCTTTCTGCACCACCCATCATTACAGTCCATTAACACACAAGTATATATAAGCACACACTGATCTCAGGCACCAAACGGGTAAAACACTCTTTGAAAGGCTATGGATTCTTTTAGCGCCTACAAGGATTAATGTGTTCAAGTTTTAATCTTCACTAGAAGTGCTTACAAAACTGAAAAGGAGACAAAATAAAATGTGCAAATCCATTGTAAACTAAAAAGGCAAATAAATAACAGAAAAGACTGAACACTTGAAGGTTGCAGTTTCTTCCCTGAGGGTAGGTTGATAATAGAACGCAACCAGACATCAGATCTGGCCTCATTTGTGTGACTCAGCTTCATTGTTTTTTACTGTAATTGTTTGCTTCATTAGTCAAAAGTTTGATAAATTACTAGACTGCAGGTAATAAAAGAGGGAGTACCTGGCATATTACCATAAATAACTACCGTATACAGTATCTATAGTAGATGGAGGAAGTTTACTTTAGACAAACAGAGGTCTATTTGCCCCGTTCTACTTTCTCTTCTCCAACTTCCCGCACCACCCATGATCCAAGCTGCCACAAAAATTCAGTCAATTCAAAGATCCTATACAAAAGTAGCCACATAAAATATATACAATGTACAGTCTGGTAGTAAGCCATGCTCTACTAGGACAAATAAATGGGTACAATCTTCATGAAATAACCCCTTTAAGACCTACCTTGGTGTAACGAATCAATTTTCATGAAATAACGGTAAAAAAAAAAAACTTCCCTCATCCATTTGCTCGAGGAGAGGCCATGGCTACCATCTTGATTAAAGAACAGGTTCCAAATCTAGTGCGCTGATGTGATGATGTCATCATGCTGGGCTGAATTGGTGACGTCATTACCGATGACATCACCGTCCCTGGCCAGAGTGATGACATGGTGACATCACACATCAGTGCGAATGAGATTTGGCGCGCTTTCTTCAACCAAAATGGCCGCGATGGCCTCTATGAGTAAATGGATGAGTTGAGTATGTTTTTTGTTTTTCATGAAAAATGTATTCATTTCCACCAACTGCCAGGAAATCCGGCTTTGTGGCGAATCAAATTTTTCCTGAAATTCGAATTGAAGCCAATTAGTTTCACTTCAATTCACTCAACACTAATTACAACCAAAATGGTTTAGAACTACTACCAAAAACAGACCCTGGTCTGATATACCAGCTCGAAATGCAAAGCACGTTGCCCCCACAGTTGGAAATACTCCATTGCTCTACTGGTTGGTCATTGAGTCAAGTCGTCTGAGAGACTGTGGTCTACAGACACTCCTATTGAAGGGACATCATGATGTCCATCATGGAATACTGCTAATAATTGTGCTTTGAACGCTGTCCTGGGGCCAATTCCTCCTAAGACCATTGGGTCAGAAAGTTCTTCAGACGGAATCAGGGTAGGTGTGAGAGAAACACTTGGCTTTGTGGGTTACTTGTGAAGGAGGGCACTGTCCAAGCCAAGGCTTGATTATACAGAGGTCACATGAGATACAGGCCCTAGGCCCTCCACCACCCACCTTTTCAGATGGCCATTCCGATATTCTATCCAGTCATGAAGAGTTTGTCATGTATTCTTGCGGTTCTCGTTTGAAGTCTAAGAAAGTCATTGGCTTGACTGTCTCCATAATTGCTATAGACTTGGATGGCTGCAATGGGGTCAACTGGGGTCTAGGTCCCAGAGGTGATATGGAGGCCCTCACAAACCTTAATCAAAGGTTTGCTATCGGCTGAGTAGAGAAGGCTGTGGGCTGCAAAGAGGAGTGGATAAGGGACATACTTGTTTTGAGAAGTGGACAGGAGGGGAATAATATGGTCATGTAAAATACTTGGAAGAATGAGGAGGGAAGAGGTCCCATTTGGTGGTGGGGGAGGAGTGTGTCATGTGAGATGTGTCGTATAATATCATTTCCATAATTTTGCACCAATGACTTGGCCCATTCATGTCTTCTCCTGCCCAGATGACCAAAATGTTACGTGGAAATTTTTTTATATGCTGTCAACTATGACATGGACTGTATCCGGACTGTATCTTACCCGAGTAAAGACACCAACAATTATATTTAACAAGATTTTTTTTATTTACATAGAAATTAATATTTCAGAATTTGCTACTAGTATGTACAAAGTGTTACTTCCTAGAAATGTAGATACAGAGATACAGTATAAAAGAGGATGCATTTGGCAAAAGTTATTAGAGAAGCCCCTACATAGGGCAATAAATACTTTAAATTCCCATAGACATTGGCAAAGTTCTCCTCAGTGTGTATACTTTTGCAACCTTTTTTATGCACCGATGCATGAAAAATAAAAAGTGAAGTAGCTTTTTAAATATTCTTTATTAAAAGTCTCTTTGGGTATACAGCTCCTTAGCAGACCTATGTGTCTCCATGGTTACAGACTACAAATAACCCTGTGTGTAGTCTGATCCTGCAATCATGTGTTGTACTCCACTCCATTAGTGTTGATCAAGCACCAAAGTGCTCGTGTGCTCTGGTAGAACACTTGGTGATGCTCGAGTGCTCTACAGAGCACCTGAGCACAATGTAAGTCAGTGGGAGAAGACCAGGCACCCCCTGCTCGGATGACGGGAGGGTGTCGGGTTCATAGGAAAAGGTCAGAATCGCAAATTCTCCTCTTTCACTCGTTAAAGTACTCACTGAATTAACTGAATTTGTATGCATTAGCATACTCGAGCATCGCACTCGAGCACACTCGGTGTTCGGCCGAACACCGAGCGGACCCGAGCGTAGGCATGCTCGGCGGAACAGCGAGTTCAGCCGAGCATGCTCGCTCAACACTACACTCCATCTTTCCACTCATCTACATTCTCTAGGACAGGGAAGTGAAACTCATGGCCCTCCAGCTGATGCAAAACTACAACTCCCTGCATACTCCAATAGCTGTAAGAGTGCCAGGATGGGACTATACACAGGTATTGAAATCATAGACACAAAGATCAGCCTAGAAACTGTATACACTAAATGGTAGAAGTTTTTTTGCAAAGATTTTTTAAATTGTTTTTCTTTTTTAAGTGCCTAAGCACAATGGTTGCAAAAGTATGCATACCCTTTATGAAACTGTATGACAACCACAGAGTTCATTTCAGTATTGTTAGACATTTTGAAAAGCTTTATCCCCAAAAAATGTGAAGGGTGCACAATTGCAATTTCAAATCTGCAATTTCCATTGGCAAAGGGACCACATATGAGCTGCCCTTTTACCCTTTGGGTCCCCAATTGATATTTATCCCCTGCAGGCCCAACATTTATGGTAGCTTTCCATAGAGTTCGTATAGAACTTGATTACACTAAATTCCTCTACCACTAGGTGGAGCTGTATAGTGTCAGAATACCCAAGCATTGATGATAGAGTTCTGTTTTCTGTTTTGCTCAAGCTTCTATTTCCCTGTAACAGCGCACCATGTGGTGAAACACGGTATTGCAGGGAATTTCCAGGTTAATCAGTAATACATCATCCATACATCTATACACATTCAGCTAAATAATAATTAATGTCACATTTTTAGCTGATTTTACATGGCTAGTCATTGATTTCCCTGAGGAGAGTCATAGGGTATATATACACAGTATGTCACAATGTCAGTGCATAGATCTTCATGATGAAGTGGCGAATCTCCAAAGATACTCAAGGCTCTGCTGTTCTGCTCCAGAACTGGCACCACCCTGGAGCTGGGTTGCAGTACCAAACACAACCTAGGTGTGGTGCTGTTCCTGGGGGGAAAAAGCAGATCCTATTTCCAAATCCTGGATCTCTCTTATAAACCAGTGCTAGCTATACATTTAAAGGGAACCCACTACTATGACACAAGAGTTATATTATAGTTTACAATTACAATTTCTTCTAGAAACAGCGCCACACCAGGTTATCGGAGGTATTGCAACTCAGCCCCATTCACTTCACTGGAGCTGAGCTGCAATACCAGACGCAACCCGTAGACAGGTGTAGTGCTGTGCATGGAAGAAAACGGCCATGTTTTTTTTTTTATCCTGTACAGGGTCCTGTTTAAGGGGTTTGTGCCCTCTTGGTCAGACCTACAAAGGGGAGCATACTTACCTGCTTCCCAGTGCTCCAGAGTTCTCCAACCTCCGCTCAGGTCCCTGGATGTAAACTTCTTATTTGACACTGCTGCAGCCAATTGCTGCTGCAGCAGTAATCTGCTCACCTTGCATTCCGTGACCATTTGTCATGACGCAAAGGCCAGCAATTGGCTACAAAAATGGGAGTTTACATCCAGGGACCGGGATGGAGCTGGAAGGAGGCATCAGGAAGCAGGTAAGTATGCTTCACAGGTCTGCCCCAAACGTGTACAACCCTATTAAGCTGTGGGTGGAGAAAATTATTTTTTTTTTGCGCCATAGTTTTTGCAATATAAAATTGCAAGCACATGACAACAGGTACATATATGCAGCTACATGACCCCCTACAGGCTTATACAATGTGCAATATCAAGTCCAGCCGTGGCCTTAGGGCAGTGATGGCTCAACGCTGGCACTCCTGCTGTTGTGAAACTACGACTCCCAGCATGCTCCATTAATTTCTGTGGAGAGAAGTGTGCAAGTGTGCATCTTGGTAGTTTTACCACAACTGGAGTGCCCGAGGTTAGCCATCACAGCCTTAGGGTGTCACTTGATGAAGTCATAGTGATGGGTTCTCCTTAAGAAGAGACAAGGTTGAATTTGCTGTTGGCATCGTCCTGGGCACGCATGGCATTTCTATGTAAATTTATACATGTGCACCAAAATAAAAAAAAGTATTAAAATATAGAAGTCGACCGCACACAAGAGGGGCAGCCGTCATCTCCAACGTATGAAATTAAAGGGGTCTTCCTATTTTGTGTCAGTAAAGCTTGACCATCGTATAATGAAATGTTCTACAAGGATCTAATCATTTTCCAGATCTCTGTCCTGACTCCTGATCTTGTCCAAATGATGCACCTGCCGGACTCGTATCAGTGTATCACGAGAGGCACCATATGACGGCACATAGGACATGTGGCTCTGAAGCACTGGGTTGTATGGAGTGTGTGTCCATGAGTCCTTCTGCCAGTGGCGTACATAGAGAAGTAATGGCCCCATAGCAAGGATCAGACCAGGCCCCCCACACAGGACAGAAGGGTTTCTGCCTAAACCCCTTTCAGTGACCCTTGGGCCATTTGTCCACTGCCTCATTTGCTAAAAGTTGTTCCTTTAGAGGGTAGAGTCCTGACCAAGTTTTCACCTCCAGTAGAAGAGGAGATGATCCCAACTAAGACTGGGCCCCCTCTTGCCCTGGGCCCCATAGCAGTCACATGGTCTGCCGCTATGGTAGTTACGCCCCTGGCTTGTGCTATGTGTATTGGCTTGAAATGAACTGACCCATCTGCCCAGCAGTCAGGCTAGTGACCATATATTTAGGTTACAACAGACCATCTAATGACTCCAAAACTTAAGAAATATGAAGATATAAAACAAGGTGTGTGAACTCCAGAGCCATTGTTATGTAAGGTATGTAGACTTTTGCAAAGTTTTTTTTTTTCATTCCAATGTATCTAAAGTAGCAAATGGAGTCATGTTACCAATGACCTTCAAAAAGTCACCTACTGTTTTGTATATAGAGCTCCTTTGCTGATTTCTGTCTCTATGGTTACAGACGACAAACAAACTGTGTAGTCTGATCTTGTACTCATGTCTTACCCATCCCCTGATTTTGCCCCCTCCTAATCTACAGAAGTTGAGGCAGATGGAAGAGAGTAAAGCTGCCCATATACATTCAATAGTTTTGAGCTGAATGATCATTCGTCCGACTGTTATCTTTCTCCCAGTTTCTCCATACACATACGTGTTTGGCTCAGCCCAACATGCATGTTTATTATATGGGGAGAATGAAGAAGGCTACTGCCGGACACTTCTCCGGGGAGTATAACATGGTCTGGCGGGGTGGCGGATTGGGAACCTAAAGTGGCCCTGGAAAATAGTGCCCCATATTGTAGGAGGGTCTAAATTGACAGGAGGCGGGGCAACAAAAGTAGGGGGGTCAGCAATACCATAGCACAAAATGCCACGTACCACAGTGCCGCATAATATATTGCCCTCTGTGGTGGCCATCAATAGAGGCTCATTTTCTCCAATTGTCTCTGACTAAGATATGGAGCAGGTGCTTGGGAGGTGAGACGCGGGACATTAGGAGGACATGTGCAGTCGCTGGCCGGGTACATGAGTACCTGATTCCCACAGTGTTAGTTACAACTGATAGCTTATTATGTACCCAGCCAGTGGCAGAGATGGGTCTTGGGTGGCCCCCTGGTCATTGGCCCACCAGGTCTATGGCCAATCCGCCCCTGTGGTCGGGTGAAAATATTGATCTGGCCTGATCCTTCTATCTGCCAAAATTATGTGTTGGGGGAGTCTGGAGCTCCCCACACACATAAGCGTGTCTGCTTTCACCCAATTTAATTTAATAAAGAATGGTGTAACTAGCAAATTTCAAAATCACTTCATTTAAAAAATATGCCCTCATCCACCTGAAAAAATCTGTAAAGTTATGGCCACTAGGGGTCTCACTTCCACCTTACTTGCAGTCCACTACCTGTTGTCAGACAAGATCCTCCCCTGGTAACAGAGACTCAGAAGCTGAGCGTGATTGGGGGTGTCATAGTGTGCTTGATAAAAAAAAAACTGCTTCTACACAACTTCTGAACATCACAGGATACTTCTGCTTTTCTATATATGTGATTTAACCCCCCCCTTATCAACTTTCTGAGCTCCCAAGAATACAGCAAACATAGTGGGAATTGAAGTCACTGCATATAGTACTAACAGAAAGGAGACACCCCCTGCTTCTGAGAGAAATGCATCTAGCTGTGCTGTTGAACCAGGTAATAATATAGCCGAATGAGACTTTAGTGAAGCCCAGACCTTTACTATCCCTTCACAGTTAAGCTTGTACAAAGAAGCACAGCTATTATGTCATATTAAAAAAAAAAAAAAAAAAACAACAAAAAACAAAAGGTATGCTTTAACATGAGTGCAGAATCATAACAATTGAGGTTTGTATCCATGGAGGATCAGTATACACAAAACGGTTGGACTTTATAAAGAATATCTTTAAAAAAAAAATCTTTTTTTTTTTTTTTTGATTAGGGCAATAAACATGTTTGCAAATATGTACATACCCGTTTAGTTGAAACGTTTAAACAGAAAACTCAAGTTTTTTTCTACTTTTCACAAATGCCTCAGGGAAGCAACCTTGCAACTACTTTGAAAACTTTGAGACAACTTCTCCATGGTATTCCAGTTACCTTACTTTGATTTGCTCACAACCAAATCTTACCTTTCCATTACACAATTTAAAAAAAAAATGACATCACCTGATTGTACATAAAGTCAGTGCACCATTAGAATTTTCCGATCCATTCATATTCACAGCAACTTGCCAATGGCACATGGAGTGAAAACATTGAGGGTTATAGTACTGTGCAACTATTCACAAGAGGTTGAAGAGAATATATAATAGTGGCCAGTAGATGGCGCTGACTCTTCATACAGCAGCATCTTCTGGTAGCAGTCTGTGATCAGGGTGTGCATGCTCTAATACCCGTATGAGCTATGATTGCATCGTCAGTATAAAAGTAGATACCATCAGGAAGTTCTTGTTTCATCGCACTCCTCCATCATGTGTAAGTCTGCAAAGGAAAGATAAGTGACCATTTTAGATGAGTTTGTACTGGTAGTGGGACCTCCCGCCATACAATCAGAAAACCCAGATTCCCATTGTTGAACTGAACATACAGTTACTTCCATGTTTATTGTCTGCTGCTCCCTGTCATAAATTAGAAGCTGCAGCTACATCCCCCTCCTCTCTCTTATTCCTTGAGTACAGTACACACTTCAATATAGTGGCTGTGCCCAGGACTGCAGCTCCATCATATTCAAGTGAAGGGGTCTTCATTCTGCTGATGGGCAGGGATGCCAAGGGGTACCAAGCATTGAGCCTGGAACAGCACTTTTATGTCATATGCACTGTATGATGCTCCCTTCTGTGTCTTTAACACTGCTTTTGTTTTTATGGCTGCACAGATGTATCATGTTTCTTCTGCACAAAGCTACCACTAGGGGGAGCAAGCTGAAGATAAACGCATACATGCCTTCTGAACTCGATGCTATCACTGTACATCTGTCTTTAACTTGCTCCCCATAGTGACAACTTTGTGCAAATATTTATAAAAGTTAAGATCAGGACTCAACAGGAAAACTTTTAACCCTTAGGATATTGGAGGTTTTTTCATTTTTGCATTTTCATTTTTCTTCCCTACCTTAAATTTTTCCATTCACATAGCTGTATGAGGGCTTATTTTTTGCAGGACAAGATGCACTTTCTAATACCACCATTTAATGTGGCATACAATATAATTGGGAAACATGAAAAAAAATTCCAAATGGGGTGGAATTGGAAAAAAAAAAAACAATTCCTCCACGGTTTTACATGCTTTGTTTCCATGGTGATCCTTTTGTGGCAAAACTGACCTGTGCCCTTAATTCTCTGGGTCAGTACGATTACAATGATACCCCATATATATAGGTTTTTTATGTATAAATGTGTGTCTAAGTTGAAAAAAAGAAAAAAAAAATAGTTTTTTTTACATCACCATATTCTGACCCCCATAACATTTTTATGAGCTGTTTGAGGGCTCATTTTTTTCTGGGACAATCTTTATTTTTTATTGATACCATTTTGGAGTGTGTGTGACTTTTTGAACACATTTTATACATTTTTTTTTTGGTAAGAGAAGTAATGAAAAAATGGCAAATTGGCCATTCTCGCCCTTTTTTCCGTTACGCCATTCGCCATATTGGAAAAACATTTTTATATTTTAATAGTAGGGACATTTTCAGTCACGGTGATACCCATGATGTTTATATTTTTTGTTATTTATGTATTTATTATTTTATTCTACGCAAAGGGATGTTATTTAAACGTTTACATTTTTACATTTTCTATACATTATTTACGTTTTTTTAAGATTTTGAAGCCTGTATTTGAGCCTACAAAATTATTTTTCTTTTTATTCTGAATTGCTTATTTCTTATGTTGGCCTGCCACCTGCTGGCCAAAATAAGAATTGCAGCTTCAATACCCTGGTTCTCTTTAGAGAGACCCAGCGTATGGAATTCAATTACCGGCATCCTCATTGGCCGGAGAGTAAGAAACGCTTCCAGATTTTTCACCCTTTAGATGCTGTTATCTCACTTGATCACGTCATCTAAAGCACGATCAGTGTTATTGCTATCGCAGTCATTAGCTGCAGGTCTCTGCTGTTTGAAACAATGGAGACCCCCCGGCCATGATGCCCACTACACTCACAAGCTAGTGCCATGTTTGCATTTCCATCGCTGGTAGCGTCAACCCATTCACTTTCATGGAGAAGAGCTGCAATACCAGGTACAACCAAACAGGCATTGTGCTGTTTATGGAAGAAAGCAACCATGTTTTTCTAACCTCTTCAGCGCCAGCGTCTATCACTAGAACCTCAATGAAGCAGAACACAGAATATTACTCCACCTGCATCTGAAGGTAGATCCAGTCCAAGAACACTGTAACGTTCCCATAGACTCCAGGTTTATTCCGATTGGCACATCCTGTTCCCCAGCTTGTGTCCCCAACAAGCCACCACAAATCGTTTGTCTTTGTGACTAGAGGACCACCACTATCACCCTGCGGAGGCACAAAAGGAAATCAGTGACAAATCTCAGCAATAGAGGCACACATAGTAGTTAGCGAGACTTAGAATGGACCCCACCCCTGACAAATGTACTACTTCTGTATAGAATTATTATTAGCACTGTTTCCAAAATTCTGCACCAATCAATTATCTAATGTATAAAGCTGAGTCTATGTATGTGTGTATGTCCGCTAAAGGAATCCACACAGTTGCATTTGCAATCACGAAATTTGGTACACAGGTACATCAGGTGTCCGGAAAGTTTTTTAGACTTGGTCTCAGTTCTCTAGGATGTACTGTTCCTGAGATATTCCCAAAAAATGCATTAGCCAATGGAAGCCTGCAGGTCTTTCTCTTCATATCCCAACTGCCATACACACAGTCTGATGTCCCTTATCAGTCAATAGAAGCTCGCAAGCCCTTAGTCTCCACATACACACAGTTTTACACCAAGTTTCCATAACAACCCTGCCATTTTTCTTCACTACTGTAGGTCAGCTTTAAAGGGGCAGGGCGCTGTCGATGACACTGTTAAGGGAGCAGAGTGCAGAGGGAACACAGTTAAGGGGCCAGGCCACCCTCAAAAGACGGACTTAAACCCCCCCCCCCAGGTCCTACTAAGCCGACGGGGGATTGAATAAATGAAGGTAAAAATGAACTTCTGTTAGCTGCAGGGGTGGGAGGGAGGGTGACTTTCTCTCTGCAGCTCATGCTCAGACAGCACAGAACATCCGCCGGACGGAGGACAGGTAATCTGAAAGCTGAACTGTCCGCCTAAAAACACACGTCTGGCCACCCTAGGAGCAGGCTGTTGAGGAGGTCACAGTTAAGGGTATGGTCTGCTATGGGGGTCAGTATTAAGGGGCAAATTGCTGTAGAGGCCACTGTTAAGGAGCTGGGGTGTTGTGGAAATCACTGCTGGAGATGGGGTACTGTGGAGGTCACTAATAAAGGGCAGACACTGTGGAGGTCACTGTTAAGGGGCAAGATGCTGTGGAGGTCACTGTTAAAGGGCGGGCACTGTGGAGGACTCTGTTAAGGGGGCAGGGAATGGTCTGCTATGGAGGTCAGTGTTAAAGGGCAGGGTGTTGTGGAAGTCATATTTTAAGGGAACTGAGGTCAGTAGGTCACTGTTAAGGGGGTGGGTTAGTGTGGAAATCAATGTTATTGTGGAAATCAACGAGACGGGGTACTGTGGAGGTCACTAATAAAGGGGTGGGCGCTGTACAGGTCACTGTTAAAGGGGAGGGCGCTGTGGATGTTACTGTTAAGGGGGCAGGCCGCTATGGAGGTCAATGTTAAGGGAGGAGGGGACTGTGGAGGCCTCTATTAAAGGGGCGGCGGGGTACTGTGAGGTCACTGTTAAGGCAGCGGGGTACTGTGAGGTTACTGTTAAGGGAGCGGGGTACAGTGGAGGTCAGTTAAGGGGACTGTACCTTATGGTCAGTGTTAAGTGGCGGGTGCTGTAGAGGTCACTGTCAAGGGGGTGGGGTGCTGTGAAACTCACTGTAAAAAGAGGCAGGCTGCTGTGAAGGTCCCATTTTAAGGAGATGGGGCACTGTGGGGGGGGGGGTCATTGTTAAGGGGTGGGGGGCTGTGAAGGTCACTGTTAAGGGACGGGGTGCTGTAGATGTCTCTGTTATAGTGGATACTGTCAATATCTTAGCTTACTGCTTTTGGAGTTATACAATTAGTACTGAGCTGAAAGGGAGCTGTAGAAATCAGCAGGCTTTCATAACATGATGTGATGTATATATATATATATATATACACAGTCATGGCCAAAAGTTTTGAGAATGACACAAATATTATATTTTCACATGATCTGCTGCCCTCTGGTTTTTATGTGTGTTTGTCAGATGTTTTTATCACATACAGAAATATAATTGCAATCATATTATGAGTAACAAAAGCTTATATTGACAGTTAGAATGAGTTAATGCAGCAAGTCAATATTTGCAGTGTTGACCCTTCTTCTTCAGGACCTCTGCAATTCTCCCTGGCATGCTCTCAATCAACTTCTGGACCAAATCCTGACTGATAGCAGTCCATTCTTGCACAATCAATGCTTGCATTTTGTCAGAATTTGTAGGTTTTTGTTTGTCCACCCGTCTCTTGATGATTGACCACAAGTTCTCAATGGGATTAAGATCTGGGGAGTTTCCAGGCCATGGACTCAAAATCTCTTGGCTGAGAAGCAACCCCACACATGAATGGTTTCAGGATGCTTTACAGTTGGCATGAGACAAGACTGGTGGTAGCGCTCACCTCGTCTTCTCCGAATAAGCTGTTTTCCAGATGTCCCAAACAATCGAAAAGGGGATTCATCAGAGAAAATGACTTTACCCCAGTCCTCAGCAGTCCACTCCCTGTACCTTTTGCAGAATATCAGTCTGTCCCTGATGTTTTTTCTGGAGAGAAGTGGCTTCTTTGCTGCCCTCCTTGAGACCAGGCCTTGCTCCAAGAGTCTCCGCCTCACAGTGCGTGCAGATGCACTCACACCTGCCTGCTGCCATTCCTGAGCAAGCTCTGCACTGCTGGTAGCCCGATCCCGCAGCTGAAACACTTTTAAGAGACGTCCTGGCGCTTGCTGGTCTTTCTTGGGCGCCCTGGAGCCTTTTTGGCAACAATGGAACCTCTCTCCTTGAAGTTCTTGATGATGCGATAGATTGTTGACTGAGGTGCAATCTTTCTAGCTGCGATACTCTTCCCTGTTAGGCCATTTTTTGTGCAGTGCAATGATGACTGCACGTGTTTCTTTAGAGAGATAACCATGGTTAACAGAAGAGAAACAATGATGCAAGCACCAGCCTCCTTTTAAAGTGTCCAGTGGTGTCATTCTTACTTAATCATGACAGATTGATCTCCAGCCCTGTCCTCATCAACACCCACACCTGTGTTAATGGAGCAATCACTGAAACGATGTTAGCTGGTCCTTTTAAGGCAGGGCTGCAATGATGTTGAAATGTGTTTTGGGGGATAAAGTTCATTTTCTAGGCAAATATTGACTTTGCAAGTAATTGCTGTTAAGCTGATCACTCTTTATAACATTCTGGAGTATATGCAAATTGCCATTATAAAAAACTGAAGCAGTAGACTTTGTAAAAATTAATATTTGTATCATTCTCAAAACTTTTGGCCATGACTGTGTATATATAAAATTTCTTACCATTTTGTGCACGCAGTTCTTTTTGAGACCTACGTATGTCCATGGTTACAGACTACAAACAAGCACGGCCGTGGTCTGATCCTGCAGTCATACGTCTTTCTTTCTGTTAACTACCTCCCTCTTGCTAACATACAACTGGTAGGTTAGGTGAAAGTAGAGGCCATATGATAAAAAATCTACTGTTTTGTGTATACAGCTCCTAATCACATCCATGTGAATAAAAAAAAGTGTTGTAGCCTGAGGTAGTGACGAGTTACTCCACTCTTAGAGGTAGATCGAAGAGAGAAACACTTGACTGGAGGATCTGACTACATAGGGTTTTTCAGGTATGCCCATGTAGGTCTGCATTGGGGCTGTATACATAAAATTGTAGTATTTTTTTTAACCCTTTTTCCCCGGACTCCTTGCTAATCTATAGAATTTACACAAGCAAGTAGTAGAAGAAAGATAAAAGGAAGTATGACTACAGGAGCAGACTGCACAGGGATTGTTTGTAGTCTGTAACCATGGAAACATATAGGT